>CM067510.1:8430593-8997205 GCA_034509495.1 Acestrorhynchus altus | reverse complement strand
ACACACACACACACACACACACACACACACACACACACACACACACACACACACACACACACACACACACACACACCTCATTAAAAGGTGCAGAGTCCTGCACAAGCACATCCACTGTAACCTTTCATGAACAAATGATCCACAGCTCTGCAGTAAGGGCTGGACTGTGCCTTACCGAGTGGTTCAGAAGGAGGATTTTACACTCTCATTGCTTGCGTGTGTGTGTGTGTGTGTGTGTGTGTGTGTGTGTGTGTGTGTGTGTGTGNTGTGTGTGTGTGTGTGTGTGTGTGTGTGTGTGTGTGTGTGTGTGTGTGTGTGTGTATGTGCGCACGCTGCCTCACTGCCTGGGGTGATGCACATGAGCAGAGGGGCTCAGTGATCTCAGCATGCCGAACCATTAGAGACGCCAGCTGTGTCACACACATATGCAGAACGCGCGAGAGGGAGAGCATTAAAGAAAGTGGGATATAGCTCTCTCTCTCTTTCTCAGAAAGTATGATAAATGACTCCTTTCACATCACAAAACATCCACTCCCTCGCTTCTCTCCTGCCCGCTTTCAATTGTTCCTCTTTTTTTATCAGAGCGCAATCTGTGAAGATAATGGTGAGCGGCAGCCAGGTCCCGTTATATAAGCCCAGAGCATCGTACACATGCTGACAGCTACGGCTCCTCTGCACACAGCAGCGTGGAAATCGGACTGATAGTCTTAAAGCGCCAACCACAATGAGACTCTCTCCGACAGGCTGCAGGGGGAGAGCTGGAGGGATGGTCGGGGAGGTGTTCATTTTGCACCGTTCGTGCGGCAGCTCCTACGAGGACCAGCAAATGGGAAATAATAGCAATGTGTAGGTAATGAGTTTCAAAGGAGAAGGGGAATAGCTGGCGTAGTGTGGAAATCAGTGCCAGGCCCTGGGGTCTAATGGCCTCTTAAAAGCCTGTCCTCCTTCCCTCATGAACCCAGTACATTCAATTTGGCCTGCTCACTGCATTACACACACACACACACACACACACACACACACACACACACACACACACACACACACACACACACACACACACAAACATCTTTGTGAGTACTTTTATTGACTCGTAATCTTAAAAGAATAATTCTATCCTTAAATCTCAATGCTTCTATCTAAACCACTAACACTTTAACCCCTTAGATCTTGTATTTGATCCCAAATTTTGCTCACTACATTACTATCATGATTAACCACAATTTTATAGGACCTAATATAGAACCTTGTGGGACAAGGTATGCTAAAGAAAACAGTTACCAAGAAAAATGCACAACAGAGTAAGAGTTTGATGTAGAGGGCACCGTTCATTAGGTTACAGCACTCCTACAAAAGGCTTTCATGGCAACAGACACACACATACACACAAAAACAGCATGTGTCCTTAAGATACGGCTGCACCTGTCAACGTTCCCCAAATACATAGCCACACCTCCACTCCTCCCGTTCTGCATGTGCACACAGAGCACGCTGACAGAGTAGAGAGTAGTTTGAATGCGATCTCATTAAGTCACAGGTCAGCAGGTGTCAACTCATGAGGATAACTCCTGACAAATGGTCAGGTCAAGGCCGGAACAAAAGGCCCCCTCGCACAAACAGAGCAGCCTCAATGGCCAGCTAGAAATCAAACAAGGCTGTTAAAGCAGGCAAGCGCATCCATGCAAAAGCTAGCATCAGGGGCTCCTGACCGAACCATCACATGCAGGCAGCCCCTACCCATTCAGATCCAATCTGCATAATGTTCACCAACACCTCTTAAGCAGCTCATTTGCATCTCCACTTCATAATCATGGAGGCATCCTCTCTTCACTCTCAGTAAGCAGCACAACTATTGCAACAGGCAAGTGTTTGCCAACTCCCCCCCCACCCCAGCTCTCCTGGCTGATTTCTCCTTTCTCTACCCTGCTCTCTCTCAATCTCCCTCTATCTTACAACACGAGCTCTCTCGCCCCCTCTGTGTTTGACAGGTAATGGAATGAGACAGCATTAAGGCGGGTGAATATGGTGGGTGAACAGAAGAGGATGTACGCACCATGGCCTGCCCGCAGGGAGGCGTGGGCTCTCTGGACGGCGGAGGAAGGCACAGGGTGAAGCGGCGCATGCACCGCTGTGGGACGATCACCAGAGCCGAGGGCCAGCGGGGGCCCCCTGAGGACCAGGCACAGGGTGAGGGGGAGCAGGGTGAAGCCCAGCCGGCGAGGGGTGCCACCGGATGGCTGGAAATGCACTGCTCTACCAGGCATTCTTTCAAAGGGTATATACAGAGCTAGAGCAGGGGGAGGGGGAATTTCCTCAGAGGACGTGGCAAATCATGTCCTCTCTTGCACTTCGTGTTCTCACCGTGTGTAAAAGGCCAGTTGGCAAAGATCAAACAGAATCCACTTCGGAAACTTCAAATCCCACCCCAGGAACTTTGGAAGAGTTGAAAAGACTTTTAAAAAATAGCAAATCACATCACAAGAAGCTTTATGAAGGCAGAAGAGCTCTATATTCTCCAGAAAACAGGAAATCCTTGAGAGAAAAAAAAACTGGTAAAAAGCCAGAATCCACAGCAATACTCCAGTGAAGCAAGGGATAGCAGGCACATTAGGAAGAACAGCGAGGGGAGTCTTCTTTGGAGCCCTTCTGGTGGTCTTTGAGTTTACATGCGTATTCTAAAGCTTTGATCCATATCCCATAGAGCATAGGCTGCATCCTCCCCAAGCCCCCGGGAGACAGTGGGGACCAAGACAAGCAGAAGGGACGACACAACACACACACACACACACACAAACACACACACACACACACACACACACACACACACAGACAGAAACACACGCTCAAACACACCTCCACACACCCGCCGGCTGCGAGTCTGACGCCTCGGCGAGGAAATATTACGCTGACATGTCACAAAAGGAGCATGGAAGAAGAGGAAAAGATACAGTAGTGTGAAGGACAAAACACAGCGAGGCGGTCTGATGGTCTTCAGAAAAGTAGCTGTATGGAAAGAGTGGTCCGCTTGCATGTGTGTGCACGAGTGTGCAAGAAAGAAGGAAGAGGCAAGACGCAGTGTGGCGATAAGAGGTATTGAACAAAAAATTCCTTCCCCTCTCTCTCCTCTCGCTTTGTCTCTTCTTATCTCTCCTCCAGTCTCTTCAGAGGAGAGCAGCCCCTTCGGTGCAGAGCCAAGCGGACCCCGCTGAATGAGTGGAGTGGAGTGGAGAGAGAGAGATAGGAGTGAAAGAGAACGGTGGAGCCTGGTTGGGTTTCTCTCCCCCTCCTCCTTCTCTCTCCCTCTCTGTCCCTCTCTATCCCTCCCCCTCTATCGTGAAAGAGTGCATGACTGTGTAAGGGTGCCTCTCTTCTTCTTGTCCATTCCTCCCTCCTCAGTCTATCTCTCTTTCTCTCTCTCTCTCTATGTCTCATTCTCTCCTGCCCTCCACTGGGCGAGTGAGGTGAGAGAAAGGGGTGGTACAGGCAGGTGCAGCTCAGCTGAGGCTCGGAGAGAAAAAAAGCGGAAACGAGAAAGAGAGAGAGAAAGAGTGAGTGAGTAAGTGAGTGAGTGAGAGAGAGAGAGAGTAGGTGCAAGCATCTTCATTCAAGTTTATTAAACTAATCAAACTCTGCAAAGTTGTGTCCTCCCACTATGTAATCCAGATTCAGTGGACAGATTTGTCCACTCTGTCCTTTCTGAGCCCCTCCTCTCAGCCAATCGAGTCCCCTACCTTTCCTACCTACTCTGTTCTTTCTGAGCATCTTTCTGTCTTTTCACATTTTAATGCTTCTGCAACAGCGTATCTAAATATGGCCAATGTCAATAATGCTTATGAGAGAGAGAGAGAGAGAGAGAGAGGGAGAGAAAGCGTGCGAGAGAGCACATTTCTCTTCCCACCATGCATGAGTCTCCATGCCGGGAGCACAGTCACTGGGGTGAACTTCAGCACCACGGACAGTGCCAAGCCAAAGTCAGCGAGGTGGAAATGGTGGCCTTGCCTTAGGGAGGGCAGCGCAGGTACACAGGAAAGCACTGAATAAACAAGATGCAAGATAAAAAAAAAAAAAAAAAGGAATACTGCACTCTTCCACATGAAATTCAAAGGTACACAATCACCAAAGTCTGGAGAAGAACGCAGAGATGAATAATGGGAAATCATGGGCTCATTATCATATTGCAGCTGGGATTATGATAATGTCAGCACACACAACAAGTTTGACACAGGTTGCCATGCGTATGTGTGAATGAGTGATTTATCATGCAGGTGTACATCCCAACAGCGAGAGTGGTGGCTCGTATTATGAACGAAGGATAGCTGAAAGTCTATCTCGTGTCATTTCCTCCCGCACATGCTGCAATCTCGCTTAGCACTTAGGATCGTTAGCTCCGCATAATTGTAGCTGACAAAGCCAAGCTATCAGATCTGCCTCACCAGGGGACTGGAAAAACACACTTAAACTTCAGAGGGAAATCACACTACTCCGATCAGAACATTGCGTTTGTCTTTGGGATTACAGCAACCCGCAAAACACGCAACACTTCAGCACTAGTGGTGTAAGGATTAGGAATCGACGTGGGAGCCAATCTGGTGCCTTCATAAACTAATTTCCCTCCTGTGATAGAGTGCCATTTCAGGACGGGGGAAAAAAAAATGACACAGATTTTGTACTGCTTACAAGGGTTCCACCTAGTGGTGGCAGGATGGGTCACATCCCAGCTTATTGGATGTGTTTGGAAGTCACATGTTCAAGTCATTCCATTCCAGCTGACCTCAAAAGCTGATTCAAAGGAAGTAGAGCATGTTTGAACATAAGCACTTGCATGCTGCATTCTGAACCAATTTCAGCAGTAGGGGAACTCTATAGATGGATCTCTCTGTCTGCTGAGACTTGAGACTCTGTATTGCATTTAATAACATTCTATTGAGGCAGTTGTGTATTTGTGCCAGGTGGATTCAAAGGCACTCTTAAAACGAGGGGTGTTTCGAAAGGGTTCTTTAAGCTATGCCATGGAAGAACCACTGTAAGTTCCATAAAGCTTATAATGCTTTGAAGAGTGAAGAACATTTCCAAAAGATCCAAAAGATCATTCACTATTATTTAGCATAAACATAAATCTACATATTGATCCAGTGTGCTTGCACACAAGGACATTTGTCCTCTGCATTTAACCCGTCCATATACAGTGAAACACACATACACACACATGAATTTGCATACTAGAGGGCAGGGAAGTCACATTCCCGGAGTGGTGAGCAGCCCTATCCTTTGTGCTCAGGAAGCAGCTTTGCTCAAAGGCACTTCACGTAATTCCCTGACAGTTCAGGGAATTGAACCGGCAACCTTCCATCACAAGGCTGGTTCCCTAATCACCAGGCTATGGCTGCTCAAACCAGGCCATAACTGCCCAAAGAGTATAAGGAGGATGGATTAAAGAGTGTTTATGCTCTCAAATTAAATCTTGGCTTTCTCTTTGGCCTTCTTTCTTCGATAAAAATTGCTTCAAGACCAAAAAGAACCAACCCCTGTCCACCTAAGCCAACACCCCTGCCGTTCCGCCGCTAACTGGGGAGCACTGACTTCTTTTTCTTTTTATTAAAACTGAGATTGCAGATAACACCGAGCTAATTAAAAATGATGCATGGGCTTTGTAGAAACGATGTTCCATTTGAGAGGGGGGACAGGGGCCTGTGTTTTTGTCGATGAATAGCACAAACATATCAGATTTAATTTCTCATACCGTGAGTGTGTTATCTTTTCAAATTTCCATGTCAACGTGTCCATTTTTTAATCACCACCCAACACATTAAGTCCTTATCTCCGGTCTGTCTCTTTAATTGTACTTACACTCACACACAGCTAATCAGTTTCCAGTCATCTCTGTGGCCGGTCCTCATCACTCCTCCCCCATTTGCTACAAAATTCAGTTCAGTGTTCTGTGATAACCCGTACAAATCACTCTCGGAATTGGCTCCGATGCGAGGGGGTGTGAGCGAGAATGAGTGAGAGTGTGTTGATGGAAAGTGATAAGGATCAGATTGACAATATCAGATTTGGGAAAATTCACACATCAATCATGAGCAGCTTCAGTGTGTGTGTGTGTGTGCGTGTGTGTGTGTGTTTGGTGTAGGAGTGCTAAAGTCATATATCACGTTTCATATTATCAAGATCAGGTTCATGACATGATATATTGAGTGAAACTATAAAAAAACAGGTGATGCAGCTAAAAATCCTTAATACACACCCCTCCACCAGTGAACATCCAGGGAATGGACATTGAGACAGTGGACTCTTACAAGTACCTGGTCAATTAGCCACTGCACTACAGAAAACTCCAGAGCAGGCTCTACCTACTGAGGACAATGAGATCATTTGGAGGGCAGACAGCACTCCTGAGGACCGTCTTTGACACAGTGGTGGCTTCTGCCATCTTTTATGGCACGGTCGGCTGGGGCAGCAGTATTTTGGTAGCAGACAGGAAGAGACTGAACAAACTCTGTCCTGGGAAGCCTCTTAGACCTAGTCCAGGTGGTGGGAGGCAAAAGGATGTCAGCTAACCTGGCATCCATGCTGGAGAACGACTCCATGAGACTATGACAGCACCATGCAGCCCTTTCAGAAACAGGCTGCTTCAAGTGTATGAAGGAGCGGTATCCCAGGTCCTTCATTCCTGCTGCTGTTAGACTCTACAACCAGCACTGCTCTCAGCTGACCAAACACACACACACTTAACTCCACACAGTATTGGCCTCTTCTTTCAAAATAACACAACAACAATGTGAATTTGCCTTCCAACTGCCCATGTGCAATAACCTGTAAACAATCTGTAAATGAAGGTCTTCAGAATAACTTCTATTGTTTACAGTGTTTATACAGTATATTGTATTTACTCACAAGCTCTGTCTTGCCCGATTCTTCAAAGTTACATACTGAAGTTTTTTTTAATGCTGAAGCCAAAGTAGCAGTGATAGCAGCGATAGCAGCGATAGCAACACTGCTCTCCCTATTACAGGACAGTCGAGCATTAACATAATTGTGCTTTTATTTTTAAGCTAAAATGTTGCATAATGCTGCTTTAAATGTAGCAAATGTAGCAAAATCATATATTTCTTGTGGTTTTGACAGTAGCCTGAAAGAATTGCTTGGACTACACAATTATTAGATATGTTAGATATATTGCCTCCACTAATGATGCTTTAATTTGCAAATATTTCAAAAATATTGTGATATTAGGACACGCAGCACGGCCCTCAGGCACAGAGCTCAACCCACTCCACTTCAAGCAGAGTGATGCATTATGAGGGCAGGGAGAGAAGACATTACTTCCATCTGACAGGCAGATGTGCATGTGTGCATGTGTGTGTATATGGCCTCCACATAGTACACAGGATCCACTGTCTGTCATTGTGCCCAGGCCATGCCTCTCCCACTCAGCCGTGCTTTCACAGGCCACAGGTCACTGCGCAGGACACATGCATCCATACATCTGAATGAGCTTATATTTGTGTGGTCTGTGAGTGTGTGTGTGTGTATTGTATGTATGCACGAGTGTCTGTCTGCGTGGGTGAGTCCCTGACACAAAAAGGCATTTTTATTTGTGTGTGCCAATCTTTCTCTGAGCATGAGGCTCATGTAGTGGTCTGTACAGCAAATAATCCATATGACAGTTTAACAGCAGGCTGACACACACATACACACACACACACACACAGTGTGCAGCCAATGGCAGAGTACGAGAGACCATGTGAGTCACATACTTCTCTATGCTTCAATGACAAATCCTTGGGCTTATGTGTATGAATGACTGCTTAATACATCTTCTGTTCAAATATGTGAATGTGACAGTAGGTGTAAGAGAAAGAACGAAGAATTTGGCAAGTTAACAGAAAATGTGTCTGAGTGTGGGTGTGTGACTCGTCTACTATGTCACACTGCACTGACAACTTGTAAATAGTGCTTGTCAATTTATCAGATGACAGTAATATCGGCTTATAAGTCACTCAGATTTGTCAGTAATCGCACTGATTATACCCAGGGTTTTATACCCAAGACACTTGAAATATGGATGAAGGTACATTTTTAAAACTGTGGATTTTATGATCTCACACTCACTCTTTAGAGTTTTAAACAGATGAGTTGAGCATGTACATTCTAAAGTAGTTCATCACTCACCAGTCCATGTAGCCTTCATAGAGCGTCATTCTCACATGCAAACCTTGAATCTCCTTTTTAGCTTTTTTTTTCTCAACAACCAACCAACGTGACTGAAATGGATCGGAATAAAATCAATGACCAAATTAATCGCCAACTAACTTAATCGATTAGCTGTGATGTCCTCATATGTGTTTCTAGGAGCAGTTCTATTCAGGGTGCACATTAACTGCAAATCCATCACCAAAACTGAACCGCAACAGTGCAGAGCACAGACTTACTGCTGCTGTTACTCTTGATAACAGTTCCCTTAATCTGGATGCAGAGCTGCGGTGAAAACATAGACTAAGTAGCTGTCTGTCACATTAATGGATGGTGTGGATGTAATCGTTTGTAAACACTGTGCCACCAGATCTATAAGCAGTGATGGACTGGCCATTGGGAGAAGTGGGGAAAGTCCCAGTGGGCTACTATGGATGTGGGCTGCTGAGAAGCTGAAGGGGCCGTTCACACAATGCTTTGAAAAATTATGCTTTGAAAAAAAAAAAAAAAAAAAAAAAAAAAAAAAAAATTCTGCACTTGAGGACCAGCTACAATGATTCCACCTCACTTGGTTCTTGGTGAGGGAGGGGCAGGAGTGTCGGGTTATGTAATAATTGTTAATGGGTTAAATATAATGACAATAAAGGTATATTAATACATTCCTATTCTGACATCATGTGAATCTGGCAGTTATTCTTTACATTGTTACAAAATTTCAGACAAGGAACATGGACTTCTTAAAGAGTCAGGTTCTAGGTACCTTCACACTTAGCAGGTTCAGGTACGAATGTAACGTGGCCACTGCCTTGCCCTGTTTCGTTTGCCCGATCTGTCTGTGTTTGTCATGTCTGTTTCAGCACATGGCACTGTCATATCATGACCTTCATCTACACCCTATTCCTGCACTCGCCACGTGTTACTCATATCTAGTCACACCTTTTGTAATCTGTCAGGCACGCTTCAGTCTGTCTCTGTGCTGAAGCAGTTTTCAGTAGGGCTCTGTCTGGTGTTTTGTGCTTTGAACACTCTGATGTATGTTTGTTTACTTTTGGTTCGACATTGTTTTTACTTGTTTGGTTCTCAGTCTAGTTTCTAGTTTCTAGTTCTCCACTTCTATGATTTTGACTTCATGTGGTTATTTCTGATTGTGGTGTTTGGCTTGTTTCAATATTGTTTCAAATTCACACTAATGTCTTGCCCTTATGTCTGACTGCTCTGTGGAGCACATCAAATAAGTAAGCCGAGACCTCCTGAGAAGCTTTTTCTCAGTCTGTTTCCAGGAGAACCATGGTGGTGTTAGCTTGAAACCCATTTGCTCACTGGAACAACAACGTGTAAGTGGACCAAACACAGAATGAACTGTCAGCTCATCTATGCAGACCTTTTTTGGAACAAGTGGAGGATGAGTCATGAATCATATACATTCAGCTAATTTAAGCTGTACCAATTGCTGACACAGATGTGCAAATGCACATATACAGCGTGTCTATTCCCTGTAGAGAAATACTGCCAATAGAATAGCACAAACATGAACCGAATTGCACCTTAGATAATGCCATATAGGGGACAGAGGGGTATATAGCCCCTCGTATTGAGTCGTGGAGCAGTGGGACTGTTCTCCGGAATGATGGTGCTCCATTCAATATTTGTGGGATGAGTCGGGGTTGGGGATAAGTTGGCATAGTGAATGTCCAACAATGTCTAACCTCACTAACCCTTTTGTGTCTGAATGCGATCCAAAATCTAGTAGAAAGCCACCTCTGTATAGCTCGTACAATTGCTCCAACAAAAGCAACTCTTGGTTTATAAAAAAAACAACAACAACAAAATATAATTGATCATAATTTTAGCTTCTTAAAATCTGAGCACGTGAAGGACTTGAAGACGGAGAGAAGGAGCAGTGCGACAGCTCGGAGAAGCAAGAGAGAAAGAGAGAAGAGAGAAAGATGGGGAGATGGAGAGAGGTTAGCTGAACCCTCTGAGTGAGCTCTTCTCATCTCTGTTGCAGGCAGGGACACGGGGGACGCAAGTCGAGCTGCCTGTGTGGTTTCCCAGAACAAAGGCATGCTCTTATCAGGTTGGCAAAGCCCACAGTGTGGATTAGCTGTGCTGGGCCTCAGCATGTAACAGATCCGCTCCTCATAAACCAGCTCAAGGACTCTGGGCCTCCTTCAGTTTTCTGGCACTCAGCACTTTCACAACACAGAAGTGATCCCCAGCTCTCAGACCAATTTGCATGCAAGAGTCTATTCAGCCTGTCTATTTTGTGACGACAGTGCAGTATCACAAACATGCACGCACACACACACACACACACACACACACACACACACACACACACACACACACACACACACACACACACAGAGATATATAGAAAGGCACTGCTCTGAAATGAGTAATATAATTCATACCAGTGAGAAACTGTCTCATTATAAAATCATTCTCCTCTGCAGTGAAGTGAGACATATGACTCCATAAACTAATGCCACTTGCAGAGCTGCTGCATCAACAATGGTCCAATCATGCCCCCTAGTGGTGTAGCAGTGGGACACCTTGAATAATGTGAGAATTGCACGAATAATATTTGATGTACGGATGGCCTGTAGTGTACAGCAGCTGTGTGATGGCTGCACAGAAAGGCAACTACACAGTTCCCTTTGAAAGAGAAGTAATCACAGCATAATGGATGCCTGAAGGGAGGATTTGCATGACT
The DNA here is from genome assembly GCA_034509495.1 of Acestrorhynchus altus. Taxonomy (NCBI): domain Eukaryota; kingdom Metazoa; phylum Chordata; class Actinopteri; order Characiformes; family Acestrorhynchidae; genus Acestrorhynchus; species Acestrorhynchus altus. The sequence continues at coordinate 8,986,296 of CM067510.1, read as the reverse complement.
TCGCAAATGAGCTTTCCTCTGAGGGACGTTGCGAAGACGAGGACCCTTCCCGACTTGTTTTCTCCATGAACAGCTGAATTAGTGTCATACCTACTGAGTGTGTGGGCCTATGTACTTAGGAACAATGCTTATGACTGCACGTGGGTGGGTTTGTTGTTACATGCCTGCGTTTGCGCATTCAAACGCTGGTTTGCAATGTATAAACCACTTTCCACTATTGTTGACCTCTTCGCAACAACATTTTGCACAGATCTGAACTTCCAGGAGATACTTCTGGCAGGTCAAACCCATTGGAGAACTGGAGAACTGTGCTCACATAGAATGTAAAGAACACAGGTACACTCACCGTCATTGCAGAGTGGCCCTCCAAATGATGTCATGCTGCAGTCACAGGTAAAGCCCTCCCACTGCTGCAGACACACGCCCTGATTAGAGCACGAATCTTCTTGACAGGTAGTGCTTGGGCCTGCATGGAAGGGTGAGAGATAAAGAGAGAGAGAGAGAAAGAGAGAGAGAAAAAAAGTGTCATTTAAATACATGATTATAATGCCACAACTGCAGCAGTTAGAGTACCTAAGGTTCCTAAATAGTTCTTGGTTTTGAATGGTTCTAGAAGGTTTCTAGAAAACACATTTAGTCCCCTTACATGAAATAGAGGTCCATTACGCTCCAAAAATGTTCTTCACACCCACCAAAATTTTCTTTATGAACCAAAATTGGTTCTTCTGTGGCAGAGGTTCCCAACCATAGTCCGGGAGGACCTCCTGCTCATCATGTATTAGTGGTTTCCTGCTCTAACATGGTGCCTTCAACACAGGAAGGGCTTGTTAATGGGCTGATTAGCTGGATCAGGTGTATTGGAAGCAGGGTAAACACTAAACATGCAGAGGACCAGGGCTGAAAAGCACTGTTCTATGGCACTGCTCCAAAGAACCCATTGTGGCACCTTCGTTGTTTTGAGAGTGTAAGTAATGTCTTTGCTGAGTCAGGTAAGGTATGATAGATTATATGAGTGAATGATTTTAAGGTGGCTCGGAGGATGTACAAAGGAAAAATGTTAGTGTTAGGAATCTGATTAACATCAGAGCGAATATACATTTGTTAAACATAAAGCAACGTAAATGTAATAAAATAAAGGGGAGCGCTTTATTTCACTGTGATCATATTTAAATGAATGAAACTGGGTGATTATTGTTTTAGTAAAGGGCTACTCATTAGCATGTGCTTGCCATTTGCATTTTATTACTGTGACCCTTGTTAAATAAGGATGGAGGTGCCATAAGATCAGAATAAATTTATTGCTGTACTGTTTCTTTTTTATTGTGTAATGATTACATGGGTGTCTGCATTCTATAGTGTGATCTTAAAAGCTATTAGTCGTAGCACTGGTAACAGTCCTGAAGCCAGTTTTAGTATCAGTGACAGCTTGGATTCAGTGGCTGGGGTAATAATAACAGGCCTCTTTTGTGATAATGAAGTCTGTTCCCGATATTGTTGAGGTGGATCTAAAGAAGCACCGCTGCCCGGGGAAATGAAGCCCTAAGATAAATGGGGCTGTCTGGAAGGGGCTCATTTTCTGCTGGAGCGTCTAGTGGCGGAGCAGAGAGGCAATGGGCCGGGTGTATTTCAGCCTGCAGAAGCACTTCTGTTCCCATTACTCTTGCTACTCCAGAAGCTGTGTAAAGCAGGCCCTCGTCGCATAGACCCCCTCTGGTCTCCAGCGCCCAGCCGCTTGGCCAATCGGCTGTGCAGGCTGGCCAACAGGAAGGGGTGTGAGAGGAGCTCTGAGGATTCAGCTAATCTCATCCACATCATCTGACTTTTCCATGTCTCTCCTCTCATCTGTGTGAGTGGAGACTACTTAAAGCTTTCATGTGCGAGAGCTACGGTACAACAAGGTAGCTTCTGAGCCGGCTATCTCAAGTGGATTCTTATCAGTCTGAAACGAGTAATCTGGATTTGCATTCTTATGACTGGAGAGAGATCCATAACCACAAGGGGAATCTCATCTCATTTTCACAGGATGGAGATGCTGCACTACTTCCATCCACTTCTATTAGAGGGGTCTAGACTACATGCAGTGGGTGGGAAGGGATCAAAGTCAGGAAGGAAACGGGTCAGAGCCAAACACATGCCTTCATTAACAACAAAACATAACAGATGTGAGAATCTAAGGTAAAACAAAAAAAAAAAAAAGAAAAAAGAAAAAGAAAAAGTAAAAACAGTAGTGACGGGTAAGTGAAGGAAACTGACACAGGACACTTTTAAGACTCTGGGGCTGTAAATACAAGATGTGCCTTTTTTTCGGTGCTTGTATTTACTGTGATGGATTAACTCCACTGGCAGCTAGGCAAAAAAGTGATCTACAACATTAGACTTTCACACTGGAGGAAGGGTAGAGGGAGGCACTCGGTTTAAACACACATATATCTATCTACCTTGCAAGTCAGCTTTCATCAATGCAACTTTTGTCAGCCAAACAAAAAAGAAAAGCAAAATATATAAGATGTTAGTAAATGCACTGAAAATGTTTTTTTTTTTTGTTTTTTTTTTTTGTGATTATAGAAAATTAATAGGTAAACGTGAGAGCAGGAAAGAAGGAAAGGGGAAGAGAAAAAAAGACTCTCGCAAAAATCAGGCTCCGGAGGGTGGAGTTAGAGCTTAGAACTGAACAAAGTAAAGCCAGACGAGCTCCAGATATAGTGCTATAAGCATACACGCACAGTCTACAGTCAGTATCAAACAAAGTCTGACAGTAACTGCTAAACATTGCCTAAGAATGAGACAAAGCAGAATCAGAAAGGAGTGCACAAGGTGTGAATGTAATAAAGGTGAAGACTGAGCACCAGGCCTCAGTGTGTTGAGGACAGGTAACCCAGAACCCCCACTTGACCCCGCTCCATCTTCCCATTCTCCTTTGCCCACCTTCACAGCCCCTCTCCACCTGGCCCATGGTGGTCAGCGCATCAGACAGCAGGTCAGGCAACCGGCCATTCAGGTCCACAGAGGCCAAGCAGCCCTGGAAGCCCTCTTTAGAATGCACCAGCTTAGGCAGGTCCTTATACATCTCCTTAGACACCCCTCCAACAAACAGGTCACCTAGAGAGAGAAATGAACAACAGTAAGTTCATGTATCTGTAGTGAGAGAGCGAAAGCTTGTGAAATATGGGCATGATTCCCTCTGGTGGGCGTGAAAAGTACTGCACGTGTAAGCATGGAGAACAAAAGGCTTAGATGGTTCATTAATTCCATTACAGATCAGTGAAATCAGTACTGCTGTAAGGTTCTTTCAGTTTGTTTTGTGGGTTAATATGTTTCTGTGAACTCCTGCTTACCTTTCAGATCCAGGTTCTTTGCGCCCATAGTGGTTTGAGTGGTGATCTTGGTGTCTATCTTGACTGTATGGAGGTTGTTGGTGTCCCGTGAGATCATGACATTGTGCCAGTGGTTGTCATTGAGGGGTGTGTTGGAGTTGCCTTTGATTAGATGAGCTCCGTTCCCCAAGTCTGACACATAGTGCAGGTAACTGTGGTACAAAGAGGAGTAAAATGTCACTAAAGGTAATGACTCATTAATATTATAGACTCAATAAAATAAAACCCACTATTTTTTTTCTTTATTACTCTATAATTAAACATGCCATACTCTGCATTTTCTTGCATTGGTTATTGTCTGCTTATTGCTGCTGTCTCATGTATCTCCATTTTTTGGTCTCCATGCTCTGAACCCTGTAGCTGCTCTGCACCAATAAAAAAATGCTCTAAAATTAGTGTTAATTACTCCTATATTACATTTACTCCTGTAAAGTCACTATTTTGGAGATATGTGCTTTCATTGGACAGCAATGTTCTGTTTATGTTTCACATCAAAAACAACCACATGCACATTCCAGCTCCAGTGTCTATAAACGTCCCTGAGAGCCAGAAACAGCCCTATTTTTTTATTTATTTTTCAAACTTTCTGCATTAAATTATGTGAACAAACTTCACAATATTAATTCATCAAATGATTAAAGGTGAATGAGTGGTTTGCTGTAAAACTGTTCATCTAGTGAAACTCGCAGAATCAAAATTGTTTAAAGTGTTAATGGGAATCAGATGTCTGAAGAGATTAAATTAAAAGTTAAAGGATTGAAACATTTTAAACACATGTATACCTGATATTTTTTGGAGAGTTTTGAACAACACTGTGTCCAAATGTTAGGAAATGCATTCAGGTACTTTAACTGATCTGTGTCACCAACCATGCTGACACAGATGTGCAAATGCACACAGCTGGTCTAGTCTCTCTAGAGAAGTATTGCCAGCAGAAAGGGACTCTGGGGCAGATAAACATGTAACTACTGGCACCATGTCTAATGCCATGTGTGGGCTAGAAGGGTATAAAGCCCCCCAGTATTGAGCTGTGGAGCCGTGGAAATGTTGGAATTGAGGAGTTGGGGATGAGGTAGGGTGGCGATCATCCAAAACCTCATAGTGCTTTTGTCACAAAATGAAAAATCCTCACAGCAATGTTCTAAAATGTAGTAGTAAGCCTTTCCTGGACAGTAGGACAGTAGCAAAAGCAGGATAAACTCTTTTTAATACCTTTGATTTTAGAAGAAACAGGTGTCCCAATACATTTGACCATATAGTGTACATATAGTGTACTATATGTATTAAACAAAAAAGGGTTTAAACAACGATTCCCATCAAAAACACTATACAGAATGCACAGAGTTGCTATTTTCCACTATAATAAACCATTTATTAGCAGCAGTTGTCGTCATATCTGGACTTTAAAAATGCCTCTACTGTATATCAAACTCTTATTTCTCAAAACATGAATTCCACTTTCCGAGATCCAGCTCCTTTAATGGATGCATCATTAATGAGAGAGGTGGCTCTCACCCTTTCACCAGCTCCACCACAATGAAGTCATTGCCATCTCCTCGGTTGTAGATGATCAGTCCATCAGGTGAGGTGGTCTTAAACTGGAGGAACAGGTGCATGGAGTAGTAGGCCTGCAGAGTGGGTAAGGTCACGTAACTGGAGCGAGACTTGAAGGTCACAGGGTCTGCCACTATGCTCTTGTAGCCAATCATAGCATTCAGCTCGCAGTAGTCAATGTCCCCGTTCTTGCACAAGTCGATGTAGGACATGCCGTTAAAGGACAGACCCTGCAGGTGCCCGATGAAGTTGGACGGCACGGCTGGCATGTAGAGCTTCTCCGTGACGATGCCTGTCTCAATGTTATGGAACTCTAGCTGCGTGTGGTCACCTGTGATTTGACCTTCAGAAGGAGACCAATCAGATGAGACACTTAGAAAAGCTCAGCATATTAAGTGGTGTTACATCGCTTTGCCTGAAGCTGCCTCGTTCACACCTGGCGCACTCCACCGTCATGTTAAAACTATTTCAAAGGATGTGAAAAACTGAAAGTTATCTTGATCTTTTTTTAAGATCAGTAGGAGTGGAAGAAAAGACAACACTTTAACATTCTAAAGATGTCTTTGAGAGTCTCGCAGGAGGCACTATTCTCACTCAGTTCAGGGAGGCTATGTGAATATAGAGTACTCCCAGTTTCAGCCTTCAACTAGCATCAAAGACCTTCTACACACACGGCAGTTCAATTAAACCAAATAGAACACATGGGTATGAACTGTGGAAACAGACATTTTCCAGATGGCAACTGACCATGTTTGGACGTTTGAGAAGTGAGGAGATCAGATGTACCTTCTGATGGCTGCAGGTCATCCACCATTAACTTCAGGCTTTTCCCTCTCCTGACCACACGGACAGTGTGCCATTCATTATCATTCAGGTTCTGGCCCGCAAAGATGGTCTCTGGGCCTTTACCTACAACATAGTCCCATACATCCATTACCACATGGCAGAGAAGGAGACATGGAGGGATGTGGGTAATGAAGTCAAAGCGATATAAATAATGAGGGAGAAGAGAGACAGAAAAAGAAACAGAGAGAGAGAGAGAGAGAGAGAGAGAGATAGGAAGGAAGGAGAGAAAAAGAGACCCTAGATAAAGAAGAAAGAAGACAGCGCAGAGTAAAAGATCTGACCACTTCATCGGAGCATTCCTCAACTCACTTACATCACATTCACACATCACATGTATCTGACCTTATCCAATACAAAAAATACAACCTTTATTCAGCTAGCTTCGGATACTAGACACTAGTCTTCGGATACTATACACTAGTCTTTGGACACTAGACGCTAGTCTTCGGACACTAGACGCTAGTCATCGGACACTAGACGCTAGTCTTTAGACATTAGACACTAGTCTTCTGACACTATACACTAGTCTTTGGACACTAGACGCTAGTCTTCGGACACTATACACTACTCTTTGGACACTAGACGCTAGTCTTCGAACAGTAGACACTAGTCTTTGGACAAAAGACACTAATCTTTGGACACTAGACACTGGTGTTCAGACACTAGACTAACTTTGAAGGGAATTCTTGATACATACCCGAGTGTACAATTACAACATTGTTCAAATACACCTATTTATAATTTCCTTTTTATAATTAACATCAGACATTTTTCCATTTGGTTTCTGAAACTGATTTAATCGTACTGCACATGCATACACTGTTAAGGCATCTTAAAACTCTGTGTTCCCTTAAACAGAAACCCAACACCAAACCAGAACATGCCACTTCGGCCTAACCTAACAATTTCCCAAGTCCACCAGAGCCTATACTTTTGGTTTCAGACACTAGATGGAGACACTCAACAAGTCTTCTCCTCTGCTCTCCCAAAGGGAGCTGTCCAGTGCTGCTGGAGTCCGGAGATGCCACGCTGCATATTCATCTCACGTCCTTTCAATCCCCAAGTGTTTTAGGAAGCATATTCAAAACCCACGGACTGTAAACTCCATTCGAGAAAGCAATTTCTCGCTTGTAGAGTCTCCACCTCATCCCATGCACTTGTGCAGAGGGGTGTATGGGGTTGGGGGAAGGGTGTGGAGGCAGTAGCACCTTGGCGCTCTGCTCTCAGGTTTCCGGTGGCAATCAGAGAGCAAGGAGAAGGGGCCCTGCAGGCTCTGTGATTTTCAAGTGCTCAGTCTTTGACATGTCGTCGTCTCCGCTCATCACACAGCTGGCCACTAAAAGGGCAGGGTGTCATTGTCAGAGCTGCCCGAAGCACGTCTCACTCAATAACAGGTAAAAAAAAAAAAAAAAAAAAAAAAAAGGCGCCATTAAAGAGCTGCCAGCCTTGCTATCGATTTCCCATCCCTCTCTGCTCTCAATTACTATGAATCCAGATCAGGCAGCCATGAGTCAGCTGAGAACAGAGAGAGAAAAGACACAGGAAGGGAGGCTACATGGCACCTAGCAGCTCCCCCTAAAGGAATCTTTGAGCTGTACATTCCATCTCTCTAAGCTATGGTAGCAGAAAGCTGAGGAGGGAAGAATGAAGCCACATGGCCAAATGCACAGAACCAAAAGTAAGCTAAATGCCTAGAGTTCAAGGGGTTTTAAGCAGTTTTTCAAATTTCTATTTATATATAATTCACACAGATATGTTAGGTTCCTTTGTTCTTGAGGCTTGATACAGTTGATACCCATTGCAAAATGGTCTGATCTAATACCTGCATCCCTAATATTACCTACTGAATATGTTCTCTTAGACGGGGCCCTGAAAGCTTTCCCCGTTCCCACCCGTTATGGGTAAGTCCAGTGTGTGATATCACCACAGAGTGGAACATTAAATGTTAAGTTGTTGTGTATAAAGCTAAATAAAGATCTGTGCAATTTGAGCACACAGCAGCCAAAGCAGCACTAGTGGAAAGTTGGGAGTTGAATCCAGCATCAACAGACTATTTCAAATAAAAGACATCTATTCTAACTGAAAGACCTTGGGTCATTATGGTCATTGCTGTTGTCCACACAGGGCTGCACAGACAGCTGGACCCAGTTGGATCCTCAAAGGGGCCTTTGGCCACATCGTCATCATTAGTGATTTATGTGCAGACATGCAGCAGAGACCAAAAGCTTCTTCCCTGTCTGAAAGAGCACCTCGTTGCCATGGAAGTGGGGCAGATTGCCATGTGTGTCCGGTCACTTTTAGTCCCATCTCCCTGGTTGGAGGAGGAGGGCAAAGTTAAATAAGCGAGAGAGGCTGGCACAAGCTGGCTGGAACATTCTGACAGGCCAGGGCCAGCGGGAGAGCGCAGAGCGGACACACACACACACACACACACACACACACACACACATACATATATGCAAAGTGAAGAAGGTCTCAGGCAAGAGAAAGGAGCCTGCCTAATTTAAGAACAACCACATGAGCAGGTAGGGATGGACGTTTTGAGTGGGAATGTTCCACATCCCCATCCACAAAGGATGCAGTGACTCAGCAGTACCACAACTCATTAGGCACATCTATTTAAGAGAGATTTGCACAGGTGGGGATTTGTGTCATTAAAAGGAGATTAACGCCTCTGATTTACCGAGAGTTCTATTTTTTACCTCCACCGAGGCTCGGCTTGGCTTGAAGTTTACAGTAATAAATAACCAGAGCATTAAATAAACTAACCCTAAACTAATAAAAAACCCAGCATTCCATTAAATTCTATTAAACAGGCTTTCATAGCAAATCTACCGGGAATCACGGGGGATCATTTCCCTGCTCTGATAGTAAACCCTGTAAAGTCAATGGCACAATTTACAAAAACAAAAAAATACGTCCATCAAATACAGTACATGCCTGTAAGAAAGCAAAGTAAAGCTATGATCTGAAAGCATGAAGTGACCCCAGCAGTTTCTAAATATATAACTTTCATCCTGCCGTCACTCAGTACACATTAACGACCTATGAACTGATGTGACAGCACTCTCTTAGTGCAACACACTGTCACCCTGGGGGGAGCCACAGCCCCTAATTGGCATCGGCTTGCTCTACATGTCAGTAGAAGAACGGCACTCGTAAACACGCTCGCACACACACACACACACAAATACACACCCGCGTACCCACTCAACTGACTAGAGCTATGGCGGGCAGAGAAATTAATGAGGATACAAAAACGAAGCGAAGGGCCGCACAATAGCAGGCTGTTAAAACATGCAAAGCCTCAGCTTCTTTCCCTCCGAGGGACCTTAAATAAAGCATCTCCTTTTGCTCAGCACCAGAACCTCCCTAGCTTTGCCTTTCTGACACAGTCTGATAAAATGAAGCCCTGTCTGTGCAAATTTAGACGTTCCTCAAATAAAGAGGGAACCATCGTATTAAAATCGAGATTTGAGTGAAAGCGCTCGTGATCTCAGTGCTCATGAATTACCCAAATTATCACAAAAGGCAAAATGGCTTCTGCTCCAGAGGAGCCCTTCAAAATGAAGGAACGCAAGTCACACTTTCCTGTTAAAAAGCGACTAGCAGCAATTTACAAAAACGTGCCACAACCCAACAATTCCCATCCCAGGCGCTTTGCTTCCTGCACAACTTGCTAATGGAAACAGCTGAGAGTAAATAAAGAAGCACGCACTAGTGTCAACGTTCTCCTTGCAATCGATGTTAAAAGGTAAAGTCTCAGCAGGGGGCGCATCAGCGTGAGCTTTTCCCATCACTGACATGTTTATTAGACAGAGGCCTTGTACTCAGTCCACCGACAGGTGTGAACGCACTTGATGTGAGTGCTTGTGCTCCCCTACCTAGCGCCTGTCTTGCAGTACGCGAGTGTTCCCTGCAGTTTTCTTGAATGCTTGTGCAACCCACCCCCCAACACCTCTCTCTCCTCACGCACTGCACTCCAGTACAGTCCCATGTAATTATCTCCCAAGGTGCTGTGCTATGCAGGTGGCCATCTGCGTGCAAGGGAGATGCAGAGGACCCTGACAGCTCTCCTGTGGTTCTGTGTTTCTCGCGTGCCTTGCAGCAGTAGCCTGGGACATCCTGCAAAAATTCACCCCCCCACGCTGCTCAATTCTCAGATCCGTGCTGCAGTACGGGCCCGGGGGCTAAGTACTCTTGCTCAACATTCCCTGCTACCTTACTGGAACTTTCAATGGGATGGTGGGGTAGCAGATTGGGAATTCACAGACAGTCCCTAAGGCAAAACCACAAATATTTTGTAATGCTGAGACAAATTACAGACAACTCCAGAACTCAGAATGTCTAACCTCCTACTGGGCAAACTTCTTTGTAGCACTGGTTGATGTTCCAGAAGGATGTATGATGTGTCACAAACATGGAGGCATGCAGGGAGAAGCACACTGTCAATGGTAGATGTTGACTCTGCTGAGCTCTGTTGAGCTCGGTTGAGTCGGTTGCTCTACGGAAAGATAAAAAAGGCTGTTTGCAGTGACAGGTTTCTAAGGTGTGTAACACTGCACAACTTTCAACAAAAAAAATCTGGTCAACTTTTAAAACTTAAAAAATGGGGTTGAGCCAACAGACCTCTGTAGATTTTGTAGATTGAATCACACGTAATGAAGGCAAATCAAATTAGATGACCCGACTTGTTGCTTTTGACAGACGCATGTTTGCTTTCCATGTTTAAAGAGAGCAATAGTTCAGTTCAGGTCCACATTTACTGCTTCCATCTGTATCACAAACTGCTGTGGAATGACATCAACTGCTTTGTCTGCAGTTGGATAAATGCCGGGCTTGGACAATTCTGTCTACACTAGAGTTGGCTCAAAACAGAAATGCTGTACCAACTCTTTAGAGTAGGTTGTACGGGGGCAACAAAGTTCATGATAAACCTTAAACGTGACTGGTACAGCTGACTGACGTGGCTGACGTGACTGATAGTGTTAACCCAAAACACACACTGCCATAACTGACCTATAAGTGCCTCAATTGAGTCACACATGAGACACAATCATATGCTACCTGAGTTTTTGCCAGTTCATAATTATTCGTGTTAATTATAATTTTCGGACTAATTTCAACAGTATTATTGGGAATGTTTTGGAAAGCAGTGTTTATAAAACAAGATCCAGAGAAACTCCTTGTCTCTAAGAGCACTGATTTTAAAAAAAGTGTTGAGGCCTGAGGGCCTAATATTTAACTGGAGACCTTAAACAACATCAAAATCTAATATGTATTTCATTTTTTAATGTGATGCACCTCATTGACCAGGGCTCACTCACAAATATCTAGCAGGTTTCTCGACAAGATGAGAGCCATTAGTATTCCAAAATCTTTCAGCGCTTTGCATCAATGATACTGTGTGCCATCAAGACTGAACTGCTGTACATCCCTGGAACCACTGGTCTTCACCATAATCTTGCCATTTCCTTTGAGAACTGGTCATTCCATCATCAGAAGCATAGAGCCTTAGTGTAGTTGTGGATGACCAGTTATCGTTCTCAGCTCATGTTGCAAACCTGACTTGGTCATGCAGATTTGTCCTTTGCAAACTCAGGAGTTTCTGAGTTTTAAAGAACTTTAATGTTCTTTAAAGTTCAGTCATGTAATTCCTCTGCTGTGTTCCCTTCACTGGTTTCCTGTAGCTGAACCCCAAATTCAAAATGATGCTGGCCTACAAAGTCAAAAAGGAACCAGCCCCTCTGTACTTGATGGTAATGGTCAAAGCACGATCTGAACCAAGAGCCCTTTGAGCATCAAGTACAGCTCGTCTTGACCCACCATCCCTCAAGATGCATGGAAGACAAGTATCCAGACTCTTTTCGGTCCTGGCACCAAAGTGGTGGAAATAACGTCCCCTGGGGGTCTGAACAGCAGAGTCACTTGCTGTCTAAAAAGGTTAACTGAAGACCATCTCTTTCATGAGCACTTAAAGGATTATAATTACACTGAATCTTGTTAGTATTGAGGAATCCAATCTGACATTTGTTTTTGGCAGCTTGATGCACCTCTGGACTCTAGCCTCTACTAACTGGGTAAAGATATATTCTGAGCACTTTTGTAAGTCGCTCTGGATAAGAACATCTGCCAAATGCCATAAATGTACACGTAAATGTAAATGCCTGCTTTGCCACAAGCTTGTGGTGAAGCATTTTCCCTAGAGCTAATACCTGTCCTCAGTGCAAACCAATCTAGACATCTATTACTTTAGTTCTAGCATGGCCATTTTATCAGGTTTAAACTGACTGCTAATTGCTTTACTCACCCACAATTAAAACTTAGAACTAAAGTAAAAACAGCTAAATCTGACACATTTTAATTTACCACACAGGCAGCCATGGCCTGGTGGTTAGGGAACCAGCCTTGTGACTGGAAGGTTCGATTCCCTGAACTGACAAGACATGACTGAAGTGAAACTCTGAAGTGAGAATGCCTATGAGTGAGCCAATGAACACTGCATATGTATATGGTTCCCTGTAGAAGTTCAAACTGACTTCAAGATCAAGTTTAAGATTATCTGTCCCTAGAGGCATATAATTCTACAATATAATAATATAATTATTCCCCACTTCTCTCAAACATCACTCACAAGTGAGTTTCTTATGAGTAAAAGGTGATGTAATTAAGCTGTACAGAGCCAGTACAGTACTCCAAGTGATAAGTTAAAATATTGTAATTTTTGCATTTCATGTAAATTTCAGGGCACATGTCATATATTATGTATTTCTCTGGATTTTCTTTAGTGTGCCTGTGTCTGTGTGCTTCGCTGTGACACACTGAGGAACTGAACAGTGCTTGGAGTCCTTGAGCATCACCATGTGTCATCGCACTGGAGCCGGTGTGGATACGTCCATTAAAAACAACATTTTTTTAATTATTGGGCACAGCACGGTGTATCGTTAAGCCTGACCAGCACAAACTCTGCCCATGTCTCTGAGCCATGGTTACTACTTGGGGTAGAAATTGTTTTGAATAGCTTTGTCTAAAGAAGCAGAGGAATTCAGATATGATGAGGAACATCCTGTGATCCCTCGGCATGGCTTGGTTGAAGGGACAAACTGAACCTTTGGTTGGAAGGCAGGAGATCCGCTGAGGAGGCAGTCACTGGCACAGGAGGTTTAGGGTTCAGTGCACAGTGGAGTGGTACATGAACAAAGTTAGCTATTCTGCCCAGAAATGAGCATCACTGAGACAAATTGGGTTAATGCCACGGTGATGGAGCAGCATCCTGTTGAGGGGACATAATTATATGACCATCTGTTCTAGCACTCAGAGATTAGGCCGGCCAGAGACTAGGAGCTGTGCTTGTGCTATGTATCCTTCTAAATGGCCTTTTAATGCTTCCCTCCAAGGATGTGATTTGAAAACGCTTTCGGTGAACTGAACTCAATCGCACGCTACATACAGATCAGTAAATACAAACACGTATGCTGGAACGTGAAGCACACAGACAGGTTCACCTACACATACACAGAGAACATATGAGACAAAATGGCTGTGGTTTCCGCCCATTCCCCTGCGTGTGACTTGCTAGTCCTGTGAGTGCCAGCGCTCTCTCCTCTGTCCTCTGCACTATTTGCATTACAAATGAAACACAAGCGTCGCCGCTGCATATTTATGAGCGCGACCATTCCGGTAAGTGGCAATGCTGCTGCATATTTATAGAGGAGGTTGTTTCAGCGAAATGAGGTTCTTTTGAATTCACATGAATCTCTCGTTTCAGGGGAAGGATGCTCCAAACACATCTAAATGTCTTCCACTTGTCAACTGTAAATGCGTCTCCATGAAGATTGAGCACAAGGTGTTATTAAATCAGCAGCCGTGGCTTCATTCTACTGCTTCTACTGGGTGAACGTGTGTGTGTGTGTGTGTGTGTGTGTGTGTGTGTGTGTGTGTGTGTGTGTGTGTGTGTGTGTGTGTGTGTGCAAGGGATTTGTTTTTTTTTTGTCAATACTCCACATTGACAGCAGGACCACATAAAAATGATAATTAAAAAGGAAAATTTGGTTGGTCCCAGTGAGTAGAATGAGCTTCCATTTGTTCAAAAAATCATGTTATTAGTAAGACTCTCAGACTAAAGTTAATGTGTTTTGTCTCAAAAATGCTTAACATTTATACGGTAAGAACGTTATAAGGGTATGTGTTTGCATTTGTGTGGAGGTCAAAGATCAGTTTTTGTGTTTGCGTGTATGCGAGTCCATTCAAATATTGCCATATTTATCATACACCTACTGTATAAGTGACTCGTGTCACTCACTTTTAGCAGGCTAAAGATTCTCCACAAGGGGGTGCTATCGTGACCCTGGGCACTGCACTACATGTCCTTGTTTTCCAAAGACATCTATCCAACTTGAGTTCTCTGTTCTCTTTCCTCACTGGTGCACAAAACATCTCGTACCTTCATGTTTGCTGTTTACTGATATAAAGTGAATAATGCAGTTATTGTTATTTACACATCTTCTGAACTAAACGATGGATGGACCAACAAAAATCTTCCAAATGACTTGGAATAAAATCTTCCTATAACTTCCATTGAAAGTTACCTCCCGTAAGATGCTCCTTTTTTTTTTAGATATGTCATCAAAAACAAACCTGCACTCAGAAAGAATACATTGCAATGTATGACTGCTATGATGCTGTGCCAGACTGTCGCTCAGAACGGCAGCAGGACATCTTCACTGACAAATCCCAGTTTTATAATGGTGGAGACCAACGAATCCGTTTGTGGAGTCTTGGTGGTCGGTTTATTTTCATGTATCTCGTACCCAGAAGACCAGGTGTCATGATGTGGAGTGCAATTTCTTACGATAACAGATCACCTTTGGTCTTCATTACAGGCACTTTGACAACCCAGTGTTACATTAATAAGATGCTGCAACCAGTGGTCCCGAACGCACAATCCAGTGCACTATGCCAACATGGACACTCCACATACTGCTGCTATCAGAAGAGCTTGTCTTGAAGACCCAGACACTATGCTATGGTCAGTAGCATGGCCAGATTTGTCCCCGTCTACCACATCTACCACAGTTTGCAGGAACTGAGTGAGAACATTCAAGCTGCATGGGCTGATTTAATCATTTATTTTTCTTGACACCTTTATCTTTTTACAGAATAGCATTGCAATCCAAAACATTTTACCTATTCTAATGTTATGTTGTATTTTTTTTTTTAATAAATATGTCCTGTACTATAGTTTACCAATACTATATTTTAATTACTATATAGATCCTGTGTTCCTAGTGAAGGCATCTGTGAAGGGTGTGTGTGTGTGTTTTCTCTCTCCCCTGCACAGGGAGGGAAGAGAAGGACACAGGACGCCCCCTGAGAAAGCTCAGCTGCGTTCCTGTCTTGGGCATTCTCGTCAGGTTAACGCGGTTCACTGAATTATTGTCAAATTATCCAAAGCTCTTAGTCAACGTGGGGTCACTAGTGCACCACTGAAATTACAGCAGAGCAAAGCCTCTACCACATGTCTGCATGTGCTACGTTATAGAACCCGCGAACAAAGAAAACGAGTATAATCAGCAGAGGTGATTTGGTAAAAAGGTCGAGTCCTTGAAAGTCATGGAGGGTTTTGATTGGTGGAGAAAGGCAAGCTTTGCCTATTAGAGAGAATAAATGAGAATGCAGTTGTTACTATGCAGCACCGAAAAGGAACATTTTTTGAAGGTCACATTCAGTTGGGGGGGTCAGGGCTGTTGGAAAAGGAGGAGGGTCCTTTCTTTCACTTTGAATGTGAATGAGCTGCAGTAGTCTGAGTCACTCGAAGACAGGGACATGAAGAGATGTATAAACAAACACAACTGCATGCAAAGACAAATAATCAAGACGAAAAAACAAAAAACAATAACAAAAAAATCTTCTTTTGTGAGAAACTTGTGAGGCGCCCGTTAATTACCCGAAGACCTTAAGAGAACGAGACAAAGGGACGCCAGGCGAAGCTACACTGCAGCTTAGGAAACTTAGAAGAAGGGAAGGAATAGGGAGATGCCGTACACCTGTCTCGTGCCTCACGTTCTTCTCTTTCTCTCTCTCCCTCTCTCTAACTCTCTCCTTCAATCTCGCCTTGCAATCTCTCAGCCTGACATGTCCCTCTCTGCTGTGAGTTTAATGAGAAAACAAACAAGAAAACAACTCGCTGCAGCTTCTCTGCTTTGAAAGCGGGGGGAAAAAAAAGCCCCCTGTCCTCATCCCTATGAACGAGCGCAGTGGGAGAGAGTGGAGGAATGGGGGGGAAAAAAAGCAAGGCAAAGATAGTGTGTGTGAGAGTGAGAGAGACAGAGAGAGAGAGAGAGAGAGAGAGAGAGAGAGAGAGAGAGAGGGTGGCTGCCTGGAAGCTGGAGACTGAAAGAAGGGATTTGAGAAGTGGCTCTCTGAGGAAATGATCAGCGCTGAGGTTGGTTGGAAGCAGTGAGCCAGGCTGGAGTGTGATCTGTGAGGGAGAAACTTAATCACCACTTCTTCACAGCTGGAGTCAGCTTCATTTCTCTCATCTGCTGCTTTAAAATGGCTGCCAGAGAGGCTGCAGGAACCAACAAGCCTGCAAGGGCTCAACGCGGGGAGAGCTACCTGGCCGCTCTGGTGGACAAAACAGCTACAGCACTGAACTAGTTGCTGCAGATACAGCACGAACTGGACGCTTCCCATGGACATGAACTCACACTCGCACCCACCATCCACACCCATGTTCATTCAGAGCACTGTTCATTCAGCATTACAGAGGCGGCTATTGGACAGAGGTAGATTGAAGAGGTGCACTTACTGGTAGTACAGTTAATCCTGATACAGTCTAGATGGGGGAGAACAGACAAGATGTAAATTCAGCCTTCAAGGTTATGACTGCAGACATCCATTTCAAATCACACTGTCCACAAACTGGGGACGGACACACAAATTGCACGGACTGGCGAGGCTCTGTTACACAGATCAAGACACGCACTCTCTCTATCTCTCTCTCATCTGCTCTGCCTCCTGCAAGGAGGTAATGAAATCCAGGTGGAGGGAACACACTCTCGCATGCCGTCTTGCACGCCAGGCTCATGCATATTCATGCCTTCACCCGGCTTGTAATATATTTAGAATTAGGGAAATTTGGCGAGTATAGAAATGTGATTATAGCCCGATCCATATGAGCCCTCAGCCCCTTGAATATTCAGAGGTAATTGATTAATTTCTTTTCTGGGTTACCTCAGCAAATGGCAGCGGCAGACAAACGGAGAGGAAGAGAGAGCAAGAGCAAGAGAGCGAGAGAGAGAGGGAGTATCTAGCCGGCGGAACAGCGTGTCCTCGCCACCGGTGCTTCTGCTGCTCCAGTATGCTCATTTTTTTTAAAGCCTTCCCATTTAATGAGAAGAAATAGATGAATTAAAGAACGAGTGGAAATGTTTCTTAAGGCTTTAAGGTCTGGAATAAAAGGTTGCTAAGTTGGAATGGGGAAAGGGAACTCTTGTGCTTGCTGTGGCACACTGCAGCAGAGCACCGGAGCATGTCCACTGTAATGCTGGAGCCTCTTGGGAGTGAAGCTGAATTTGGAATGCTTTTTCTGGGTGAAAGGGAGAAAAGCAAACACTCGCGAAAACCCTTCAGTCCTTGACTAGCAGACTTCCTCCCCCCGTTACCTGTGAATTGCACACCATGCAAATATATTTGTACTGGAATGGTGATGGCTCTCACAGGGCAGCGTGGAGGCAAGGAAGTCTGACCATGTTCCTGGCACTGGATGCTCACATGCTCAGCTTCAGCCACTCTTCTTTAACCCCTTTATCTCCCTTTTACCTTGTTCTAATGCTAGTACTATTGTGTGTTTGGGAATAAAATACATCATATTTATTGTGATGCATAAGAATTGTGAGATTTTGATTACCTACAGGCTTGTTTTGCAGTTTACTGGAGAGTAACTTTAGACTATCCATATAGAATAGGCATCATGTATGAACGCAGTCGATTATACAAGTCAGTTATCTATACAAGTAATTATGTAATATAAATCAAAATCTACAATGCTAAACAACTGCCCCGCTCATCTGCATTATCGCTGGAAATCTAAACCCATTCAAGGAAAAAGAAAAACACTGCTATAAGTACCCCGCTTTCATTATAAATATTGTAATGAATAGCACTGCTGAAACTCCTCTCAACTCGAAGCAATATAGCTGCCCGCGTCCCAGCTACTGTAATGAATAATACCTCTCATTTTGGTTTGCGCTGCAGAGCCGAAGGTACTTTTATTACTATCTTTTGCAAAAATGGATCTCTGGAATGTTGGGGAGGGTGGGGATCGATATTTTTTATGCAGCGGCTCTGTGGGCGGGTGTGTCCTATGATGGAGTGGAGGGTTGCAAGAAATACCAGAGCAAATCACAAATCCAGCTCCTCTCCTTCTCTCCCATGAGGCTGCAGCTCATTGCGTGTCGTCAACCGCAGCAAAAATGTGGTCGCAAACAGCCAGAGAGCAATGTGTGCCCACCCTAACAGGGAGTGCAGTCCCCTCTGGGCTGGAAGGGGTAGGATTTGTTTGCGTGTATGTCTGTGTGTTTGTCAGTATGTACCTGTGTCTATGTATTCGCACACTCCTCTGTGTGTGCGTGTGTGTGTGTGTGTGTGTGTGTGTGTGTGTGTGTGTGTGTGTGTGTGTGTGTGTGTGTGTGCGTGTGAGGGTATTAGGACGAGGCAGGAGTTGGAGGAGCCCTTGGAATCAGGGCCAGACAGATATGCTTTATCTAAGTGGACAGGTATAATGGCATGTCATGAAGCCTGATGGCTATGAATGACATTAATAAGAACACTCACCTTAGTGTGAGAAGACTTGAGTATCTGCCTGCACACTAGGCCATCAAACTCAACTCTAAAGGTTACATAATGTAGCAGGACAGACTCAAACTGGGCAATATTCTAATTAAATAACGAAATGTAGTAAATTATCCATGCTCCGCCCACAACTGTTGCTAGGTCAGTTGTGGAAATTCCAATTCCTAAAGAATGTAGGCTACAATTTCATTTAGCCTTTAAAAGGCTACACTATGGGGTACGGAGTGGCACAAGAAGTGTTTACCCTATCATCAGATGATTGCAAGTTTGATCCTCAACCTCATCATCTGTGGCTGAAAGTCCAGGAGTGAAGAAATAGATAACTCACTTTCTCTGGGCAGGTAAACGATGGATGGGTTCCCCTTTTTGAGCCAGGGTTCCTCTCAATTTTTCTTTCTCCCAGTCTAAGAGAGCTGTTTCCTTGCTCCTGTTCCCCACAGGCTTGCTCAAAAGAGGCTTGGACTTGGATTTCTGTAAAGCTGCTTTGTGACAATGCTTTTGTTGTATAGAAATGCTATATAAATAAACACTGATTGATAGATTGATTGATTGATTGATTGATTGATTGAATAATATAAATAGGTGAAGTCTTCAATAGCCTTGTGTAATGGTTTTATATGGAAATAACTTGAAATCACAGGTTCATGGTTGAGTATACCACACTTAAGAGCTTATCTTAGTTGAATTACAATTGTAAAAATCTCTTACAACCTATACCTGATATTGATACTTCTGATGGTGCAACAGTGTTGTCTTTATTTTGACATAACTGCATGTTGATCTCGTCTCTAAGCATGTTCAGCTGCCTAATAACACTGTTAGCAGCACTTGTGGTATTTTCTCTTTATACTGAACTCTACTCAGAGCCTTCTATAAAGCTTGTCCGATCTCACAGTATTTACGAAAGAACATATTTTTGAACAGAGCATGAAGAAGCCAATATGTGTTTAAGTAATTAAGGAGTACTTGGTTAATTATTTTATAATTACATTACGATGCTAAACCATGCCCACTATGTTCCCTATATTTCTAGAGCCAATAAGGAAGGACTTGCAAAAAACGAAATATGCACTCCCTGGTGGGGCAGCTACAGCATGCTCATCTGGAAGTGTGCGCAGGGCCGCAGACTCTGGCTGTTGAAGGGTGTACACCTTCCTTTCTCTTCACACAGAGACAGGAACAGCATATACAGTGTGTGTGCATAAATGCGACTGTGAGCATCAGTGAATGAATATGGTGGTAAAAGGAAAATGTTAACAGGGCATCATTCATTTCAAAAGAGAATTGTGTCCAATATTTAATGGAAGACTAAACTAGCCTTTCACAATTTTCATGTACAATAATATGGGTCAAGTTCTTCGTGATTTGTGATTGTAAACACTAAGACATTGCCGATTACTCTGAGTGAATCTAAGCTCTGTATATAAATATTGTGTGGAGTGAAGTGGTTTGATTGGCTGAGGTACCTAGATTGACAGTGAGCCGAACCCGCCCTCCGTCCAGCTCCAGTCGGAGTGTGTCTGCAGAGTTCCGGGAGGTGGTTGCCATGAGAACACCATAGGCGCGCTGGGATCGGAAGCGGAGAGACACATCCTCTGCCTCTGTGTGCATCACCACTGGTAATTTGATCTTCATGAACTTACTACCATCATAACTGAGGATGGTGGCGTCTGAGAGAGAAAGAGATAGAGAAAGTTAGATTAGTGGTCTCGTCAGAGTTTAGTAGGAGTTTCAGGGATCTCAGGTGATCTCAGACCATGGTTCCTTAATGTGTGGGTCAAACAGCATTAGACTAATCAGTTGTGGTCCAGCTGATTCTTGCAAAGCCTGGTGCTGCATAACACTTTGTTTTACAGTTTAAATAAAACTCAAGGCAGTACACTCACAATCTTCCATACTTAATGGGTAGAAAAGAGCTCCTCGGGCTGCCCACAAGTTTGTGTGATCAGCAAAATGTCATGAAAGCCCAGGTATCACAGCGAGTTTTATCTTGATTAAAGAGTGATGCTAAGCAGACTGCAGTGCACAGTTAAACCTCTACTGAACTGCGCTGAGTGGTGACTGCTTTTATAAAATGGTGATAAACAAGGTAATATACAGCAGATCGGATGTGAAAATGGATGAACGAGTTGGTGATGAGGTGAGGTGGTGATCATCCAATTTCCTGACCCCAATAACACTCTTGTTGCTGAATGCAGTCAAATCCTCCCAGCAATGTTCCAAAACCTAGTACTATGCCTTCCCTGTACCGACAGTTACGCCAACAAAAATCTTTTAAACACACGTAATTTTGGAAGAAACAATGAACGAGGTGGTGTCCCAATACCTTTGTCCACATAGTGCACCTGTTCAATTTTTGTACCTAATTGGAGTTTAAAGCACTTTACCAGGAACCGTGTACTAATACTGGGTAAAGCCTCGCTTTGCTCTGTTCCTCACAGCATGGATTTCACTGTGGAAACATTATTTGAGCTTCTGGTCCATGTTGACATGATTGCATCATACAATTCGTGCAGATTTTTCATGAGCAGTTTCATACAGTGAATCCCCCAATCTGCGGCAAATATGTTCAAATCCTCTATCTGGGAAGACCACTGAATAAAACATGAGCTTACTGTCATATTGATGAAATGCTGCAGTATCGTACTGGAAGTAGCTATTAGTAGATGGAGAAAATGTGGTCATGAAGTGATGCACACGGTAAGCAACAATACTCAAATAGGCTGTAGCCTTCAAGTGATACGTGTTTGGTATTAAAGAGCCCAAAGCCTTTCAAATCATTTGAGATTCATCAGATGAGCTGAACCCATCTTCAACTGCCCAGTGCAGCCATAGCTTTCTTGACTGCACACAGGGAGACCAGAAAGGAGGTTTAAGCTGTTATTCTCTTCTCATACTTTATAATACCATTTCAGGTGAGCTTTTGACTACAGCATGTGCATATCTTGCATAAAAAGACTTTTAGTGGGTCAACATTTGCGATGACATGCATTCAATAATCATATCTGATTATTTAATTAGTCATGTAGACAGATTAGTCAAATGTCAAATCAAATGTCCAATTAAGAAATCCTATAAAGAGAGCTGTTTTAACTCACATAAATACTCCATACTCTGATTTCTGACGATCTGTGGCTGTCCCTGATTAGGAGATGGGCACCCAGCATGAACCAGTGCAGCACTCTGATCTTCTGTGAGATTATTGGCTGGTTGCAAAGTAGAAATCAGTGTACTCGCACATGAATACATCACCAACATGTCGTCTGAACTCCACGTTAATGTGTCCAGCTATTTAAAACCATAGTGCTGTTTTGGAAACAAACCTTGTATGGCAACCGCTGCATACTGTTGAAGTGCATTGCTTTGTGGAGCACACGGCACAGCCTGAAATGTCCATTGCATGTGATGCTGAGTTTGATGGTACAATAAACTGTTGTGAAGGGGAGATAAAGCTGACGGTAATGTGAGGGTTGAATGTGAGGAAGGCAGCATTTTGCTGTTCATCGTAAACTCCAAGGTTCATGGAGACAGATGAGTGACAGGTTACTACGGCCTTTTACAACCAGACACAGTGGTTCGCCATAGCACTGCATAACCACACACACACACACACACATGCCAGCACTCAGCCCAAGCAGGGCATGAAGCTCATAACAGACAGCGTTACGGGATGAGTTCCATTAGTTCCCGTCCATATGAAGCGTAATTTATGAACTCAATCACTGTTAATGTATTCCAGCTGCTGCGTGGCAGAACTTGGTTTTAGAGCCACAGTTTACAGCCGCAGCCCCGGCTCTATTTCTCTAATCTGTTTCTTCGTGTGGCAATCACTTTATTGGGCAATTCAATTTAGCGGCTGGATCTTAAGCCACTGCACTTCCTATGGAAGATAGAGGAGGGCTCGAAAGTGGCAGTCATAATCTTACTGGCTGACTGATACAGAGCCGTGGAGCAGTCGGAGGAGGCGAGGAAACGATACAGTGAGCAAAAGCCGTATCAGTGTAGAGCCACAGCTGAGAGCAAAAGAGAGGACGAAAAAGAGCCAGCATGGGTCTAAAGAGGAAATCTGCAGTGTCCACAAATCCACTGAACCCGATGGTTTTAGTACATCTGTCCCAAAGCAAACACTGGCCAGTGAGAACAGCTCGGTTTCTGGCACAAGAAAGACTCCAGTGGCTGCAGGCAAGCAGCAATTAGCCTGTCCTTTAAACACACACAAACACAGCTCCTCAACTACCACCGTTCCTGTGCCTGCCTCGTCTCGCCATCCCTTCTTCCTGTTAGGATGTAGCCAAGTCTGAGTGTAAAGGAGGGAGGAGGAGAGGACGGATGGCCTAGGCAGTGGAAAACAAGAGGAATACAGGAGAACAAGGCATGGCAGTATGCATACTAATAAGCATAGTGGAGAGCATTCAGCCCCTGAGGAGAAGACAGTTTACAAGAGTTTATGTGTGTGCATGCATTTGTGTGGGTGTGTGTGTGTGTGTGTGTGTGTGTGTGTGCTATGGTCACATATGGAGGTAGACTTTAATGGCTTACTACAAACCATATTATACATATTTATATATTGAATTTTCATTTTTATATAGACTAAGTCTTATGCCTCTTCCATTGTGTGTGTGTGTGTGTGTGTGTCAGAGAACAGGTTTAGGGGCTGAGGCCAGCAGAGTAAAGCAGGACTTGAGAGCAGAGGGTGGGGCAGAGCTCCAAGAAGATTGAAATAGAACGTTATTAAAAACAATAAATGATATCACCTCAGCCCATATCTATACAAATACTGATAAATTGCCCAGCCCTAGTGTGCATGTATACACTCCAGCAGCTCCATTAACCTATCAGGCTTGCTAAAAACTACAGCTGCACATTCCAAATAATTTTGATATTCATGTATCCATAAGAGATAATGAATGGTCATTTGTTTCACTGCAGGGAAGCATAAATTAAAACTGGTGGTAGGTGGTTAAAATATTCAGCAGCACACAGAGGAATCAATGTGAAAACACGGTTTATTATTCAAAAACAGCTGAAGGAAATTAGGAAGGAATTTTAAATGAATAACAGAGGCTGCCTCTTCAGATGGCCATTGAGCTCACTGACATGTCAAATTAGACGTCTCCTGAAATCAACTTTCCATCTTTCTGATCCCGGCTAACATCAGATTATGTATCTAGGCAGCAAAAAAGCCACACCAAAGCCAGCCCGAGGCCACCTTAACACCTAAACTGTTTACCCATGCATATTCTTACTCACTTAACTTGTCACACTGTATTATCTGAGTCATTCCACCATCGCAGTTGCAAGCACTGTCATGTATCCTTATATCCATAAAAATGAGCTAAATATAGGAATTAACTACAACAAGTCAACATAGCCCTGCACTGCAAAATGGGTTAACTGCAAATCTAACCCATTATTAGAGCACTGCAAACTGTCTGAGCTGTCCCTGAAAATGATTTTTATTATTTTTATTCTTTTATTTCATGTACTGTTATTTCAACATGTTAAACATGTTCATCATGTTATTAAACATGCTGTGCAATCAAAACAGCATGCATCGTGTTTAAGTGCAGGGTTTATTTTTACGTGAAACCAATCAGATGCTTGTCTTGATGCTTTTCAGTTCAAATGCATTTTTTAAAAAAAAGCTGTATCCACTGTAAATTTATAAAAATATATTTTTACAAGAACTCTACTCAAATGTTTTGTGTAAGAGATGGTGGTAACGTCAGGTGGTGATAATTTCAGGCTCCTGCAAATGGTACTGCACATGAACAATTTCCAAGTGTAAGTGTTTTTGTTCAAGTGTATAGTCATACTGGTCTACCAGCAGTGGAAAAATCCCAGTCTACAGGAATTATTCTCAGAATTCTAGCCAAGAGATGAAGCTGACAGACAGGGACCCTCCAGCACTCTGTTCCTAATGTTCATGGTCTGCAGCTCCCTGCAGAGTGTTCTTTCAGCAATTGGTTGTGAAGGACCTGCACTGACTTCTAGAATCAATTCTTGCCTGGTAGTGAAACATTTTTCATTCTAAAGCCATGAAACATGCCATCCATCCCTGTCCATCAGTTTTGTCTTTCAGTCACAATCCTGACAAGATTTTGCTCTAGAATGGGGTCTTTACCACTACTGGTAGACTCATATGTCCAAACTCTTTGATATGCCTGCAAAATCAGCTACTTCCATCTTCAACTACTGCCTTTGGAATGCCCAAATCAATCCTTCCTTTTAGCCAATCATTATCATCTGCTTTGCAACCCATTTTCCACACTGAACGAATGAGACATTTATGGCCACAGTTTGTCTTTCTGATCATCCTTTTGCAATGCCATCGGCAGAAGTTGCAACCAATTTAAACCCACAGTGACTCATCTTATTTTTTAATTACTTTTATGAACGTCTCATTTCAAAAATGAAATTTAACGTGATGTTAAAATTGAACTCAAATAAAAACAAAACGTTTCTACATGTGGGGCTGTGCAATATATTGTTTCAGCATTATGATCAATATGAGTGCTGTAGTCACATCCCAGGACACACAATGTCATGTAAGACAAATAATACTGCAGGGGTAGGCATTCCAGGTCCTGGGGTGCCAACTTCCTGCACAGCTAGATGATTTCCCTGCTATCACACATCCACTAAACCTGAGAATTAACAGGTGCACTGAGTCACAGGTGAACTACGTTATTGGATACACAGAGAGCATTCTTACCTCACAGCTGAAAAGTAACCTACAGACATGATACACATATCATAACAGACTATCTAACCATAATGTTCTTATCATTGTGCAATGAATTGAGTGAGTAATCCAGCTTGGAAACTTCACTCGTTTCCAAATGAAATAAATCCCAGTTTAAATGCCAAAGGTGGCATCTAGAGTGTTTTTATGGCTCTGTCCACCAGTACAAGCTCAACCTGCATGCGGACTCAGATGGCAAGAGGTACAGGATACATACATAAATAAAGACAACAACAACAACAACAACCACCACAACAACAACAACAACAACAACAACAACAACAATAATAATAATAATAAAATAATAATAATAACAATAACAATAATAATAATAATAATAATAATAATAATAATATATTTTATATCACATTATCAATTATTATAAAAGTACACCAAACTATAAAAGCATTGCCTAGGGTTCCAAAGATTATTATGACATTATGTTGGAGCTTTGATTTCTGGTAACCTCTGGTGAAATTTGGTTGAGCTTATCAGATTTTTTGATGCTGTTAAATATTCAGGACCATTCTTTCAACATGAATCACGTCTCCACCTTCCTGGCAATGGTGGAATGACCCACATGCGCAGCTCAGTTTGCATTTTTGCCGTCTCACACAGTTACTCATTCCATCTGCGAGAATGTGACCCAAAATTGGTTGAATGTGGCACTGCTTTGTCTGTCAGAGGAGCTGCTATGTTGTGTATGCAAGCGAACACAGTTCTGCTCTAGATCCCTCCCTCGTTTCAACCCCCGCAGTGAGTTCCCTCTCCTCCGTCACACCTGAGCTTCCATGATGAAGAGAGTCAGAGCGACGAACCCCTGCTGCGTCCTTTAACCCCAAAACCCAATCTTCGGCCCTCCCCACTGGGCATCGTTGTGGGATGGCCAAGCCCCGAAAAACACTGACAGCTTGACAAACGAGCCCCCCTCTCATCTACAGAGAGTGGTCTCATGCCAGGAGAGGGGATAATGAAAGGACTGAAATGGCCAGTGGTTCGAATAGACCCTCATTACACCCCCCACCCCCCAATCTAAACTGCAGTGTGTGTGTAGTCACGCAGCAGGATTGCATAGTGCAGCGGCTCCTGAGCTGCCTGACAGCGAGCACATTACATCCAATCATGGTATGATGGAGCGGCAGCAGTCTGCACTACAGAAAGACTACAGAAGGTAGAGGATGAGACGAAACACTTGGAAAACAGAGCATGGAGACTGAGGAATGGGGGTGGCAGTGGGGATGGGCTTGTTGGTTGGTGAAGAAGTGGGATATGTGATTTGGGAATTATCACAGACTTTGATTTGAACCTATGCACTGATGCAAGTTTAATTTTCCTCTTGCAGTAAAAAAAAACAAAACAAAACAGAAATCAGCCTTTACTAAATTAGAGACCGCTCTCGTCACAGTTACATCAAGTCCCGGGAATAAAAATGAGAAGAAAAGAGGGAAGAAAAAAGACTGGGAAACAGCCATTGTCCTAGTTCCTAACCCTTGAGAAAGAGAGGGAGCGACACAAATGGAGGGCTGCAGGTAGAAAGGAGTGTACATTGCTGATCACTCTCTCCATCTGCCCCTCCATCTGTTCTTACTTTCATTTACCACTAGCTCTTGTCCAAGACTCCTCCTCTGAAAACGCAAACACCATGCACCGAAGGCATGCACACGCATACACATACTCGCACGGTCACACATATATGCTACATGGACAAAAGTATTGGGACACCCGCTCATTCATTGTTTCTTCTGAAATCAATGGTGTTAAAAAAAGGGTTTATCCTGCTTTTGTTGGAGCAATCTGTCCAGAGAAGGTATTCGACTAGATTTTGGAGCATTGCTATGAAGATTTGAATGCATTCAAATGCAAGGTCATTAGTGAGGCCAGGATGTTGGACGATGACCACCCCAGCTCATCCCCAACTCCCCGACTCATTCCAAAAGTACTGGATGGAGCACCATTCCTTTAGACCAGTAATTATCAAACCTAGTTCTGGAGGCACCCCTGCCCTGCACGTTTTAGCTTTAACACACCCCGTACAACTCGGAGGGGCTTGTTAATGAGCTGATCAGTTGAATCATGCAGGGTATGCAGGGGTGTCTCCAGGACCAGGTTCGAGAATCACTGCTCTAGACCATGTCTGGCATTAGGCATGGTGCCAATAAGTTAAGTAGCTGACATTAGAATTAGGGGTGTCCACAAACATATGGACATATGTTAAATATGCAAACGACAACATATATTCAGAGACTTCCTTGCTGCACTACTCTGCTCTTTCTCCAGCGCACACCTACATACAGTACATTTGAACATCTGACACAGTTGTATTCGAGCATGCACTATCAGAAAGGCTTTTTCACAGCACTTAGCATGGCTGTAAAATGGTGTGTGTGTGTGTGTGTGTGTGTGTGTGTGTGTGTGTGTGTGTGTGTGTGTGTGTGTGTGTGTGTGTGTGTGTGAGATGTGTGTGTGAGATGTATGTGTGGGCGGTGACGCCACACACTGGCATTACACCCCCCCCATCCCCTGCTGAGTCCAGCACAATCCACCTGCACACTGCAGCACTGAGCTGCACTTGCCATGGGGATTAGGGAAATGTATGTTCAACAATCATGATAAACAGGATGAGTTAGCTCTGAGGTATCATACATAATTCAGCTAATGCTCATGGTGAGTTCCACACATTCCACTGGAAGCCTTTGCCATAAATGAGTATTATTTTTTTTTTCTCTTCCTCCCCAGCATGCAGCACGATACCTCATAAAGGCTAAGAGCGAGGCAGCGAAAGTGATGAAACAAACGCTGACTTGTGAATCAACACGAACGACCTGCCAATGGTGCACTCAACCAGGTGTAGCGGAAAGAAATAAAAGAAGCTCCTATTACTGTCTGGCTGTCTGACATCCCACTGTCATCTGACTGAGTGCACTGGATGCTCTAGGGGACATTTCTCCTAACTAGCTCCCATACAGAAAGAAAGTGAAAGGGGACACAACATCAGGGTTTGTTCACTTAATACTTACTGGTTACTGTAATTTACAGGCTGTAAATTACAACTTAGGCCGCATTTCCTTCTCTGGTAATAATGATTTAGATTTTAATGGGCTCATTTTAATGGGTTTAAATACATTATATGGAGAAAAAAAAAACATCGGTTGATTCATTGTATTAAAAATGTACCCTGCTTTTGTTGGATTAATAGTCTCAACTATCCAGGGAAGGTTTTCTACTAGATTTTGTTCCACTCCATCACATCCCCTACTACCCAACTCATCCAATAAGTACTGGCTGGAGTACCCCTGGTATTGAACTGTTCCACTGCCCTACAGCTAAATACTGTCTGATATTAATATGTTCACATTTATTGGCTCTTGAGAGTCCTATTCTATTGGCAGCACTTCTCTACCGGGATTCGACAAGCTGTATGTTTGCATTTGCACACCTGTGTCAGAAGGTGTTAAAGGAGCTGAACCCGTTCGTTAGGAGGGGTGTCCACAAACATTTGAACATACAGAATCAGTCTAACAGTCTGTTTATCAAGAACAGTCATTAAAGTAATTCATTTTTACAAATCCATTTTTCACGCCGGAGCAGTAACAGCAGAGACGCTCTTCTCTTTATTACAAATTAGTAGAACAATGATTTAGAAGCTACTATTTTTGATAAAGGAAAAATGCTATATAATAATGCTGCGTTATTGCCTTTAAGGCTCAAACACTACATGTAAATGAGCTCTAGTCCAATTGGTTGCCCTGTGTTGTATGTACAGTAGTCCAATGTGAAACACTTCATATTTCATAAGCCACATTAATAATCAGCCTGATAATCCATTAATAATTTGGAATAGAATACATCCATGTATACTTCTCATGCAGAACTGGCCACTGAGATTGATAACATCCAATTGAACTAAGTGGGTAAACCTATAAATATGTATAAATAAGAGACTAACTTTTACCAGAATTCTAGAATGGTCTTAATTGCTCGTATGATAAATGGCTGCTGTGTCATACAGAAATGCTGCTTCCATTCAAAAAGGGTGAATTACATCAGTAGGATCTCTGCACATTTTTTACATAGTTTCATGTAATCAGTGATGGGACTGGTGTCAAAATCTGACTCATGCGCCTCATGATGCAGGATATGACTTCTTCTTCTCACTTCTTCTCTCACATATGAATGTGAAGAACATTTTCCTGAGTCTACCATCATTTTATAACAAATAATAATAAAAAAAAATACTACACAGACTGAAAACTCACTGCTGTAACACACTGCTGCCGCTCTTTCTCTGACTAAACCCGTTCGATTCTCATCGTCATAGAATATGTATGCATTGTATCGGTAACATGTACACACCGGTGCTCTAAGTGTATGGTTCTGGAAAGAATTACTTGTAGTATCTATGTAAACGGAGACTGATCTAGACTGAATAGGCATAGGAATACATTGATCAGCCATAACATTAGAACCACTGACAGGTAATGTGAAATCCACTGATATTGTTCATCTACAGCGGCATCCAGTGAATGCTCTTGTAGATGATATGTTAAAAGCAGGAAAAATGGACAAGCATGAGAATTAAATAATGACAAATCCATGGCTGGACAACTGGATACTTAATATGCAGTCATAAGAATCTGTGCTTGATACACACAGAGTCCCTAATTAAGGTGGTGCTACATTGATATTGCATTGAAACAGAGTTTTCATATGTGCACTGTATGGAACGTTTTGAGTGTTTAAGACTCTACTTTACTAAAACCGCACAACATACAAGCAGTAGTAGTTTTCCATTACAGGATGTCAACTTGGGCTCATGTAAAGGTGCTCAGTGTTTTTACTGCAGCTGCCACACTGGGTGAATTTTTTTGTGAGCCTGATGGATCCCTCTCTCATCCAGCCCCACTCATCCTCTTTCACTCCCTCTATTTGTCCAGAAACAAGTAGCTCTCATTTTGGCAGTCGAGCAGCAGCAATGGCGTGTGCATGGGTGGCAGAAGCTGGCATTACCCGCTGGAGCAGCACCTCACCATCTCTCAACCTAACACCATCTCTCAAACCCACACCATCCATCCCATTAAAGCCCATCTTCGTGCCATTGGCGGCAAAGCCACTGATCTTTGTGGAGCTAATTGGCCAGATCATTTCCATAATTCCTGTGTGTAGCTCCAACAATGCGAACATAATTGATTGTGTTTTCCTGAAGTGGCCGAGGCTTTGCTGCAGGGAGATTACTGTGTCCAGACAACTGCCACATGCTTAAAGAAAACACACCCATTAAACAATTAGCCCGAGTCCAAGCACTTGACAGATGTGGCTGTGATGGACGGCAATATTTATCTCTAGACATACAGTGAGTGGCAACTAGGCTTATCGACTCCTTTTCTCTCTCTCTCTCTCTCTCTCTCTCTCTCTCTCTCTCTCTCTCTCTCTCTCTCTCTGGCGCTCTCATTCATCTGGAAAAACAATCTAACTGAAATTCTATCACGGAAGAGAGATGAAAAGCAAAAAGCATATAAGGCATGCTCGAGTGCCTCTCTCTGTGAAGATAACATGGATTGGGAAGAAACATAATTAACACAGGAGTAACGCTATTGTGCTGGTTGCCTCATTCACTGTCAAGGCCAGGCTGACAGTGGAGAGGTTTGGCAGTGCTGGAACACTATTGAAAGACACAAAGATTGAATAGAGACCCGCACCCTCTCTTCACACACTAGTCACTGTCCTTATAATTTCTAACACCCGAGAAATCACAACCAATCGCAGCACCTCTCAACATTCTTGTCACACATTTGAAGTTCCAAGCTGCAGCTGCCCTCATACACCCAGCGAGGAGTCAGCACATAGATTGAAGCTTGAGAAATGATGGACTTCTTATCCAGAGTGTCCTTCATGCTGAATAAATCAAGATAATAGACAAAGTCATTTCCTGAATGAATAAAATGTCTTTGTCCAGCAGGAGCACGGAGGAGGAGGGATGACGGGGCTCATCGCTCACAACCAAATAGCATCGCAGTTCTCCAGGCAGAAATCGACGGAGATCATTTTGAAGATCACACGTCACAATGTCTCATTTGTGTGGAAACCAGATTTTAGATTTCAAAAACTCAATTCTGGGTTGTTTTGTGGTTTTATTGGTTTCTAATTGAATAGAGTCTCGGATGACATATTGCACCAGCCCTTTCCTCAGATCTAGATCTGTTCATGAAGGGGAGGAATTTGATGTATTACATATTTCATAGCACACACGAGTCAAAAATCAGTCACTTTCATCCCAAACTCATAAAATACAGATGAAGCCACATATGAAGCCCTCAAGCATAGGTTGAGAAGTTTGCGACTTTGGGGAGAAACCCATGTGCTATTAAACCCATGGAAGCTCTTAAGCTTTCACTTTTCACTTTCACTCCATATTTTCTTTTCACTCAGTATCTCCTCTCCTTTTTCAGTTGTATCAAATCAATTCTTTCATCTCCTCATGGAAGTCTAGTATTACTTATAGTTCTCATCCAACAAATAATTTGGTAAATCCGTGCTTAATTATGTTAAATCAGGTGATCTGGTGATGGAACTGAATGCATCAAACTCTAGCTTACAACATATCAACTATTTTGTTCAAAATTAGAAATGATTTTACTGTATTTATGTTTATATATATATATATGCATATATTATACAGTTAACGAGTGAAGAAATTACCTGCAGTACAAACCTACAAAGTGGATCACACACTTTATTATGCATTTTGATTATTTTGTTCATTTCGCAGCCCCCTGAAAGTCTATGACTGGGTATGTCGAAACCAGTGGTATAAACAGTCCTCCATTTTGATTCTGAAGAGTGCTAGTATTGTAGCAAAAGCTGAGAGAATTAGTTCTCAGAGGAGAATTTTTGTTAGCTCCACTTTTAAATTTTACGCCGATGCTGTATCATATGCTGAAAACCAAACATTCAGCACTTCTTCCATGTTGGCTCAGACAGAGCAGAGACAGTACAGAGCACATCATATGTCAAGCATGTTTTATGTTAACGATGCAAAGTCATGTATTAAAGTTTACTCAAGTTAAACGTGATGTGAAACTTTGCAGGTGAAATTTATTCACCCAGAAGTCGTGTGTGTGTATGAAAGTGAGATGAGATGAGATGAGATTAGACTTTATTGTCCCGAAGGAAATTTGTTTTGAACACACAAAAAGGGGGAAAAAAAATTGTACATTTATGAGCAGCATTATAAGAGTTTATCACCTGCAGGGGTTCTTATTAAAGCTCTAATGGACAGAGGAATGAAAGAGTTCTTTAAGTGTCTGCACTGGGGAA
This sequence comes from Acestrorhynchus altus, assembly GCA_034509495.1. Lineage (NCBI taxonomy): Eukaryota > Metazoa > Chordata > Actinopteri > Characiformes > Acestrorhynchidae > Acestrorhynchus > Acestrorhynchus altus. Next base: position 8,953,608 of record CM067510.1, on the reverse strand, counting down.
CCCTAAAGCATCTACCTGATGGAAGGAGCTGATACTCTGATTGAAGGACATGTGTGAAGTCTGAAGCAATTTGTTGGCTTGTCTTATGAGTGACAATGATACAAATCAATGAAAAAAAAACTAGCATGACCTTCATTAAAATAAGCATATCAAAACTCTCATGCAAAAACCTTGTATCTCCATAAGGGCAGCTTCACCTGAGAAGGGAAAAAAACCCTCTGAACGTTCACTGGATGTCAATGTAATAAGAGTTTACTGCAAATATTTATGGAGAATTTCTGCTGATCCATTTGAAATGGTCTGCCGACACAAACGTATATCTTTAACTGCACAAGGCCAGGTTCAAAGACCACTGAAACATCAAAAAAGGAGATACTCAGATTTTGCACCGACCTAACATACTTTATATACGAAGCACACAGGTAATACTAATGTCTGAAATCATTGACATTTGAGCCGGTGGTGACTGACCTCTTTCACAGGATCGGCCCAGGTAGCCTGTTCCAGAGCAGTCACACACATATCGATTCCAGCCCTCTCTGCAGGTGCCGCTGTTCAGGCAGGGGTTGCTCAGACACTGCTTGGGCTGCTCTTTGGAGCAGGAAGGCTTGATCACCAGCCCTCTGCGCCTCAGCACTGCGGCGGATGTCTTTACTCTGACCATCCATAAACAAGTCTCGTACACAGCCTACATAGCCATAATTCAGCAGAGCTGTCCACACTTCAGTGGGAAAGACCAGGCCAGCCCGATCCTCAGGCAGACCTCCCAGGTACAGAGTGTCGTCCAGGTCCAGAATCTCACTCTCTCCTGGAGCATTATAAGGGGTGCGCACAGAGTTGACTGGAGATGGTACCTGAAAGCAGATATAACAGGTTAACGAACTCAACTGCTGTTCTCGTACTATAGCTCTGGCAACACTAAATAGGAGTCAATGTTATTTTTATATGTACAATTTTGTTTTGCAGTCTTGTGTTCTGGTCACAGAGAAGTCAGAAAACAAACTTGATACACAATGAAAACTGAATGTATATCTATTATACTCTATATCTTATATCTTATGTAATTACATTTTAACAGTACCTGCAATAACCCCCTTCTTCAGACCAGAGATACAAAACATTCATTTGAGACAGAATGTCTGCTTTGATATGACATCTATTTTTGTTTGGCTCTGGGATTGAGCAAGATCTACATATATACTCTTCAACATACACTCTTCATGCTTAAATATATTGACTGATGTACCATGTTAATCCTAATGTTCCCTTATATTATCAAATATTTGTCAACAGAACATTGCTAAAAAACATAAAAGAATATAATAAAAACAAGAGCATAAAACAACAAAACAATCTAAATGTATTTACATATAGGACTTGGATCTTATGGAAAAGATTTAAATATTTCATTGTACATCCAGTATCCATGTGTTTAAAAGGCATTTTGGGAACAAGGTCCTAAAAGCAGGAGAACGCTGAAGGCGTTAAAGGGAAATAGATGATTGATTATGGTGGCCTTTACAATACAATAGAAGGTATGTGTCTACAGGCACCATTTAGAGGAAATGTGAGCTCTAGCAATGAAGAAAGAACTACAGATGGGTCCACTTAGAGTTGACTTGAAGCTGTACAATGTGAGCTGATTGCCACAATCTACACCAACAAACAAAATCTTTACCATTAATCTAAACCGAGCCTTATCCATCAGGAAATACGGCAGAATTTTCTCTATTATCCCCAACAATTCTTCTTTGAGCACATGACAGGCAGGCTGTGTGTGTTTGTGTCTATTTCACTCTGACCAAATAATCAATCTATATCAATGTTTTATGTGAGATCATGTTGGCACAAAAACAATGTATGAATATTTTGCTTCGCTGCTGTAGACACCCAGCTAGCAATGTTTGGTGCAAATGTGGCCCACATTCGAGCAGCGAGTGCCGCATGAAGCTCAGATTTGGCCCCAAGGCCTGCAGCTCAAGCATCTGGGAAGAGCAGCAAGATAAGATCTTACAGAGAAGAATCGATATTTAGAAAAAAAGACAATAAAACAGGCTACTCTGTTACACCAGAAATGATTACTCTCAGAGTTCAAAAACTTACTGAATGATTGGCATTTTGAATATACATCATGATAGTTTATTGGTATTACAGCATGTACACTTTTTATAAAGGATCAGTCAAAAGGTTCTTTTGAGTGATGTACGAAGAGCCACGTTAGATTCCATATAGAATCATAATGTGATGTAGCCATAAAAGTAAACCTCTGCACAACCATCTTCACACATTTCTATTACATGTTTTTTACGGAACCAAAAGTGGTTCTGTAATAACCGCCGGAAACACATTTACTTGTATGAGTGTAGCCGTCAGCATTGCCACACGCTTGTTTACACAAGTTACTTCAATTCTCTGACACTAGTTTTAAAAACAGAGGTTAACACAGCGATAAGAATCTGCTCTTCAAGGAAGCACCATTCATTAATTTCAATGATATTAAAAAAGACTTCATGGGACCCAAATCGCCTCATTAAGCTGTGGAAGATTCCCCACAAAACAACTGTTTAACTCCACAGAGCACCCCATTTTTCCCTCTCAAGCTTCTCCATTACATGCTGTCATTATTCACGCCTTAAAGGCAGTGGAAAAGGAAAAGCCATTACTTCCGTGGATGAGACCACAGACATCAGGGGAGGAGACACAAAGAGCCAGCATGCACTGAATCCTGTTTATTAGTGTCCAACAGCCCCAAAACCCAATAAAAACACCATTCTAATCTAAAAGATGAGTGATATTGGCCATTCGCAGCAGGGGTGCCATGCTCTGTGGGCAGAAAGCAGACTTCTTAACTGGGGCCAAATTAGTGTGGCTGTAAGCAAACGAGGTGCAGGCAGCAGGAGGGTAGGAGAGGAGAAACGGTTTTATCACTGTGTTTGCTGTGCGACGACGCAAGTCACATCAGAGAACAGTAATCCGCTATACTGTTGTTGGGACCTGACGTGCCTGGGGAAAGGTTTTAAATTCTTTCCTCCTTGCTGTTTCTATTTATTTATGCTTTAATTTGATATAAATTTCAAGTAGTCGCAACACACAAAAAGCAACAGACGGGAAGAGGTTGATAAAATTGGCAGGAGCTATCAAGAGAGTGTAAAAGGTAAGTCATGGTGTATGTGAGGCAGGGTCCAGTGGGTGATGGATTTGTGCATGGATCTGGGGTTTATTTTCAGCGTCAATGGCCATAGTAGGTACTAATGAATGGACAGAGTTCAGAGACTGCTGTCCTCGGTCTGCAGTTCTTGCTCTAAGGTCTCCTATTTCTAGCTTTCTACACACCAGCGCTTACACACCGCTTGAAAGCATCAAAAACCCTCCAGCAGATTAAATATGGATTTCATGGGCTCATTAGGGCTACAAGCTGAGGAGCCACAATTACAGGCTCACATAGAAAGAGCAACACATCTGAACATCTGAACAGTCATACACCATAGCACAGAAAGCAGTAATTATACTCAAGGTAATTCAGGGCCTGTCAGCTGTCCCAAGTTTTAAGAGAGAAAAAATGCAGAATAAAATGGTACTTAACCGAACTTAGCTGGTTAAGATGGAACTCTCCTGACATAAATACATTTGAGAGTCCCCAAAGTTTCTAGATGTCCTCTTTAAGATCATTTTGTGAAAAGTACACTCTACACACAGCACGCAAAACCTCCAGAGAAAAAAGCAGGGGTGAGAATGGGACGCACTGGAGCAGCCGTGCATAAGCCTAAGGTCATCATGTCCATTAGCCAAGCATCTGTGCCCAGTGGCATAAAACACCTTAAATTAAATTTCCCCTTAAGATTGCCCTTAAACAACACTTAAATGCAAGTGTGTGCACTTATGTTTTTAGATGCCTCAAGGGCTACCAAAGGAATTCGTCTTAAACCTTAAATATTCACCTCATCGTATAGATTAGATTTAGTACATAAGGTATCGAATGAACCTTAAGTAACCCCTTAAACATAGTTAAGTGTTGTACAAGATTCCTGAATGGTACATCTCTGCTTTATAAGGGACACACAACTCTTTGGCATTGCTCCCACTGACGGGATACCTCCGAAATTAAGCACTTTATAGACCCAGCATAACTTCAGAGCTAACACAATGAGCATGGAGCTTCGAACCTGACGGTAACAATTCACAACTGATGCTAATAAACTCAGCTACTGCCTCACAGCTCACACAGCACATCATAGAAAATCCAGTAGCTGGGGTCGAAGGAACTATTTGAACAAAACATGAGCAGAGAGAATATGGAGTTGGGAGGTTTTGTTATTGATCAACATGTATCCTTTTCATTAATGATTTTATGCAACACACTTAAATAATTATCTTAGGTAAGAGAAAATTCTGTTAAAATGTATTTATGGGAGAAAGTTGTTTAAAAGGTTATTTTATACAAGCTAAGCCAGGAGCAGAACTATGTTCTCGACTTACTAATGCTCTTGCAGCTAAATGAACTCAAATCCTCACAATAAAGTTCCAACTAGTATAGCTATAATTATGGTGTGAATATATATAATATACTAGAGTACACTTCTTAGCTCAATATTGAAAAAGACAAATCTAACAATATGAAATCAATTTTAGTAACTTTTATTTTTTTTAGTAATTACCTCTCTTTTCAGTCAATCAATCAATTAAGAGACAGTAATTAGCAGATTCATCTCAAATAAAAAAATCATTACCTGAAAACAAAATAGTTTGAAAAAGCTCTAGAGACTATACTCCGTGAAACTGTGTATTTCATGGTACTTCCTGAGATGGTTATCACACCATGAACATTATATACTGTTGCAACCTTACTTCCATCAACTTAATCGTATTAATCACCTTATTTTTGAATAAATGATAATGATAAGCAGGTCTCTCCAAAGATGTCTAAGTGCAGCGGTAAGAATCTAATCTGATCTGAAGTATTTATTGAAACAAAATGAAATCAAATCAAATAATAATAAATATTTGCTGTCTCAAATTATTCATAATCAACAGCAAGCATGATTTGGGATTCTAATACTATTTTCAGATTGTGGTTAGAATAATTAAAATAATTCATATTTTTTTTTAACTCATTTAAAAAAAATGCAATTTCATCAGAGTATCTGATTGCATAGAGTTTTAGTTTATTTCCCTTAAATTGATCTTAAAATAAGCACCAATTAAACAGTCTACCAGTGGGAAAGAACATTTTCACTATAAAGCTGCTTTAAATAAGTAAACAAGAGGCAGAGATTGTGCTATAATTACACTAGTAATTAATGCTGCCTTGAACATGCCATATGTAATAGATGAGCACACTTGAACACCACAAAGGTTTTCTAATCTGCAGTGGAAATCCAATGAATGCAGATTCCAGGTTTAAAATTCAAGGATATTATATTTATAACTGGTTGCATTTAAGTTATATTTAGAAGCAAAACCTGAAGTCTGCAGTTTAAAGCACTTCAATGTCTTTCACAGCTATATATATATATATATATATATATATATATATATATATATATATTATTTTTTAACTGATTGCTTCTGATTCAACAAATGAGAAATTCAGTGGAATATCAGACTAAAATGTTACTAATGACGTCAGTAATTATACTTTTCTGCTGAATAAAAGCCACCACACCTTATCTCTCTCCATCGCTTTCTCTGTGACGCGCACATAAGCGCCTACCATCTTGTCCGGTGCGCGGGACTTGGCGTCTGTAGCCCTAAACAGCAGCCAAACACCTCCCCCGGGTCATCAGTAACGAGCAATGCTCCATCATCCTGCCACCCATTCTCAGTGCTCACTGATTACACAGCACGCCACTACCTTATGGTGGGCCTGCCTCTTTACTCTCTCTCTCTAACACATGCACACACACACACACACACACACACACACACACACACATACATCCATGTGAAAATCCACATATTACCAATCCCATCTCCCACCCCAATATAAACACCCCACACCACACCCACATAGACACATTCCAGTCACATATACTGTACATGTCCACACCCATACATATGTTCTCATGTTGACCCCCCACACACACATACACACACACTCACTCATGTGCATGTATGATCAAACAGTCTATGTGCATGTGTAGGCAGCCAGTTCACACAGGCTGCAGAGTGACGCATCACGGCTCATTCTGTTTGGCACCGAGGGAAGGTCCCATCTGTCAGTGGTGTTTCAGATTCCCTCAGCCTGCCAATATCACAACGGCTCTCTCTCTCTCTCTCTCTCTCTCTCTCTCTCTCTCTCTCTCTCTCAGCTTCAGATTGTGTCCAAACTCACCATGGCAGCAATGCAACACTGTATTAGGGAGCTTATGGTAATCTCATTTTAAAGATGTGCTAGAACAGGACTTCATAGATTGCATCTATGCAGCGTGCTCTGGAGGGAAAAAATTCCATTTGAAACCATAGTGGGAAAAAACTCGACCGACCGAAGCGTATTAAATCCCAATTGAATACTACATTACAGCGAAACCAAAATACCACTCTTGCTTTAGAAATCTGATTTCATAATTGCTCTGTGAGCCATTTAATTTTCTCCACATAATTCTCCCTCGCTGTGCATGTCAGAGCTAATGTAGGTGACCTGCATTTCTATTTCCGGAGAAAGGGAAAGAGAGAGGGAAAGATGAGGGTTTTGCACTGAGGCAATAACTACAGATCAATAAACCTTTTCTTTGCTCTTTCCCGAACTTTGGCAGAGGGAAGGAGAGAGCAGAGGCCACACTCCAGACTTTTCACACTATCCGGACTTCAGGCCAAGCACCGCTGATGGAGGGAAGTGGAGGAAGGGGGATGGGGGAAGGGGAGTGAGGGATGAAATGTCTTTACTGGGCAGCACTGATCACTAACTCGCTCGTTCCTCTGGGAAACCGACTTCTGGTTTCCATGGCAACTCTGGCAGAGAAGACAGTGGAAGAAAGGAGGAGGAAGACAGGAAGGACTGGGGGCCTGTTCATATTTAAATCTCAACCTGACAGCGCACCCCTTTAGGCACAGTTATGACTGTGTTCAGGCAGGCGTAAAAGAACAGTGCATTCTATTTAATGTCAACATTACTGCAAACATTAAATATCATCAAAAAAATCTAAGTGCTAAGCCACTAAATATGCATTTAAGGCCAGTGAGTGGAATTTTCCACAAAAACGGGACAATTTATTGAAGAGAAATTAATATTGCATAGCTATGCAACATTTCGTGGAAATGGGAAAAGGCTTTGTGTTTTACAGTGTTCAGGCTGATGGTCATAGTGCAGCCAAGCCACATGACTACATGACATATTACTTCATGTTTCTTCTATAAATCATCACTGAAACAAAAGAAATGAGAAGAAGCCTGGTTACCTGATCTTCCATCTCTCTGGAAATCCACATGGTACCATTCTCCGTCATTGACCTTCTTATTGACGGCCTTGGTCTTGGTGGTTCCTGAGCCCATGTCCAACAGCAGAAAGAGATGGCCATCCAGCATCTCAATGGCAAAGAAGTCCACCTTCATGGTCTTGGGGCTCTTGGGGTCTTTCTGCTGCTGCTGCTTGGGCTTGCCATGGCTGAAGAGAAGCAGCCCATTTGGTTCAGTGGTGCGGAAATCGAAAGAGATGGAACCAGCTTTCTTGGCCGTCCACTTGCTGAGCGTGATGAAAGATTCTGGGGTCTCAAAGGTGACCGGGTCCAGGGTGGCCACGTTCTCACACTTGAAAGCCACCATTCCACTAACTTTCATCTTGGGATCCCCCTGTTTGGCCAGACGGGACAGCTCCAACCTCACATCGTTGTTCTTGTACACAACCTTGATGTGCAGGAAGAAAACAAAGACATACCAGATCAATGAGAAGCCAGTCGAGGCTATGAAAGGCTATCAGACTCTGCTGTCTAATGTCAACCTGATGGTAGATGGATTGACAATGACTTTGTCTCAGTTTAAACCAAAAAATCAGCAGATGTCCCTGTACATGCACAATGTCTGTATTGATGATGTGCCATGTTGCGTGACTGCATGAAAGCTAGTCTGTATGTTTCTCCCATTCATTTCAAAAGGCTCCACCTAGCAGTCACGCAGTGTTTTTGTCCAGCTTCTTGGCTATAGAACAGTGAGCTGTTTTTTTTTTTTTTTTTTGGCCTCCTCCACATGGCCGAAACGCTGTGATTTAGACCGGGCAACAGACTGTGAAGTGTTCAATATCACCCTATTTTAATTCAGTTTCGATTTCATTTGAGCACTTGCCAGGAAAGAGATAATGGAATGCGGATGCAATAAAAGGATATTGATGATGCTTCAGAAATGCCAATCACACGGCCAGGCACTAGAGCTGTTCCAGCAATTAACAAGCCGCAGGAGGATTTTTTTCCCCTCTCCCACCTGTTCATTTAGTGTGCTTCACAAACTCATGTGTGGAAAAACACAACCTATCTGTAATAAAGCACAGTGTGACATGGCCTCCGGAACACAGTGTGCACAGGGGAGGGGTCGGGGCAGGGGCAGCAGGTGGAGGACACCACATCTGTCTCTATGACACAGACTGGACTATCAGTGCATTGGAATACACTGACCAAAGGCCCTGAGGATGGGCAGATTAAAACGAATGTTCTAATGATGAATGAGATTCTCATGAACCCTGCTCTAAATGCTGAAATTAATCAACTGTGAACTAAAAAATAGCACAGACACATAAGCACCTTTAATACAGAACAAAATACACCTCTGTGTAATGCAACCCTGCTGAATGCTCATCTTTAATATACTTTAATATACTGCACGTTTCACACAGGCCAATTAATCAATTGATTTGCACTTTGAGAAGTCCATATTTTTATAAACCCATTTTTGGTGGGCAATATGAGCAAAATGTATATCAAAGTAAGGAAATATTTGAATGGTTTCAGTATATATCACTGTATAGTGAACTGGCCTTTTCCCAAACAGAAACCCATTAGCAAAGTGTAAAATAATATGTTGTCCCGGAAATAATGGTGCCAAATGTCATTATTGCTATTGTAAGACCATTTTATACCACTGATATATAACAATAATAATAGCACAACAATAAAATAAGACATTTTAAAGGGCAATTAACATGGCCTAATTATTAAAAATATTATGACATTCAATTTGGAATACTTTTTTAAATATTAGAAGCAAAAAAAAAAACATAAATAAATGAAAATGCTGTTTAAACAAAGTCCATATACTTGCACACTGATGTTAATGTGCTCTACTATCAAAAAAAAAAAGGTTTCTTTTAAATCAGGGGGATTGGGAAAACTGCCCGGGGGAGTGTGTTAGCCTACTGTCACTAGAAACACGTTTATTTATAGTGCTAAAGTGTTTGCACTAAATGCTGTGCTTAACTTCATTCTGCAGCGTTTGTTCCACACTGGTATTGCGGTAATTAAGAAGACCTTAGGATGAATTTGAATACAACTGCACGGATACAGTTACCATAGTCTGCAATTCTGCTAATGAGGTTAGAGCTGAGAGGTGGGAGAAGTCTGGCCTATCACATAACACCTAACTGAAGTGGACTGCGGATTGGTGTTCGCTGTTTACAAACTTGGGTGTTCAAACAGCACGCATTAGATTTCATAAACAGAATCTCCAGAATGTTTTTTATTGCACCACACTAATAAGTCTACAACAATACCCTTGACAGAAGCAGATCTGCTGTGGTTATGGTCATCATAATATTGATGTGATGTGAATGTGTAGAAAAAGAGGATGAATTTCGAATCTTCTTAGCTTGGCTTATTGGCAGAGCATACAGGATTAACATGTGCTTGTTTTCACAGGTCTAAACCTTGGGTAGAGCTCCTAAGCTGTGGAATTGATAGCATTACAACCTGGTCAGGCGAGGGATTACATATGAAGGTGGTGAAAGAGGGCTAGTTGCTACCAGGGCACCAGACAATTGCTGGCACATGGACGACACTTTCATGCTCTGACAAACAAACGGATTGATTTCTTGTGCGCTGCGTTTGAGATGAAGGGTTTAGCTTCAAAAAGCTTTTAGCAAGCCTGCATCTTCCAACTCAGAACATCCTCAGCTCTGTCAATATGATGATTCACAGCTGAGATCTATCAAAAGCCACGTGTTTGATCTCTGCAACAAGCCAATGAATGAATACGGCTCATTACCTTCTGAAACCTTGAAGCCAACTGTACTTCTTTTGTTGTATTCCTTTTCATATCACATATTTAGAACCATTACCTTCAAAACTTAGATAGCGTGACTATTTTATCATTTCATATGTCAAAAAAACAAACAAACACAACAAATAAAACAGGTGTCATCAAAATGGAGCAGGCAAAAAGCATTATTAACTTTAAAAGCATGATGTATAAAGTCTTTTTGAGGCATCCATCATGAAATATTACTTAAAGCAGAATTATATTTCTTTAAATCTTTGTGATGCTCCACTTGTAATAGTAAGAAGTGGGTCTCTGTTGATGCCACTCTGTGTTGGAACGGTGCTACTATACGATGGAAATTTGGTGCAGCTTGGAGTTGTATCTGTGCAATATCCTCAGTCTCAGTCCACATGCTTCTCTCACTTCAGATGCTAATCCTGTATCTCTTGTCAGTAAATGTAGAGCATTTCCATTAAGAGGTGGCAGGTGATTTGTATTTACAGCACTGAAGTTTGAGTGAATTACATGCCACACCTGCATACACTGCTTCAGTCATAAACAAGAGAGACTGAACATATATTGAAGTAATAATAAAATAAAAAACCCTCAAACTCAACTCCCCATCACAATAAAAAAAATCAGCATCCATTAGATGCATTGATTCTGCTATAAACAGTAATATAGCTTTCTTTGACACTGTGTGTCCTTGTCACGTCATTAATGGAAGATAATTAAAAATATCAGCTGTACTGGTCCATTATAAAAATCAGTTTCTCTCAGTAAGAATACCTTCACACAGCAGGTTAAGTGGCCCAAATTGGATTTTCTTTAGGCTGTTCACAGCTTTTCAATGTGAATATCTGACATTTGTCTGAACTGTGAATGCTCCGAAACTCATATGAAAGCACAAAAGCTCTGCTCTCTGAGGTTTTGGTTCCGCCTTCGTCAGTATCACAGGAGCTATCGAGGAGTTCCAGTGGTTGAAATCGGAAACTGGAATTTGTATCATCAACAATAAGTTCATTGGTTTCTTTAAACTGAATCAGAACTAAAAATGTTGCATTCAGTGATCACATTTTTTGAAAATACACACACTTTTATGAAAATTTATTCAGTTTATAGCTGATGGTCAACAACCACAAGTGGGTTAAGACTACTTAGAGTTACTGTTGCAAAAAACTAAGTTTAATATTAAATGGCTTTTAAAGGGTAACACTTTCACTTTAACTCAAATATTGTTAGGAATGTAATCTATGTTTTTACTCCACTTTGGTCATTCACAGCTCATTAATTCTCTGTTTGTGTGCAATTTCATGCTGTTCTGCTAGTTCAGCGGTTTGATTGCTTTGCTGTTTCTTAAAACAGTTCTTCTGAAGTTCTTGGAGATCAATTGTTTTTTTTTGTTTTTGTTTTTGTTTTTGTTTTTGTTCATTCCTTTTTACTTTTTGTACTTGAGTATGGATTCAGGTAACTCCCTGGGTTCAACAGTAAGCAGGGTTTTAGACTTGACTTAAATGTTCCTCTATTAAAGAACCATGTCAGTCATACAGAAACTGCAACTCACCAACAGCACTGGTTGTGATTATGCTGAAAATGTTTGGTGGATTACTGTTACAAGCTGAGTTGCCTTTTTTTCCATTTACAGGAAATGAAAATGGCAAGGATCCCGTTTGGAACTGAGCTGAATGTCCGTCTTTTCTGCTACTCTTCGGTTCGTGGAAAGCACAGCCCAGAGAGATTTCAATGCATAACATCAAACCCAGTCTGGGTTCAGAAAGAACATTTAAGCACTCGGTAGAATGTACTAACAAAGCATTTGGAAGGTTGTGCATTTTAAGACTGGTGTACCAGACTGCTGCCTCCTAAGGGACCTAAACATAGCAAGGAAGAGAACTGAGCGAGAAACCGTGTGTTTCCCCATCACAGTGCATAAAAAACCATGAGTGTTTTTCTCTTGTGAAAAAGGCCACAATCACGTCAAGCGAGCAGCAACGGGTGTCTTCCCAAAGTGGATGCTTTTCCACTAATAGAAAGCTTATTTACCCTATTAGTCAGACCTTTCACTTTCTCATAGTCTGAAAGGTTATTTATCCTATTTGTCATGCTCTTGTTTATTTGTTATTGCTGCTGCTGTTGACGATCTGTGACCTATTTTCAAATTAACAGTCTTCAGAAGTGAGGCAACCTCATCAGCAATATTAATTAGTGAATGCATTTCAGCTGTGCCGAACGTCGGTTAGAGGCAGATTGTGGGCCTGTGCTGGAAAAGCAACGCACACTGATAAATAATTCTCTCAGTTGTTGATGCGTGCGCTCTGTGTTTCACAGGCCAGAGTAAGCCACGTAACGATGACAACGTGTACAGGGACACCTCCTGTGGGACACAGCTCAGAAGAAACAGCACAATGCTGATATAAGCTGAAGTATAAAAAGCAAAAACAATGCGAGAGACTCAACAAAATAATTCAGCACATGAGCGTGCATCGCTTTTCACCTGCGTATCTGTGTTTGTAATGTGAAGAAGGTTTTGGTAACCACATGTGGAATTTACTGCACCCAGGTTTATCCAAGGTGATACAGGTTTAAACGAATAGCTTGTTTTTCTTATAACATTTGTAATTGCAAGGCTGACATTTCTGTAAAAGAATTAAATAAATAACACAATCAATAAAAAAAAGTAATTACAAGGAGATTTTAGGTCACAAAAAATATTAGAGGATAATTTACAGTAGAGCTGGGTGACAAGACTGAAAAACTATCTATATTAGGGTTGGGCAATATATCAATATTTATATCTACGTATATTGGGATATAAACAGAGCTGGATATGTGCTGAGACGAGTTTTTATACATATATATATATATTTTTTTTTATATATATAAAAAACGCTATTTCAATCTTGCAGAAAACCTTTCATCGGCTCTCAGCTCATTCTCTCCACTGCATTCCCTCTCGTGTTCTCACACACATACCATAGAGGGCGCATAAAACGATAAGAGCTCCGTTATGAAGATGAGTTGGTGTGTTTAAAGAAGAAAACAGATTTCAAAATGTTTATATATAGTTAAAGACAACAGATTTCATTTTTCTACATCATGTATCATTTTGTATATCACCAACTAAAATATATCAGGATATGATTTTTTTTTGTCCATATCGCCCAGCCCTAGTCCATATATGCTTAAGAGAAATGGAGGTATATAAGATACAGTATAATGAAAGGCCAACAGTGTATAATGTTTCAGTATCAGTATTAAATTGTAAAACCAGAAACATCATACTGCATGCTGTACACTTTAATTGTAACCTTTAATTACAATGTTGTTATGACATAATTTGAAACAATATATCTCTGTATGTTGATATTCATGATATTTTGTCCGGCCCTACTTTACAGGTAAAGGAAAAGAATTCTTACCTTTCAATAGAAGAAAATGTAAAAAATGTTTTAAGATTGGACTCATATTGGAACATTTGTATTAGTCCATTCTTCCTGGAATTTTGGCATAACATAAAGAATAACTAAAGGTTTTGTTATACTGATGTGTAACAGAACCTGTTGCTGATTTGCTGTAATAAGGGAGTTAGACTGTTTGGCTTGTCAATGTTTAACAGTTACATCTATTTTTCTTTGTTTTCCTACACAATGCTGATCTGTATAAGCACAAAAGAGAATGTGTAAGAAAGGCAGTTGTGTTTACCTCCTTGAGGCAGCCCATAAAGTTGTTGCTAACAGGGGATCCAGGCAGATCTGCAGTGCTGGGACTGCCCCCAACATAGAAAAAGTCATCGGAGCCTAGCATGGTGTAGTCCTCTTGTGTATATCCAGTGGTGGTGAGAATTCCATCCACGGATATTGTAACCTAGACAACAAAGCACAGGGAAAGGACACGCTATACTCACACATAACTCAAATGCTGATATAGGGCTTTGGTCCCCCTCGTAAGGATTTGGATGCTCTGTTGTTTTGTATTAGCTTTGGAATGCTTTGTAATATTAAGTACTCAGTTGTTTGTTTCATTTTTTTTGTTGTTGTTGTTATTGATTTATGAACCCATTTTCATGTCTGTTTCAAGATAGAGTTATTATGCATGTTTTGTATTTTAGATTATGTCCATTTTTGGTGTTAGGTTCTAGTCTGCCAGACCCACAGTATGGGTTAGGTTAGTTCAGAGAGTGAGCGGCACAGAGGCCCACACTCGGTGTTAGTCAGTTGCCAGTACTGGAACACAAAGGTTAATCAGCAGACACAAAAATGGTGTTAGTAGAAATGTGTGTGCTTAGAGTTAGTACTGATTAGGTACAGTGCATGTGACTAGGTGGTTTAGTTTTTTTTTTTTTTTTTTTTTCTACCATGTCCTCATGTTTCCATAGGATGTAAAACAAAGAACACGGCATGCCACAGGGTTAGGGATGAAAGCACAGGCAATTAAAGCCCCACACATCTCACACAAATCCAGCTAAATGGACGCATGCTTCATGATCTCTCCCTCCTCGCATGCAAAACAATGGAAGAGAAAAAAAGAACAATTATTTTTCTGCCATTAAATTGCACAGGAACAGAAAAAAAGAAGAGTGAGGGAGAGAGAGAGGTCCACGCAAGCAAGAGAGCGCAGCTAGCGAAAGCAATCACAGAGAAAGAGTGTATATGTGTGTGTGTGTGTGTGTGTGTGTGCATGCAGGAGCTCGTTCACAGAGAAAGAGAAAATGAAAAGGAACAAAAAAGGAAAAAGAGAGAAAAGAAAGGGAAAGCGGCCACCCCGGTTAGTCTCGAATGGCCTGATGCAGTGGGGTGATGTTAGTAAAGGGGTGGCCACTACCCACGCCATGCTGAGTGAAGGCCCTCAGCGCTGGCTGGACCAATGAGACATACACACAGAACCAGCCAGCCAGCCGAGACCGGCCAGTGAACCACGTTGTAATGCGAGATAACAGAACAAAGGAAGGGAAAGCGCGAGAGGGGTTACAGAACTTTCAAATGTGGACGGGACATAAACAGCTGAGGAAATCAAAATGGATGAGAAGATAAAGAAAAAGGGGATTTGGGCAGGGACGGGGGAAGTAAGCGTAAAAGAGTACCAACCGCAGTTTCCCCCTTTTTTTGTTTATTATTGATGTCTACGGTTCAAAAAAAGGAAAATAGACACACGGCAAACCCAAACTAAGAAACAATTAGAATGATATCTACCGAACAATGTAGTTTGTTTACCATAGCGTGTCCAATGCCTGAGTGCTTTGTGGAAAAGGGGGGAGAAAGGAAATTAAAAAACTGTGAACAGAACACCGTTCCTCAATCAAAAAAGATGGTCTCTTGCCAAGGTTAGTACATCAGCGTTGCACGTTAGTAAGAGGTAATCGGTTAGTAAATGACACATTCCATGGATGAGAGGTTAGTTTCTTTCCCCAAAAGCATGTTAGTAACATTTAAAAAAGGGCAAAGGAAGAGAAAGAGAAGAGAAGCAGACTAGAGATTTGCACCAAAGTGCCCACCAGGGCCAGATCTTCTGCAATTCAAACAGGTGGGCTCTGTTTCAGCCACTTTTTGTGACTAATGTTACCTAACTGACATTGCTATTGACTTAAATACAGCTAGGCTTTAATGTTCACTAAAATCTAGTTTAACTTCATATCTTTTAGGCATCTTGTCTAAACACTCTCCAAAGCCTGGCTCTGACGCAACTGATTGCGATGCCTGTATTGATATCATGTTGTAATGTGATGAGGATTAATGCTAGAGATGTTCCCACACAACTGTGGCGCCATAACACTATGCTCTCACTATTATCTGTAACATTATGAGCAACAACAGTTTACCTTCCAGGTTCGAAGCACAATCACTTGCCCAAACTGGTAAAACCTCAGTCATACATTCATTAAACCCAGACCAAAATGGAACTCTGCTCCCTCCTTAGTACTGAGCTATATAGGAACATACTATTTAGCTCAGTATGTAGAGCTAGAAACACAAATAAAGTTGGACACTTCCTCATCATCAACATGTGTCAGTGTCTGAGCCATGGTTAACACAAACTCTGTTCACGCAAACGTTCTAAATTAAAAAAAAAATTTGACTGTTGCTTAAAATCCTCAGCATCCCATTAACAAACACACGGGATACGTGTTCAGTGGCTCGTAACGATCATCAGCCTATATGAGCGAATGCTGTCGACTCCATTTGATCCCACTGCCTGACGCTTAGTAACAAAGAGACACGCAATGCATTTTAGTCCTCACTCAGCTCCTGTAGTAAGATATGCTGTTTACTAGGAGATAATAGAGTCCTCAATATCACATTCAAGTTCAACATTATAATTCAGACACTGACACACTGATTAGTGCCCTACAATATAAATAAGGAGCCATTAAGGTCACAGACATATGCTGCATCCCAATTGCATACTACACACTAATACTATATAGTGCATATACTATTCTTAGTAGTGTGGGTTTGGTAGGTAGGTTATTGCACATATCTCTTGCCACTGTTGCCACTGCACTTACGTATCTTACGGTCCTTTATTTTATTTTAATTTTTTTTACACTTTTTCCAGACATGAGTATCTCCTCCTTTTCCATTCGAAACTGTATAGTGTCCTTTGTAATCACACTTCAAATCTGACCAGTTCCGAGTATGCGCCATGGATATTTCAGCATACTCAACTGTGATACTTGTATCTGTGTTTCACACCCTATACTCAAAAACTGGTTAGCATTAGTAATTAGTACTCAATTGGGACATACCGAAAGTCTTGTTAGACAGCTTTTCTGATAATACAAGACATCCTGTACAACCCCCTTATGGTTTTACTCCTCCGTTAACATCATTAATCTGTTAGATTTAAAATCTCTTTCACCAAGATAATACACCCCAAGTAGTCACTGAAAGCTTTAGGATTAGGATTTTAGTGAATGTTAATGCAATGAATAAGTACTTGTGGGAAATAGTTTAAGTGAGAAGTTATATATCTTGATTAAAGCATTTACTGTTAACAATATGGTGAGAGGTAACTTGCTGCTGGAGCTTTAAATGGTAATCTGAATGTTATGGAGTAATCCAATCTTGACCACCGCCTTTTGTGTTAGCGGTTACCTGACGGAGATTCCTGGTAACCTTCACATCATGCCAGGCATTGTCATTAAATTTCCCATTCACAGGCTCCACCAGGGCCTCGAAGGCCCCGGAGCCCAGGTTGATGACCAGAGAGACGGCACCATTCTTCAGCGCCAGGTTGACGTAATCTGCAGATTTGCCCGTGTGGAGCATGAGGCCGTTGCGCTGCAGGGTCTTGAAGGACAGCGTGATCTCGTCGCTGCTGCTCTGGATGGGGTTCGGGGACAGGTCGTAGCAAAAGTACTCCGAGCCCTTGAAGGTTGCCACATAGTCCTCTCTCACTGAAAAGAATGACACAGGGGGAGGGAAAGGGTGTGACGGATTACATTAAAGGGGTTCATCCTCAACACACAACATGTCAATCAGGTGAAGATGCAGAGATACACAGTGTCTATATATTAACATACACCTCTTTCTAAAGAGAGTACACATTGTTTATCCAACAGCAGCAGCAGAAACAACAAGGATTCAACTTACTGTCCGTTTATTGTCCGACACCTTCTTTGGCCAAGGAACTTTCTTAGCAGTAAAGAAGTGGGATGCACTACAACTTACCTTTCTTACTTCTGTAAGTGGATGCCAGTTTTCAAGAGTTCACACACACACACACACACATATATGAGACAGAGGTGAGAGCCAACCTGTGCTTAAAGATCCATGGTGCTTCATAATGGTAATGAGGCAAAGACATATACTATGCCAACCAGAGGCAATGCCAGAGGGCAAGAAAACCAAGTTATTGCGTGGACTGCTCTGTCACATGGTCCTCAGGCTGAAAAATCTGTGCATGAATTACTGCCATTGAAAGCATCAATGATTGGATTATGTGGTCTCTGTTATTTTTTTATGACGATCACGTTGCCGTTAATGGAACAGAACACTGTATCTCCAATTTCCGTTTTTATTTTCTTTTTTATGTTTTTTGGGGTGATTTAACACAAAATGTCCTTCTCCCGCTATGTTTCCGTACATGCCAGATTTTGCTCCAACAGCAGCAACATGCTCTTTTGTTCTGATAGATCTGGTAGAACAGCTGGCCATAACACATTGCACATTGCGTACTGTATTATAATGGGCTGAGCTGGAAAGCAGAATTCCAGAACACTATACGTGAAGCCAAAGTTACCTTTTAAAAAATCAAATCAACAGAAAGCAACAACTGCATCTGCAGCACATAACTGACTACAAACAAGCTGGCTGGCCAAGTCAAATTAATGCCTTACAGGATCGTTGTTTGGCTTTGCAAAATGGATTAAAGCTTAAACCTTTTCTTCAGAAACAATGCAAAGCAATGAGTCATTTAGGAAACAAGACTATAACCACCTGCACATGACCGCTTCAGTGGTACACCCAGTTATAAACGTGTACACACATGCTCAGTATTGTGTGAACGACTCTTCCCCTTAGAGGCCATTTCGACCCATTTACTTTGAAATGAACTCAATAGGACAACCATTATAACATTAACGTTAGATCTACGTCTCTGCTAGTAGCTCTACACCAGTAAATACAATTACTGAGTTACAGTGCACTCAGCACCTCCTTCATGTCAAGAATTTTAACGAGACAGGCTCATCTCTTTAATGGGCAATTCACAACAAGATTGAAGCAAATTACCATAAATCCAGGAATTTACATCACAGTTAGGTCAGTATAGAGGCTAATTTACAGCAGGATTATCTAGAATATTCTCAAGTGGGGAATACTGAAGGGTATCATCAACAGCGCAGGCTCGGCAGCCTCGAGAGATGGAGGGCAGAAGGGTGGGGCTTCTTCTGGCTCTTCTCCACCTCTTCTCCATAGAGCTGACTCAGCTGGAATGTGACACAGTGCAGGAAGCTGCCCACAGAGTCACACCAGCAGACAGGTGCACGTGCAAGAGTGTGTGCATGTGTGGCTCACACATGCACACAGCAAACATGCAGATCAACACCTTTTAACTCAATCATTACACCAGTTAAAAATGACAGATGGACCAATACAAATGCCCTAATGCCAGTATGTTTCCTCTCATACTCCTGAACATCACTGGTTTGTGATGCAAGGATACAAACTGGGGCCGTGCAGTATAACCGTATCTCCTAATGAGGACAGTATTTCAAAATTGCAATTTATATCATGTGTGACATTCCTATTCCATCTCTGCTGATCTGATACAAGGACCAAAAAGGTGTATTTCTCTATGTTTATGTAAGGGGGTTACCAGGTGGTGGCACTGTGGGAGCTCAGTGATTGGTGATGTCATGCTCTGTAGACAGGTAGGGGGGAAAAACCCACCATAGCTGCAAGTTCAGTGAACCACTGGAGTCAATCAATATGAAATGTAGACCAAGGAAACCAGGATAAAGAAATCTCCTGACGGAACCTGAAACGTCGTGTGCATTGATGGAAACACATCCAAAAAGCATATTTAATTTGAGTTTGATTTTGCACTCTGGTGGATATCCTTCGAACTTACATTTACGGTATTTAACTGACCCTCTTCCCCAGAGTGACTTACAAAGTTTCTCACATTACAGAGGTGGGCCACAGTAGTGTTGGGAGTCTTGCACAAGAACTGGATTGGTTTAGCACAGCATATTTGCCCAGACTAGGAACTGAACCCCAGTCTACCACATGGTGTGATGGCTCACTGGTGGTGCTCTATGTTGCACTACACCAACCAACAATGTATGTACGCCTCAGTGGGCATAAAAACAAGTCCAAACATAAAAAAAAGGAGTGAGCACACATGCCCGGAGAGGCAGGAAGCCCTATCCAAGGTGCCCAGGGAGCAGTTGGGGAATAAAGTGCCTTGCACAAGGTCCTACCAGTTCAGGGAATTGAACCAGTAGCCTTCCACTCACAAGGCTGGTTCCCTAACCACCAGGCCACATCTGCCCACAAAACAATCTGTTAGATTCTGACTTTGTCAACACACACATCAGAATAGCAACTCTGCTGTTTGCACTTGGTGGATCTTAAAGTAGTTTGAGGCTCATTTTTAACATCTCTTGTGGATCTGCAGCCGAGCTAGCTAAGTTAAGAATAGCTTAGTGAGTGGGCTACAGATCCAACACGAGTCTTTCTATCTGAGTCATTATCATCTAAACATTTATAAGTAGGGATTCAGTCAGCCAGATCTCAGTGTGTTTATTGGCAAGCAGAAAATGTTCATGGTAACTAGGATAATATTGACTCCTCTCTTCAGATTCACTTATTATTTATACCATTTATCCATTTTACCTCTAGACCAGTATTGTGGGATGTTTTTGTAGTTTGACGTTTTTTACTTCTTTTATTCAGCAATAAATAAATAAATAAATAAATAAATTAGAAAAGTATTTACAGGAGACAGTCACACAGATATGATATTGTTACTTTCAGGTGATCCTATGCTACTCAAAAAGGTCTTCATTTGAGATGTAGATAGTAATAGAATTAAAATATTTCTTGCCCATAAAAGTTTTATTGTTTTTTATTATTTTTTTATTTTTTATAACTTTTTATCTCCAACATCCTGCTGGAAACGTATCATCCAGAGTTTAAATCTGAAAATGCAATCGATTTGACTCTTAAAAGCCAAGATCTGCACTTTTTGGGCAGTTGTGTGCTGTTTTCTAGGCTTCGTATCTCAAGATCAAAGTAACCTACAGACAAATAATACTACAATTAAAGAATATTTTGTGTTTTGAAAAACACATCATTATAAATATCCTTGTCAACCTAATAATTACATATAAAGCATAAAATGTCATTGCATTGCATTTTCATCTCAGTGACACATTGGATGATCAATTTCCAACAGCATTTCTGTGTTGTAAAGTGCTTTTAGTCCTTATAAGCAAAACAGCAGAAATTGCTTCAATTTTTGTTTCATACAAATATCTACTATATATTCTATTAATATTTATACCTCAAATAAAGACAGATTTGAGTAGCCTAGGATCTCATAAAATTAACAATATTTTTATTTTACGTTTTAGCTGTTTTCCAAGTTGAATTAATTAATTATTAATTCAGATTAATTCACTTAGGTCATTCAAAATGTATTTATATTTTTGGTTTTAAAATAAGGCAGGATGAGATTGTACTAAAGCCATGTAAGTGTACAACCATCTTTGGTACTTAAGCTACTCCCATGTGATATATAAATACATTGTGGTAAATATATGGAGACAGTATAAAAAATGGATACCACCCAATCCTAATACAAGCAGTGAAATATAGGCATCAGGGGTGCGTTCCTCCAGTTTGCAGATGTGCAGCTGCACCAGTGTCAAAAGCCTCACTCTAACACCAAGTGTGGCGCAGCCATCTCAAGCGCACTATCTATGCTCCATCTGGATGTTCTCCAATGTGATTTCTTCACTATCCAATCTCTCATCTCTCCACTCCATGCTTAAATCAGATTCCTCTCCACTCCACACACTCAGGAAATCCAATCCCGTGCTCACGTGACATTCGTGGCAGCAGGCCCATTTACTCGGGGAACAGGCTCCTCATCAAACGACTCCATTTCGCCTGTGACATTTTGACAAGAAAAATGGAGTGCAAATAACCAAGAGTGTGCGTCAGTCAAAGACAACATCAAACTGCATTTGTTACGTAATGCTAAACTCCCCATACCCCCCTCTCTCGCTCTTCCTATCTCTCTGCTGGGACGGCATTCTGTCATATGGAGCCATGCTGACAACTAGTGCCTTCCACACCAGCAGCTAGATGGCAAATCTACGGAATGAACATGAAGGTGAGAAAGGCTTACTGAGTGAAGGCTGAGCAATTACCTGTTAATCAAACCCAATTATGGTGTGGAAACACTGGGCCCAGCTTTTTTGCAGCACCGCCCCTGCTCTCTTTAGCACTTCAATGCTAGAGGCGACAGTTTCATCCCTTAGGACATGGAACAAGGAGAAAGTGCAGCATTGTGGACTCCCTCCCTACAGGGAGACAAGCTGTTCTACCTCTTTCGGGCAACGCTGTATTTAAGCATTTTCAGCACACATCCAGCTGCTGGCATGATGTGAAGTGAATGTAAGCTCTTGCCCGTCTCGTCACAAAAACCCGAAAAAATGAGCAATACGCAAGCTGTTAGTCAACACCCCCTGGTAAGGCTGAGTAAAGAGCAAAAAAAAAAGAACATAATTACATGTTAAAAAAAAAAAAAATAACCTCACCAAAAGTGTCACCATTAATTGAGTGAACCGCTGAGCCTCTCACAAATGCAATATGACAGAATTTGTCTCATTAGCGTGGCTGCAGGGGAGACTTGACAATTATTAATTAATTTATTCTTTATTCACCACACTCTTATCTACATGTATGCATATGCTTACACACTCTCTTTTAGATACAGGCCACACATCACACAACAATATTGTTGTGAATATGAAAAGAAGACTAAAAGACAGGGTGATTGATTTCCTTTGTCGAAGTTCAAGCTGTTGATTGATGAACTCTTCATTTACTCAAACTATTAATTATGAACAACACCTTCACCTCTGACTTCTTTTTCATTTTAGCTTAATTTGGCACAGCGAAGGCAGTATAAGCTTACAAATGTCCCCTGTTAATTATGAACGCACAAACATGAGCCTCATTACATTTGGAATTTTAATTCATGCACACAAAACTGTAAAACTCACAACTCTGCCTGCTTTGTCGAGCAACTCCACCGGAGAATCAAAATTCTTGCTACCACACAGGAGGATATGCAGGTGATGGTAAACACTAGGACTGCCACAGGATTCTCATGGTATGACAGCCGTCTCAATCACAGTATACAGTATTTCACAATCCTCTTATCATTATCGGTTATGAAGACAAATACAGGAAGGGTTTTTGGTTGATCAAACACTTTACTACAGATCCCTGCAGGTGACATCATACTAAAATAAAAATACATTTTGTGACCACAATTAAAAAGGCATGGAAACCACACTGTTCTAACGCCACAGTCTTTTCATTACAAAAACCTGACAAATGTCATTTAAAACTAGACACCGGGAAAAACGGACTGGGTGAAAAACACTGCGGGACGTCACCAGCAGACCCCTGTACTTCACTATAATCAAACTACATGTGAAAGCCTCCCATTTGTGAATAAATGATATAAATGAGAAGGTTACATGTAAACGTGAGCACTCATTTGAACTATTCTGTATCCAGGTAGCAATTATTTTCTTTAGGGGTTATTTGCTGATTATTTTCTCAGTTAAATGGCTGACTGTTTGGTTCTTACATTGAAATAGTAAGATGACACATGCATTCTTTGTTCTGTTACATTTTGTCCTAGTGCCAGTGCTAAGCAAACATATAGGGCATGATAACCATCCATTTTAATGCCATGGTATGCAACCCTACTGACATTGTGCTAATATGACATTACTATAATCTACACCAATAGATAAGCCTTCACGGACAAGTGCTGATGTTTCCTTGTGCTGTTAAGTTAGATTCTGCAAATAAAAACAAAAGATTGTTCATATTTTATATTAATCATTTCATTTATAGAATTATTATCTGTTTAAAATGTGTGTACTGTCTTGCTTTACAGAAGGAAAACCATCATTTTAAATTCTGCCTACTATAAGCTGATAACTGATCCCAAAGCCACTGTTTTAAGGTCAAAGCGCTTTATAATGTTGCTATGAATGGTTTGGTAAGTACTATGAATGTACGACGTGAGTTACGAGGAGTGAGAAGCTAATGTTATCATGTAATTAAATAATTCAATAATTGTAACAGAACAGAAGGATTAACTCTTGACTCCTAAGGGTAAAAATACCCCAGTGTTACAAACAGCACACCCTTTAATGGTGTGCAATCTTGAGGAAGACAAGTACTTTGCTTCTTGTCACATCCTATATATCAGTGTGAAAGTGGCTGATGCTTGTGGTCTTAGTTCTTTTAGCCCCCAGTCCCTTATAGGTTCCTATAGTGATGTGTGGCATGAGTTTACTGTCAGAGAGCTCTGCTGGTGGAGCCAGTTTGGTGTGGGAGGGGTGAGATAAACGGTTGACGGGCTGCGGGCAAGCCCATAGCACAGGCCCCAGATAAATCTGGAGGGAGACTGCACACCCTCTGGCTACACCACAGGACAAAAATCACTTACCAGCCCATTCAAGTAGCAGATGTGAGCCTCCTATTTCATTCCTGCTTAAGAAAGAAGAATCAGCCCTCTGACTACTGCTGTTTGGCTGCCCGCAATTGTCCTTTTATTTCATGGCAGAGTCTAATAGGACTACGAGCATGCTTTCTCCACACCCTATCAGAGGAGCAAATGGGTGAGCTGATGATTAAGTGGATAAGGAGAGAAATAAATAAAGATGGAGTGGCTCATGCTGTGTAAATCTCCATCTAGGAGAGAGTACAGAGAGAGACGTGGACACGCTTTAAGGAACAGGATTTCTTTCTCTCTTTCTCTCCTGAGTAAAGAGGATTTCTTCAGTTGTCAGTCACTTCATCACTAGCAGGTATGGATTTATGAAAGACATCTCCTGACCTACATGAAGACATAAGGGCTCTTGTAAAAAGGCCTTCCCTCAGATCTGAGTGAACAGAACTGCCTTTATCGGTCTGCCTTTATCAGTCCTGTTCTCTGTCCCGTTTTGAAGCGGAAGCCTTTCGTTCCGGTAGCCGGGCATGGTTTCCTGACATTACACTGGCACACATGCTCTGACAAATACAGATGGGAAACGAAAAGGCCATGAAGTATGACGTGTCGGAGAACAGGAATAAGTTTGTTTCCATGCGTTCGTTTTCACACTTTTCTTTCTCCTCCATAGCACACCCACCCTTCTCCACCATTTTTCTCACCACCACTCTGCATCTCTGCAGTTTTCACACCTCCATCCCTGACACCTTCAGCCTAAAAATGTCGGCAAAACATTGTCCTCCATACAAATTGGTCACGAGCTGAGTAGCTCCCCAAACAATTTACACTCAATGAGAGTGCCTGTGTGCATGTACGTGTGCAAGGCTTGTGCGTGTGCGTGTGCATAAGTTGTGCGCAGATAGTCACCTCGCCTCCACATATTTAAATATGATCCTACTCTGATGGAGGCTATATGAAGATCATGCCATGGGGAATGTAGGGTATATTTACATATGCAAACATACCAGGGTGTAGTGTGTATGTGGAGATTGAGGAAGGGCTACAGAAGGCCTGTGGTTAGACAGTACAGTAGTTAATGAGAGTTGCTGGAGTTTAAAGGGTTTCATGTAGAATGTTAATGAAAGCACAGACATTATAATGAATACAGAGAAATGTTACATTGCTTGTGTACAGTGAGGAACAACATGCTCTCACACTCAGGCAGCAGTACGATAAGAGCAGAAGTGTCTGAAAACTCTCTAATTAGTAGCATTAACCAATATTAAACCCTCATCACAGAACACTGCAGCCCTCAACTCAACTTAACTGCATTTAATTTGAACCAAGTCAGTGCCAGAGCCATTGACGAAAGGTTATCTCAGAGATTAAATATGGACCAATCTAAACCTAACTGGTTTCTCAGCTGCAATGCACAATTTAGTACCGTTATATAGTTCTTCTTTACTGTAGAAAATAATCTACTTCTATACGGTATCATGTAACATCAAGCAGCATAAAAAATGCTCAACAGCAGATTAATAGTCAAACACATTGTACCATTAATATAACAAGTCTGCTGTAGGTACCACAAGCTCAAGCAGAAAACATTAAAGTAGTCATACAAAATTCAACCCCTATTAAAAAGTACATTCTGGAACAGTTTGATCTTCTCTTGTTCTAAGGTTCATTGGTTTCTAAGGAGGGATTTTCCATTCCACCTTAGAAAGTGCAGCAAGTATACTAAATGCTTTGGTTTTCCATAACTGGATTGTGAGAAACGCACTCCCAGCTTAGCCCTTACTTGATGTTCTTTCTTACACACTGCATTGTAGCAGATTTTCTAATAATGAGTAACAGGTGCTAAGCTCTGTTGTGATTTTTGGTTTTTGGTTTTCAATCAGCGGTTTGAGATGTGGGACAATCAAACCATTTCTTATTTCATTTAAAGGACATGAATGATATATATATATACACCAGTCCTATATATATTGTGTATTTGTGTGTGTGTGTGTGTGTGTGTGTGTGTGTGTGTATGTGTGTGTGTGTGTGTGTGTGTGTGTGTGTATGTGTGTCTGTGGATTTAGTGTGGAAGGTAGCAATGGAAAGTTGTAACGGTTCACCACACCAGGTTTACCAGCTTGTTTGTTGCTGGAGAATAGAGTGCAGTGGTTAATGAGAGTTGGTCTGGATTGCAGCAGAGTCCCAATCTAACGACGGCAAGAAAAACAACAGGAGTGATAGCAACAGCAGATAATAACATTGCAATTATCCAAGCTAAATATATACCAGAGGCTATGGACCACTGACAGCAACAACAATGCTATTAAACGGAGTGTGGACTGCTGAGCTGGTCATGCTGACACTAAGCTTATACGACTGTTAACAAGGCCCTCATGTATTTAAAGAAAGACTTAATAAATGCTATGCCGCCCTAAATAAGAAAGAAATGAATATATAGACAGAATTTCAGCTGGATGCATTTTTCAGTAGATTAGTGTGACTTTTCTATTATATATGAGAATTAATCACACCTATTGTATCTTTCCAGTGCTCATTAAATAGAGTCATGTTTAGTGCTGTGTCTTGGCCTAGATATGACCTTTAAAGTCAGTGCAGTAATGCTTGGATTTGACAACATGCTCTGCAAACAAGTAATATTTCTTATTAAGGAAGATTATTTCAGCATTGCCTCCTGTAAAAAGCTAAATAACATAACATATACCAGTTCAATTACATGACTTCACTATATAATACTATTTAGGCCAGTTAATTGGACGGGGATTTGGCCTAGACCTGAGTATTCCACTGAAAGAACAAAATAGTCCAGGACTGGCCTTAATTTTGAAACAATATTCAAAAGAAATCATAAAATCATAATCTGTCTGCCCTCTGCTGCAGTAACAATCTCTACTCTTCTAGGAAAGCTTTACACTAGATGTTGGAACATTGATGTCAGAATCTGATTTTACTCAACCAGAACAGCCTCACAGTGAGTTCAGCTGAACGATTAATTCTCCAAACTCATCCAATATATAGTGAATGGAGCTCCACCACTCCACAGTTCCCTCTGCTTCACATTCCATACTAAGAGCTTTATGTATCTAGGTGATGCTTGACATCAGGCATGAGAATATCAGTCTCAAATGCAGCTGCTCATCATTTTGTACCTGTACAGTACAACAAAATTCTTCAGACTGCAGGGTCAGCTATTCTACAGCACAACTGGGTGGCTTAAGGGCCTTGCTAGAGGGCCCAAGAGTGGCCGGTTAGGTTCCCCAGATATAAAAACACCCACAACCTTGTGATCAATAACCCAGCACTGCAAACACTGAGCCACCATCATTATCAAGCTAAAAAAAATTTATCAACTAATTAGATACTTTTGAGCATATGATGACAGTTAAAATGTCTAGAACTAGCGTTCATTTTTTATTCCGTTTTTTTTTTTTTTTCATATGTCATATCACATAATAGGAAGTGTTTGAAACATTTCAGAAGTGTGGACTCACACATGACTGGCCACTGTAATACATTGTTCGATATCGATTTGTCAGTTAATTGATCATCCTCTGCTTCATAAATCAATCTCAGATCAAGAGAGAAACACTGAAGACTGTGAAAAGAATAAAACACTGTCTGGCTCATTAATTCAGGCAGCATGACTAGCACATTAGGAGGAGTTCCAATTAATATCACCGTGTATGGCAGGTATTGTCACTTTTATAGAATGAATATCACCTGGACTTATTTCATTATTCATAGAAGACGTTGACAAAAGGCAAACGTGAGACAAAAAAAGAGGCTTTCACGCCACAGGTCCGTCATTATATGTGAGCAAATTAATCAGGAACTTTTAAGGAGCTTTCTCCTGCAGTCGCTGTTGTGCAGTTCATTCCAGGTACATTTAACACACTGCAGCAATCTGTTCAACACTGCACGGCCTTTAAAGAGGAACACAGAGCTGACAGGGGCTGACATACATTCAGCAGGGAGAAAATTCCAGCCATACTAAACAGAAGAACTTAAAAGATAAGCTGCTTTCTTCCTTTCTGGATTCTGGGCATGTAAGACGCCAACGGTGATTGGAAAACTGTATCATTTCCTGTAGCGTCTGATTCATCCACCACTCATGCCTACAAACAAAGTGTGTGTGGCAGTCTGAGGCTATTTTAAAGTCACTGTGTTTGTGGCTATGGATCCATGGAAGTGAACCTGGGAATATTAGATAAAGGCTCTTAACACAGACAAACTGCATAGCAAAAAGCTCTAAACGTTAGATTAGCTAGAGGCTCTAAAGCAGAAGTACAATCATAAGCTGCTTTCTATACGGATTATGAGAGGCATACAGATGTCTGCAGTTAAAAGACACCAGTGCTGATTGGAAAGCTGCAAAGGTTCATGTTATTATCTCTAGGTGCCTCTTTGACGCATCCACCAGTGAGGGCAAAGGGGCTGTTTTCAAGCCTTTCTGTTTGTGGTTATGGATCTATGCCTTTGACTCGAAGAGAAGGCTCTGGTAAATATATTCATGTCCACCCCTGTGACCTGGAAATATTAGCTAAAGGCAAACATATACACACATACACATATCTTTGGCACAGCAGAACAAAGAGAGACACAATGCTTATTGTCTGAGTCCACAGCATGCACACATAAATTCTCGGGTCAATGTGCACATGTACATAGATAGGGCTTTTGATATATCCTCCAATAACACCTACAAACACCTGCCATGTTTGGAGCTCAGGGGCCATTTTAAAGCTGTTCTGTATGTGCTTATAGATCCATTACTTTGAGTTGAAGAGAAGGCTCCATTAAATGTATTCATATCCACCCGTGACCTGGGAATAACCACTGTAGGCTCCACACACACACACACACACACACACACACACACACACACACACACACACACACACACACACAGTACTGCAATAAAGCAGCATGATGAGGCGCACACACAGACACAGCTGACTTCAAACCTTTCCATCCACCTCCTCACTCCCTCATTACAGCCTTTTTCATGCAAATACAAAGAGACAAACCAGTGTGTCGACACACACACACACTCACCCACACACACACAAAAAGATACACCCAGACGCACACTACCTGAACCGCAGGCATCTCCGGCTCTCTCTCCAATTCTACTCAACTTTTGACCCCACTTTAAGGTTTAGAGGTTCAGTGTTTAATAGAACTGTGTATTGGTATGAACCTGGTAATATGATACAAGTATAGACAAGTTATGACTCAATACAGTGTGATATTTTAGGATACAAAGACAAATGCATTATAAACCAAACTATAACAGAGGAATTCGAAGATGAGTAACACTGCTGATCAGGGACAAAACACAACACAAAATCTAATCACTTAATTTTTAACATTTATTTTTGGTCACGTTTAATTTCTTCATTAGTTTTCATTAATATAGAACCTTGAAACAAAAGAGACAGACATGCTATAAAAAAAAATAAAATTAAAAAATTAAAAAAGGGGGTTGTTCAGCAACACCTCACTAATAATAAGCAAAAGTAGGAGGATAAAAGAACAAATAGGAGGGTTTGAAAACCCCACCATTATGTTTTCCATTGGTGGATGCGAGCAGGTTTTGTATCATATAAATAGGGCCTAAATGAGTATAAATACCATAGAAATAACGTTAGGCTTAGCCTGTGGAATCCATCTGAGCTGAGTCAAGTTAGGAGAAAAAAGGTTGCCAAGTCCTACGATACACACAGAGAGTTCCCAGACTTAAATGCCTCATCCGTTACAGCTTAATAGGGCCAAAATGTCTCTGATCCAGTGGGTGAAGGAGTATGAGGATTGACCTTACAGTTTTGCAGAATTAGCCTTCTTGCCACCAATGTCACATAGGCTATGAAGCCAGCCTCGGAGGACAGGAACAGGAAAAGCCCAATCAGAGGAGACAGATGCAGATAGCAATCCAGGTCCTCAGACATGGTTATACAGATATGTATCCAGAAGTAATCCACTGATGAACAAGCCCAGAACATAATGCTAACAAATTGCAATTGGGGTTTATATTAGGTGGTGACCTTGGAGAGCCTACCTTAGGCTCCCTGCCTTATGCATATTTTGATCACCTTAACACTGGTGGTCTTTGCAAGTCTTTACTTGATCTGCTGTGTTCTTATCCTCACTGTACTGGACTGATGTGATGTTCTCTGAGTGTGGGTCAGGTTAGTGGTGTCATAGACTGGGTAAATTAACACATTTTTTAAGGCAGTAAATCTATTGCGTTTGAGTCCAATATGGTAAAAACTGACAGTCTGACAACATATTTTCATGGGTTTTTCTACGTCAGACACAGCAAGCATGACGGCTGGAACATTTATGTGACCATGGACGGAACATACATCACTCCAAGTGGTTTCTTGGTGCTGAATAAAAGGGTGTGGATGACTTCAGTGTAGCAGAACTGTATTCCACATTGTTATGATTAGATGTTGCCAGCTAATCTCCAGTTCATATTTGTTACCAAGGTAGCTGCAGGCATGTTGTTAATGTTGGCAGCAGGAACTCGCTTTCCAGTTCACTTTTCAGCTTTTTAGACATATTCCCTGTGTTTGACTGGGTCTTCAGAGAGTGTCTGCATCACGTTTAAAAAATGTAACCACTTCTTTCCGCTTCGATCTGTCCGTTCACCACTGCCCACTGTGCATGTCACTTGTAGCAACGTTTGGCACAGATTCATTTGATGTGGTAATTCAGTCAGTGCCCTTAAAGGTACGCATTTCAATGCCCAACCACTTTTTATATGTACTGAACTATTATATGTCATCGATACTGTGTTTTGGAGAACTGATACAATATTGCAGAACATTATGAGACTCCAGTGCTTCAATTTTTTTTAAATGCCTGTTTTTCCATAAGTGCACAGGAGACTCTTGCATAAATATTCAGGAGCTGCATACAAATCTCCAGGCCTCATCTTACTAATCTGCTAGATTTCTTCAGTCTGGCTCTGCATCCAGCCGAGGAGACGAGGAAAAGACCTATTTTTTGCGAAGCATTATTTATTTCAAAAGATTTTTTACTTCTTTTTCGAAAGCCTTGCCTCGTTGCTTTTTTTGGAATGTCCTCCTTCACGCACCGTGCTGTCAGAGCAAGCTACCTCTCGAGAGCATCAAACCAGCAGCCTCCCCTCACACCCCTCTCACACACAGGCCCTGCCATATGTCCCCATGTGTTCTGCCAACACTTCCCCTCCCTGCACACACACACACACACACACATACATAAGAGAGAGAGAGAGAGAGAGAGAGAGAGAGAGACAGAGAGTGAAAGAGAGAGAGAGAAAGAGAGAGAGAGAGAGAGAGAGAGAGAGAGAGAGAGAGAGAGAGAGAGAGAGAGAGAGACTGAGACAAACTGAGAGAAAGGATGAGCTTGAGAGAGCAAGTTAGTTATGGAATAGAAAGTCAGAAGTGCAGAAGTGCAGAACAGGCAAGGAGAGAGAGAGAGAGAGAGAGAGAGAGAGAGAGAGAGAGAGAGAGAGAGAGAGAGAGAGAGATGGGAAGAGATCAGCACAGGCAGATGGAGAGCAGAGAGTACAGCTTTGTAAATTCAGCGCGAGTGCCGTGGCTGGCTGAGTGTAATTTGATGTAATGGTCAGGCCAGAATGTGGATACATGGCTCAGTATTGATATTGAATAGCCAAGAGAGAAGCTGTCAGCTTTGCTGCCATAGCAGTAACACACTGCTAGCAATCGAGCATGTGAGCACATGCCATTAGAAGTCAGAGTGTGTCTGGTCATCTCTGAAACTGATCACTTACACACACACACACACACACACACACACACACACACACACACACACACACGAACAAATGAACTCTAGTCCTACAGAGAGCTCTGACACAGAACATAGGCTCATACGGTGCAGTCTTTGTTTGTACTAGAAGCCGGTCATGTACTGTCCAGGTGAAGTAGTAAGTACAGATAAATACTAAAGATATTGCACTGGCACCACTTTCTACAGAATAGTGCTGTAATTCAAGAACACAGGATAGTACTGTGTTTATTTACAGAGGTATACTGTGCTGCAGCATTTTTCATACAGCGGTACTGTACAGATTCCTACTTCCAGAGCAGAGCTGTTATTACATAATACAGTAGTGTGCTGCAGATTCCACACTGTGGACAAAAGTTTCAGAGAAACAGGGCTGTCAACCTGCCTCAGAAATTCAATTTGAGGTGTTCCCCTGCAGGACACATATGTGGATATATATGAAAAAAAGACATTGTGTCCTAAATCCATGGGTGGGCGCTCTTTAATATCAATTGTCCCCGCCGTGTTACAGACCAATTTTTTGCAAACATGGAGGTGTGGAAAAAATGTCTAAGGTACATGGACTTACTTTTAACACATCTCTAAGTGTTCACTTGTCAGTGATTTAAGAAATAAGGTTATAAGGTTCTCTGGACTGCTGGAATATATTTTGGTAGCGTTTAAACTTTTCAAAATGGTTCTATACTCATAAAAATGATGGTGCCGCCAATGGTTCTTTGAGTGATAGCATTAAATAACATATGATTCTAAGAACTCTTTTTGGAGGAGAGATATGAAAGTGTGATGAACTTTGTAAATATGTAAAGAAGTTCCTGAACTTAAAGCACTCTTACTACAAGATCATTCTTCATGGAACCAAATGGTTCTTATATGGCACTGTTTAAAGAACCTTTTGTAAAGTATAGCTCAATAAAGAGATTATCCTGATACACATACACAAGCTTACTTACTTATATTCAAGGCTATGAAGTGATATGAAAACATGTGTTTATATACTCATAATTAAATAATGTACAAATAGTTGCACCCAGAAGTGTCTGATTGCCATGATATGCAGAAGGAAGATAAAGATTACCAGGGACAATAAATAATCATGAATCAGATTAATGGAGTCATAGAGGTTCCTAATTGTGCCCTGTGATGAGCCATCCCATGCATCTCAAATATTCTTACTCAGTTCCTGCAGATTAAGGGGTGGTGTATTGATAGCACATCCAATCCAACAGAGCTTGTCCACACATTTTCAATCAGAGATAGATTGAACTGGTCGTGGCATTGTGTCTGTATCGACAAGACAATCTCTTGAGATGGCAGCAGTATGCAGATGAGTGTCATGTTGCAATAGCATACCAGACTGGTAGTTCAGAAAAGATAGTGCCACTGCTTGCAGGAACTCATTAATGTAATGAGGCTGTAAAAAGACCAAAAGTGATCTGACATCATATGAAATTGCACCCCACACCATGACACCAGGTCTTCTGGGAGTTAGATGAGTGACAACATTGAAATCACACAGATTAGCTGGTCGTCTCTACCCAGACCTTGTGGGACCCATCACTGAAGATGACCCTTTTTTGACCTTTATTTTTTTTTTTTGACAAAGAGTGTATAACACAACACAGAATGAAATGATACATCAAACACCAAAATGGTTAGAACAATCAAGCATTTATAATGCGTTCAAATGAATAATTTGAATACATACATATTTGGGAATAAAATGGTAAAACATTAAAACTACAACCCTTCAGAATATTGACACATCCATCATTAGGAAAGTTCCATCATTACAATGTTCAAAGAGCAGCTGCTCAACACAGAGCAACCACACAACCACGCTCAGCCAAGACACACATCCAGCACTATGGGGGATTCAATCAGGACAGAGTGCCAGTCCACATCTGGGCATACAGGCATACATTCACTCACACACATACTGGAGCTCACAGAGGAAACCCACACAAACTTGGGGAGAACATGGAAACTAAACCCAGATAGGGCCTTGAACCCCCAGTGCTGGGAGGCGAACGTGCTTCGATGTGATGAAAACCTTCACAATGCAAGAACGCAATATTACGAAATGTCCATTTTCTATATCTTGTACAAAATATATCTCAGTTTATCAATATTTACAATATATTGCCCAAAGCCTACTGCAGGATTTCTGCTGTAAATGGTCAGAGTCGGAAAGCAAGGCCAGCACCCAGATGCCACCAGCAAGCTCTAAGGTGTCTTCTTAGCAACAGTATTTTTAGTATCTTTAAATATGATAATATAATGCAGCTTCCCCACTCTCCACTCTCTCTCTCTCTGTGTGTGTGTGTGTGTGTGTGTGTGTGTGTGTGTGTGTGTGTGTGTGTGTGTGTGTGTGTGTGTATGCGTGTGTGCCTTTGTCTTTGCCTGCCCGACTCTTTCATCATTCAGCAGCAGGATATTGAACCACTATCTCCACTCCCGTAAAGATATCTCTGTGTCTGGAAAACGTTAACAGAGAAGCCAAATGCCAGAGTATCTCTCTCAGCTGTGGTCACCACCTTCCTCACACTGTTTTCAGTCTGCAGCAGGACTGGTGCAGCAGTGTCCATGCAGAGTGACACAGAGACAAACACAAGTGCTGTACATTCACACTGCAATTTCCCCACAGCCACACTGCCGTCCTGACAGCAGCGTCTTAACACATCCCCTCCCTCCCTCTCTCTCTCTCTCTCTCTCTCTCTCTCTCTCTCTCTCTCTCTCTCTCTCTCTGTCTCGTAAGGCTCTGTCCTGCACTCCTCTCTCCTCCTCAGGCCGCTGACTGAC
The DNA here is from genome assembly GCA_034509495.1 of Acestrorhynchus altus. Lineage (NCBI taxonomy): Eukaryota > Metazoa > Chordata > Actinopteri > Characiformes > Acestrorhynchidae > Acestrorhynchus > Acestrorhynchus altus. The sequence continues at coordinate 8,918,628 of CM067510.1, read as the reverse complement.
TCACTAACTGCAGCTTCACACTGGCAGCCATTTTACATCTCAAGATGGAAGACAGGAAGTTGAATGCTACACCTCTACACACCATGAAAGAGGACTCTACACACACACACACACACACACACACGCTCTGCTGAGATTCACACCCTGTTAGAGGAGTAGTGAAGTAGTGAAGTGCTATGGCAGCCATTTTGTGGTGTTTATATTCTCATTTACAAATTACTGGATGCCTTTCATTGCTGTTTACTAGAATGATACAGTATATATGGTGTGGTGGAGAGTCAATTAGTTAACAAGTCAACCATTACAAACTCTAATCTATTCAACTCTATAGTCTATTCCAATCTACTCTAGTCTAGTCTATTCTATTCTAGTCTATTCAAGTATTCTAGTCTAATCCTTCTTCTAGTAATCCACAAAACAAATATTCATTCACTAAACACACCGTAATTTAGCTAGTCAACTAATTATCATGTCCTTCATGAGCAAAATTGGGTGTTTTGTGTGCAGAATTGTGGATCACCAGGATATTTAAGAAACAAAGTTTAAGGAGCTCCCAAATGGAGGCATCCATGGCCTGGTAGCTAGAGCACCAGGCTTGTGATTGGAAGGTTACTGGTTTGATTCCCTGAACTGGCAGGGAATGCCATGGATAGGGCTCACTGCCCCCTAGTGTGTCAATTCAGTAGTGTGTATGGGTGTATTTCACGGCATGGATGGGTTAAATGCAAAGGTGTGTGGGGTTTATGCTTAAATGGTGCAACTGTCTTTATCATTGAGAAACCTCTTGATCACCAGTAATGCTACAGCCATCCATGGCCGACCATCATATAGAGCATGATAATAATAATAATCATTTTATAATAGTGGCATTTTGACTTCAGGTCTAATTCGTTAATTACTATGGAGAAAGTTGATGAGTGAGAAAATAAAAACAAAACATTCTGCTCCCTATTTGAGAAATAATGCACTATATAATGAGTGGACACTTTGTTAATTATACTCAAAAAGCATCTAAAATGGCCATTATCCATTGTTTGGTAACTCCATTTTATGGTCCTTCTCAGTGCTTATGAACATTTCACATGTTGTTACATAGATACATAGACTTTACAGAAAATTAATAAACAATGTGTATTTTCTTGTTAACTCTCTCCAAAGGGGTACCTGAGTGCATATGAAATTGTTCTGTATTACAAAATATTAAGGTACACATTGGGCACCCATTTTGTTGTGCTGTTCAAATTCTCATGGAGGAAGTGCTATTCCGCTCTATTCTGTTCTTATCAGTTTGAGAAATTATGGTATATTTAAGCATCATATGATGTCTTTGTGCCCGACTCTTAGTTGCTTAGTCTGTTGGAGTGCAAACTAAGTTTATTTTAACTTTGCTCTTAAGGTGGTTGTTTTTTGTTTTTTTTTTGGAATTAACATGGTCTTCCCAGAAAATCTGTTGCACTGCTTCGTACATTTTTTGGGGTACCCCAACAGGGACCTGCAGCTGTGACCTGGTAGTTAAGGAACCAGCCTTGTCACTGGAATGTTGATGGTTCAATTCCTTGAACTCGCAGGACATGACTGCCTGAGCCCTTGAGCAAGGAACATAACTCCCCAGGTGCTCCTCAGGTACTTTGGATAGGGCTCAATGCCCTCTAGTGTGTGAATCCACTAGTATGTATGTGAGAATTTCACTGCCTGGATGGGATAAAATTCCCCTATATGCATGTTTATGTTCTATATAGTTTATGTTTCAACATTAGAAATGCTACATATTCCTACTTTTGTATACTTTTTATATTTGTTGTTATTCTTTGTTGTTATTAAGGTGAGAGAGAAACAATATCCTGATGTCCTGGACATGTAGTAAATTGACAAATTAAAGATCTTGAATCTTGAATCCTGATTGTATAATTGTAGTTGACATATTTCATAACAGGAAAAACTGTATCAAAATGAAATTCTAAAAATAAACAGGAGTATGACATGCTTTTTTGTATTTTTTTGTTAAATAACAGTGTCTTTTCTCAGTAGAGCATCATCTGGTTGTTCCATGATCCTTTCCCTCTCAGTTCACTACATATGAAAGAGTATGTAGTGAATATTCAATGAGTTAACAAATTAAACATTCCAAATACATGGATTCACAAGTACTATACAATTCTATTCCATTATGTTCTGGTGTAGTCTTGTCTACATTAAGCTATGTCCAGAATCATTCTCTATTATTGAAATACTGTATACTGAACTACAGCATAGTGTGTGTCAGTCACAGTCAAAAAGTCACAGTGAATAGAGTACATAAGTGAACACCAGAGTACATAAGTGAACCAATCCAAACACAGCACTGACTCACCATTCCAAACACCAGATTACCATATCAGACCACACAAACACACATTCCATCCTCGGAGACATTCAGGTATATGGGTACCTAGCAAGAGTGGTCGGTGTTGGCAAGCAGTAGTGGTAATTGTGGGTATTGGGGAAAACATGAGTGGGCTGAGACTGCTGTGAGCAAGACGCAACCGCTCATTTCTTGTGGTCGAGAGCTGTGCCCATCCCTGCCTCTCCGATCAAAGTGTGCAGTTTAATAGAGCGCCCCTGGAGCGCACTGACAGCAAACACAGTGGTGACGGTGGCAGGACACAGCAAAGCGCAAGACTGGCTCCGCCAAACACAGCTCACGCTGCAACAGCACAGCGCTCCCCCAGCCAAAACTCATCATCAAAGTGCTGCTGCATATTACACTGAATCCAAACCACTTTGCAACGGTGCCTTGTTTATTCTTTCTCCTGCTTTCATGCCTCAACTTCCAGCTGAGACACAGAACAAAAAGATTACTGTCAGGACTGGATCCCGCTTTGCAACCCCCAACGCACTTCATCACCATCACAACCCTGTTAGAAAGAAAAGACTGAGAAAAGAAGAGCAAGAAAGAGGGAAGGATGAAGAAAGACGGAAGAAAGCATGTCTATCAGAATGGTAATGGAAGTGTGTGGTTTGGCGAAAGGACAAAAAGGACGCTGCAGTGAAAGCAATCCCATCCCCAGGTGTATGTGTGCGTGTGTGTGCGTCTGTTGGGAGACTAGGCGGAGGAGGCTGAGGCCAGCATAAGCTCTGCCTAGCCTCCCAGCAGATGCACATACACACTGCACCTTAGGTTGAGCTTTATGAATAACCCCTGATCCATTAAAACACATACACTGACGCACACACTCGTATGCACACACACACCCACCCCAAGACGAGCCGAGGGAAAAGACCTGCCGCTCACTGATAAGCCCCCCACACTCCTCTTCAATTAATCTACATAATTCTGTGTCTTTCAAATATCAAATTATCCATTTCATGCCTCAACTGTTTACTTCACTTTGCCAAAGTTCTAGCGCAGAGGCTGAGGCGCCGCTTTCTACCACTTCTCCCTCCTTTTGCACTCTTGCTCTCCTTCTTCCTTCTTACCAGTTACCTCACGCTCATACTGTACGTGTCTGCTACAGCTTGTACATCATTGCTGAGATATCAAAATATCTACTCCAGTTTAAAAATGGCAACTGAGTAATGAACAGATCATTGGAAATTATTGATATTTTTTTACATTACGATATTTTCAAAAGTCACCAATTCGTAGATATAAGGCTTATTCACAACAGCTGAGATACTGGATTACAGAATTACTCTGCTGTGAGTGGGTCTGTTTATGGTCCTCCAAACATCCCAAAACACACATACACACACAACCAAACCCGTTTTAGAGGTGACTACCGAGTGTGACAACTCATGCTCCACTGCCTACCGTACACACACACAAATACGGCCCTGTCACTTATCTCCTCTCGCTTGGCTGCTCCACCAACAAAACGTTTCATTCTCCCCTTTCTGAAGCTCCATATCTCGTTCCTTACAAAAACTGGTGAAAAAAGTCATGCATTTACTGAGAGAATAGGACCAGAAGACATCAGTGGGCCGTGATTGGGTAGAGATGCGATCTCTGCGAGTTAGCGAAAAAGCAGTCAGAGTCTGACATTCATCTCAACCGAATTCTACTCGTCCTCTCCACATGGAGACTGGTTTCAGATGTCAGGGGAAAAGAAATAAAAAAAAGTTATTTCTCCCAGCATGGCTCAAACAGTATCAAATAAGAGAAATGTAATTCTTTTCGTGGTGGGAGTGTGTCCGTCTCAGAAATATTGGTGTATTTGTAATGGAAAAGCCATTATCTCGACTCGAGGCCTGAGGCTAGTCTTTACTACACATGCGGAGCGAGAAAGGCCGTTCTAATGACATCCACCATGAGTAACACTCGCTGTGGAAATCACAACAGATGTCATTCCCTCGACAGCAGTAATCACAGCCATGTGAACTGTGTCGCGTGGAGTGTGACACCGTGTCAGCCTTTCAGTCAAATATCATTCGCAAATAACCTAATATAAGGAGGGATACTGGCCAAATTCTTGGTTTATATTTCAGAAACCACCTGCACCATCCTCAGTCATATAGTGAAGATTAAAGACGATACAGCAAAGGACAAATTATGTATAGGGCTACAATCAGAAATTGATTTACAGAATAAATTGTTGCTGTCAGAATACAATCTTCTATTAATGCAATCAATGCCATTATTCCTTTTTAAGCATTTATGTCATTGCATGACAGAAAACACTCCAAACATCAGCAACAACGGAGGTGCCAATGACATGACCAATTATACATGTGACACAGGAGCGCCACGTTTTCTATATAATTCATACTCTTCATTGTAAAGACCATAGCACTCTCATTTTACAAGTTCAGAGACAAACCAACAAAGATTCTGACTTATTTCATATGCTGTGCTCAATTTAATGCAGTGTTTCTCAAACCTTTTAATGGATTCCCTAATCAGCTAATTCACAAGTCTTTGTAGAGGTGCTGGGGATGTGTTAAACCACAGAATCCACTAAAACAAGGTTTGGGGAACACTGGTATAATGCCTCTAGCCCAAAATGGGGATTTTGAGTGAGATAAGAATCACACAACACAGGAAACACAGCATCAATCACTAATCCCAATTGCTGATATGATATGTCAGTTAACATTTTAGACACAGTGGGGAATTATTGCCTCATTGAAATACAACCCATATACCTTGACCACTAAGCCTTCTGGGAGTTTTACAAATAGTTTCATCCAAATAACCTGTTTTGCCAGAGGTTGCTGCCTAACAGGCACTCAACATGCAAGGCCTTTACTGTCTCCATGTACCATCAGATCTTCATCTCTGGCAATCAGGGAGGAGTTACTTGAGGAGGTGTCCAATAAATTGGATTCTGGAAACTCTGGGAAAAAAAGAAGAACGGAGAAGCTTTTCCTAGGGATCCTATATTTACGTCATTTAGCTGAAGAGACTTACAAGGTCATATTATAGAGGTGGGCCAGAGTAGTGTTAGGTGTCTTGGCATAGTTGCCCAGATTGGGAATCGAACCTGTATCTGAATAGAGACAATCAGCACTTGAAGCTACATAATCTGTCTACCCCACACCCTACCATCCTGTAAGGAGATTGGAGGAGGTTGCTTGACTTATAAACATTTCATTGTATTTCTGTCACCTCTGCTTCCATATAGGACATCTTAAAAATGTTAAAAAAGTGGTGTTGTCCACTCAAAACATCACCTTTCCCATTTTTGCTTTGAGGGAATGTGTGAGATCACCATAAAGAAGCCAACAAGCACTCCCAAAATGTTCACAAAAAGAGCAACTGTTCTCTGTCACATCCAAGTATTTGTCTGATGATCAATAATCAAGTTTTGAGCACAAAGACTGATGGAGGTTCCTCTGAAGGCCCACTACAGGACCTCTAGTTCAATGCTGACTGCTGACCTGAGCGCCAAAATGTTTGTGTTTTATCAGTGAGTCTAGAAATTATATTGAAGAGTACAGGTGCTCTCAGATACTCTTTTCCTCGATTGATTGTGTCTGACAGATTCAGCATGTACAAATGATTCTGGAGTGTAGCTTATTCTAAGGGGTCATTGCTTCAGAACAGGAAGCCAATTCTTGCATTAGATGCATGCATACCTTCCTTTTAAACAAGGCACCGATAAAAAGGGCCTCAGTGGAAAAGTCAACAAGTGCTTTACACCAGCTCCTTTCTCCTTTCCGAGAGAGGTGAGAAGACGTATTCTAGATTAACAAAGAACTTCAAAACGCTTGAGTGTCATTTAATACATCCTGAGGACTGTCTCACTATAGCCGATCTACTGGGTGGCTATTTTCATAAAACCACTTACCCTGCTTCTCTGAAGTATCTAAGATTTGCTTCATAGGGTATAGCTTACCAACTTCTCACTATGTTCTACTGGAATAGATATCTGGAATATGTTTTCATTATTTAGGTCTCATTATGTCCACCCTAACATTGAATAATTTGGCCTACTAGGCTAAGAGACTTTCACCTTTGTCCAGGTGGAACATCTTGTAGTTCTCATTTGGTTGTGTCACCCAGCAGTTTTCAGGATGCAACAGCCTACATTAATTTCCTTAATGCTACCTCCAGTTACATTGTCTCACAAGCTCAGTGAGTGGGGTAGTTTGTAGTTCAGTTTGATATGCCTGTCACTTGTGGAGAGCTTAATAAATGTAGGAGTTGATCTTCTCTCCGGGTGAAATCCACCGAATGGCGAATGCATACTTCAACCTCAGGAGATCAAGGGGGCAGTGCAACAGTGCTATCATAGAACTCCTGGCATGCAAATCTGCACTGTCCTCTCTATTTATCTTTTATGGGCAGTACTGAACCACTCATATTACCAACTTTCACCAGAATAAGGTAACGTTTGTCTCTCTTTAAGTCCCACACTGGACAAGAAAGGTATCTACTACAAGAGTGGGAGAGCTCACTTTGTGTTCATCCCTCCTGAACACTCTTCTAGTGCAAATGACACGAGGGTTGCTTGCTGCTCAACCCGGATTTCTTCCCAAAGTCAGTGAGTCCAATAATAATAATAATAATTACATGACTATGGAATTTAGACCATTCCATTGTCCTCCTTTCTACACTGTAGAAGAGCAGAGATTTCATTGTCTGGGCCCAGTTTCCCAGGTGAACCTTAGGGTTCATTCCACTAGTAGCATGTCTGCTTTGTGGGCTCTTTTAAGTAATTTTATGTATATGACATTTGAGCTGTGTCCAGGTGGGCTATGCTTCACACGTTTATCAGGTTTTATCAGCTTGATGTTTCTATGCCTTCTGCAGCCAAAACCTGAATACATCTTTGAAGACCTTAACCACTATCTTTCAGCTGTGTGTGTGTCTGGTCAGTATGGCTTTGGAAAGAATGCAATGCAAATGGAAAGAGTTGCACATATCTATCCCACAGTGAGATGCTGAACAAATGCTGAAAGAGAGCGCTTGGGTGTATCCCCAGATTTCTGATAACAGAGTAATTGAGATCACCACAGTAAGCACCACACAGTGCCTATATCTCACCCCACTTTCCTTAGTGCATTAAGCATGGGCATAAGCATACTAACAAATATCATAATAGGGAGCTACATAGGAGAGGTGGAGCTCCTGTGTCACAGGTGTGATTAGTCTGTCCTTGGATAGACATGGTGTGATTACTGTTTGTGCCCATAGTTAGTCACACCTGAGGTCTGTACCAAAGTAGAATACCTCAGTCTTATCAGAGAACTGGGGTAACACAAACTGGGGTAGCCAAATTTTTGTTTGCTTACACAGAAATTACAAGTTTCAAACAATTCAGATAAAGCTATATTTATAAAAGTCAATATAACACCATGCATTTAGTTTATATGCAAAATTACTAATTCTGAAAGGCTCTTTTTCAGTCTCAGTGTCTTTGTTTGAAGCACTTTGCTGTGCTATTCTATTTGGCCCTCTATTCAATCCATCACACAAGAACCACTGTATCTAGATTTTCCTCCTGACAAAATCCCCTGATCTAGCCCCACTCAGAAGCTGCAGAATTGACATATCCATTAATCAGTGCCAGCAAAACCAAGTAGTAAAAGCAAGTAACAAAGCAAAAACATTCAAATGTCCTCCAAAAGTGACCAGACCACATTTGTTATATCACCTGTCACAGATTTCAAGTGTGATTTGTCAAAACTATTATCTACCATGGCTCCTAATCCTGTATACAGATTGTGGGATTTCTGTGATAGTTCAAGTCCATATTATATATATTTCCAACTGAAAAACTGCATTGGTTTCTACATATTTTACAACATACACATCAGTCAGTGCTTGTGTCCCAAAACCCAGGCTGCAGCTGAGGGACACTGTAATTTACAAGGCTTTTCCAAGGTGAAGTGCCCTCCTTATACAGCTCCAAAATACAGCCTACATTCAGAACGATTTGGTAGGACACAACTGATGTATCCTTCCTGGTTTTTGGTTAGCCACAGTTCTCTGGGCACGTACAAACGATGGTGCTCAATGGGAGATCGGAAAACAAAGTGTTCCTTTTACAATATTAGTTTTTCACAGAGTTGAATTAAAGTATTGAGTCTTGTCATCAGTTTTGCAACACAATATACAGAGGCTACATCCCCATATTTATTTATTTATATATATATAAATTGTCTCCTCACTCAGAGCTGAGCTCTTCAGTAGGTGGATAAAATATAATCTCTTTTCCATTCCTCTATGACAATGGCTCAAAATCAAGGGAACAAGCTAAGGAGTTTATCCTGCTTTTGTTGGAGTAATTGTTTTCATTGTCCAGGGAAGGCTTCTACTAAATTTCAGAGCATTGCTGTGACTCTTTGATTAAATTCAGTAACAATAATGTTAGTAAGACCAGGATTTTGGATAATTCCAACCCTACCTCACCATTAACTCCCAGGCTCCAAAAAAAAAGTATTAGATGGACTACCATCAATCCAGAGAACACAATTCCATTGCTCCACAGCTCAATGCTGGGGACCTTTATATTCATCAAGCACACAACTTGACATTAGGCATGGTGCCAATAGGTTCATGTTAATCTGCTCCAGAGTCCCATTCTATTTTCCCATTTGCAGGGACTAAATAAGCTGTGTGTGCATTTGAACACGTGTGTCACAGTGGGTAGAACTTAAAGCAGCTGAATGCATTCATTAGCAGGGGTGTCCACAAACAATTGCACATAAATCGTAGCATGATTTTAGTTCATGTTTGGATTCAAATCAAAGAATTCTGGGAATCTACAAACTCCTCATTTTACCTAGGCAAATAATAGCAGATAAAAATTAGCAATCCTTCTCCCTAAATAGAGGTGTCAATAATGCGAAGACTAACAACATGACACCATTGGAAGAGCGAGAGAAAGAGAGAGAGAGTGATGGTGTCTGGACACTTGATGAGGAAGGAGAAGGTAATGATGGCCACACAGCAGGTCCACAGACAGTGATGTGACTGACACACTTCCTCCATTATCGAGCTCCGCAGGCTCCGATCCACAGCCCCGCACGGGCGAGCATGAGTCACCCAGCCCCACAGCCCAAATTGGCAGTCTTTTTGAAAGGGAGGAGAGGAGGGTGCTGAGCCATTCTCATAGAGGAATGGAAAAGAGATTATATTTTACCCACCTACTGAAGAGCTCAGCTCTGAGTGAGGAGACAATTTACTGGAATTCAAACACTTTCTTCCATCTCGTCATGTCATGAATGATGACACAGTCATTCCTGCAGCAGTCATCCCTGCTACTGACTATCATTTCTGAACATAAAGTTCAGTTTAAAGTGTATATATATATATATATATATATATATATATATATATATATATATATATATACTTTAAATAGGAACACATGGATGTGTAAAAAAGGAATGTTTAAAGTGAAAGTGATGAATGTGAACTGGAATTTTATCGTAGACCAAACCCATAACATTATGACCACCTCCTTGTTTCTGCTCACTGTCCATTTTATCACCTCCACTTACCATACAGGAGCACTTTGTAGTTCTTTAATCACAGACTTTCTCTACATACTTTGTTTGCATGCTTTTGTTTTGTTCTTCAGTAGTCAGGACCCCACAGGCCCACCACAAAGTAGTGAATCAAAAAAGGAGCAGCAGTGCTGCTGGAATGTTTAATCCCCTCAATGTCAGTGCTCCTCTGCTCCTATACAGTAAGTGGAGGTGATAAAATGGACAATGTAGAAACAAACAGGGGGTCATCGTGTTATGGATGCATGTTGTATGATGTAATATATAAAAATATAAAACAGACTAATACAAATACAGACACTGATATTTTGAGCACTAAACAGATCAGAACAGTCAGTGGTAGTACCATTGTGTTGTACTACTAGTCTATACATAAACCACTTTTATCTGCCAGGGCACATAACCAAAAAACATAACCTGGTCACAGTAAGTAGGTGTAAAAATTGGCCAACAGCAGCCAAGCTGAGTGAACATTACACATCCTGCAGCCACAACAAGCATGGCTGCATCTCTCCATGCTGGTAATTTACAGGCATGTCATTAGATCAGATTGCTGGACATAAAGCATCACTGAATCAATCTCGCCGAGCTGTCGCCAGGCTGGTAAACACTGCGGACGGTGGCGGACGCACCCTATTATGCCAGGGATTAATGGTGTTGACAGAGTATTAACTCACACTGAAAGGTAAACAGGAACACTATGGAGAAATGCAGGGGCTGACACTGAGCCAGAGCCCACTGAGGATAAATCCTCTCCCTGATCTGGCAGGGCACGAAGAGAGAAGAGAGAGAGAGAGAGAGAGAGAGAGAGAGAGAGAGAGAGAGAGAGAGAGAGAGAGAGAGAGAGAGAGGAGCAGAGCGTCTGACTTTGAAGAGGGATAAAGGTGCAACACTACGTGAGGCCCTATGGGCAGTCTGGGAAATGATCCTGAGAGGTGAGGGAGGTATAAAGCACAGGTAGACACAATGAAGGATGAAGATAAAATTCTGGGGGGGGGGGGGGGGGGGGGGGGGGGGGGGGGGCGAATTCATTTAGACTAAAATGGATTAACCCTTACAAATCTTCAATCTTTGTTGTCATATCGGTGTGCTGTTTAAATATCAGTACCAGGTAATTCTATATTTGTAAAAGAACTAAAGCTTTTTCATTTAAATCTATGACATGAACATGCTCCATAAACCCCTTTCCCACTTAAAACTCAAAAAGCATTTTATTCAAACATGGAAGCTATGTTTACAGTAAAATATGACAGGGTTTTATATGGCCTCTGTCATAGCAGCCTACCTGAACATGAAGCTGACAGCAATTTCACCTGGATACTTAAAATACCCACTTAACCATGTGATGTAACAAATGTAAGTGCAATAATTGTCAGAATGTACAATTTTAGGAAAGGACTTGAAAGGAAGTTTCTGGGTGAAGTAGTTATTTTTTAGAAGCTTTGGTTAGATGACCAGCGCTTGGTGTTTCTAGGTTTAAACAGGTCAAAGAGGTGCAGAGCTTCTAGTAAGACATGACAGTGGTGAAATGACCAGTGCTTGGCGCCAGTATAGTTCATGGCACCTACAGCATTTCGTAGACATTTTTTATATCTGATTCAGCGTCAAGCAATGACAACGAGGCAAAAAAAAGTTATGAAAAGTTATTAAATTACAATAACTTGCAGTAAATTCACCACTTGGCCAAACCTTTCTTGACCTTTCTTGAGCTTCTGTAGTCCCTTACCTCTACGTGTTAAAATATCCAAAAGAAGCATTGTAAGGCCTGTACAGCATGGCTGATGTAGAAGAGTTAAAGAAACCTGAAATAAACTAAGAACAACAGAACACACTGTTCTATTTGTTTAGTATGGCAGGCCGATGCCTCTTTCCCCCGGCGACCTCTCTGGCCATGGCCAAGGTCACCAGGCCTACTCTGCATGCGAACTCAGCCCAACATCCCCACAGCTCTCTCCAGCTTGCTGTCCAGCTGTCAGAGCTTTTAAGGGGTTGTGCTGCCCCAAAGGTCACTCAGACCCCACATTCCTCAACCACTTACACTGCATGTTCGCACATACACACACACACACACTCACACACATTCACACACACACACACACACACACACACACACACACACACACACACACAAACACTGCTCCAGAGCATGGGTCAACATCCAGCATGACTGACAGGTCAGGGCAGAGAACACACCAGGGATGGCAAGTCAATGTATGATCGGACATTCGCAGTCATACTTCTGCTAGTGCTCGGTGCTGTAGAGAGACCCACCCTGTCCGTTCCTCTGCCTTTCTTTCTGATCAAACTGTCCTTTCTTACCTAATGACATGCTTGCACAGAAAACACGCGGTTCCACATTCACTGAATAAACTCAACCCATAATCGTGTATGTTTGGCTCACAGATCCACACTTTCATAACAGCTGCTGAGAATTTGAACAGTTTTACAGAGTGCTGGCAGCAATCTCCTTCAACCTTATGAGAAATTACAGTGACCTTTATGTTGCGACAGAACATGATGTTCAGTTTGGGGTATAAATGCTACACTAGAGAGTTGGACTAGATTTTTTTATCTAAACACAACCAGACAAGTTGGGAACAACAATGCTGAACTGTCCAGCCCATTAATGCTTAAATGCATCAAAATTAGTAGGAATTTATTCTATTCTAGCTGAGAAATCTATCAAAGTGTGACAAAAGGAAATTAATAACACAGCTAAAATTGACATTTTATGTTGCAGGCTATGATAAACAGGCCTTTGGCAGTGTTTTGTGAAGGTGGTCAAAGCAACAGTTGCTTATTAAAAAGTAAAACTGTATTCAAATGAAACTTCTAAAGATGACTAAATCTAAGAAAGGATGTTTGGTTTACGTATCCAGTGGTTGCTCCAGTAGCTGGACAAAAATATACTTTTGTACACTGTATTGTTCATTTATTGACTGCTAATTAATATGGAAATAAAATGAATCACTTTATTTTTGGTACGTTTACATAACGAGACATTATGTACTCATCTGTTTAGTTTAGTAGTGACTTTTCTTCACATGATCTAAGGGAACACACATTTCAGATACCATGTTACAGTTTCATGTTCCACTGTGAAACATCTCCATACTGCAGAGTCTTAGCAGCCTTGGCTGAGAATATCGTCAGTTTATTGGGTCTTGAGGACACCACATGATGCCTTGAACATTGTGGCTAAAACTAAGACTCAGAATTGAATCTGCACTAAAATCAGGCAACACCTGATTCATTTAAAAATATCTTGAGTGGCCCTGATCCTGTATCTGATCGGGACAACACTAAAACAAATGATGTACCCTAGTGGACATGGAATAGCCATAACTCATTGTGTTGTCTGGTTTTACAGATTCTCAAAGGAACAGCTTCATTACCTTGTCGAATTCTGCTCCCTAGCAAATCAGGCATAGTTTCAGACAGAGCTACTGACTTTGAAAAAGTGGACTGTTTGTATCTAGCTGTTGAGTATCGTGCACATTTGTATCTGGTTATCAGCATTGACTTTTTCATTTGCCAGCATCTAAGCTTGGAGATATGCTTGAACTCTGAGTGGACAGTGAAGCACTTCTGTATGGTGCTGTGGATAAGAACATCTGCAAAATGCCATGAATATAGACGTAAATGTGCACAGACTAAGCATTAAACCAATACGCAAGCAGACACAGATGATGCAGTTACGTTTCACAAAAGGTGTGTGTGTGTGTGTGTGTGTGTGTGTGTGTGTGCGTGGATGCTCCCCTTGCAGCAATAATCAATGTTTAAGCTATTCAGGCAGATCAGGCGGATCAGGTTTTTCCAAGTATTTTCGAGTGTCTCGAGTGTTCTCATCTGCAAAACAAGGTCTGACCCTTAAAAAGCATACACACTCTTCTGAGGTCATAGCGTAGGTCTGATTCCTCCACACAGGCTGAGTCACTGCTCACCTTGCTGAGGAGCATGCCATGATGAGTGTGTGCTGTCTCGGGCTCAGTTGCTGTGGAACATAACGAGGTAAGGAGCTAGGCGACCAAACGACTGGAATGTTCCGCGGGTTGGCCGAAGCATCCAGTAATGACCTAGACCCTCTGGGGGCGAACGCTGGCATATTCTAGAGAAGACAAAACACACACGGGAGATCCAGGAGCAGACCAGATGAAGAAGAAGGAGAAGAAGAAGAAGAAGAAGGAGAAGGAACAGTCTCGCCTAGCAGGACGTAAACAATCTCCAGCTAATGAAGTGGTTAGTGCCAAAGCGAAGCAATACATGAGCAGCTCTCAGAGCAATGACACGTATATAAACGTGTCCTGCCCCACTTTGTTGCGCTCGCCCCTGGGTATACCTCAACAGCCCTCCAATCCCTTTTCTGTCCCTAACAAGTGAGTCAACATGCACTGGAGCCACTGAAGCAAGTGCTTAAAAAAAAAGACCAGCCCAAGTGATAATGACACTTTGTTGCCAGAGAGGAAAAATACAACAGCAACTGCAGTCACCAGCGGGCCACATAAACTAATTAGAAAGTGTTGCCTTGGGCTTATCGTGTTCAAGGGAAAGCGTTTGAATCTAATGAGAGGTTTAATATCAGTAAACAGAGCACAGCACAGGAAAGGAAAGGATCATAGGCTTTGCTTTGGACTTAAAATCATGCCGGCCGAATTTATCTCCACCCCCCCCCCCCCCCCTTCACTCTCTCTCTCTGTCTCTCTCTCTCTCTCTCAAAATGTTTGTCTTTTTGATGTCTGTGTTTTTCTAAGGTATGCACTTGCGTACGATGCGCCATTCAAGAAAGAAATCACTTCCATTTCAATTTTCTGCACCACAAGTCTCCCATATGACAGCACCAAGTCGTCCTTTGGTGAATTAGGATAACTACGCTATTGTGCGAGCTTGAATATGTTTGTTCGATGCCCATCCGCTCGCAGACATAAACACACTCATGCACACACATATATCAAAGCAGCAAGGGGGCCTGTGCAGTGCATGGTGTAGCGCAGATAAAGGGTTTAACACTTGCGGAAAGTTCCGACGGGGATAGAAGTGCTTTCCTGTCTCGTCACGTTTGGGTCACATTCACGCTCGGTGAGGCTTTTATCTCTGTTAGCTCACCTTCCTCTCCAGTGTATAAAGCATCTGCCTGTCATTCTCTCTTTACACACTCGCACACACACACACACACACACACCCAAACACACATACACGTCGTTAATAGACCCGCAGGGTCCGGCACAATCTGGCCAGAGACTTGGGAGAGCCAATACAAAGAGCAGATTATCATCTCCACAGTTTGTTTGTACTAGCCACAAAGATTTCATTAACTTCAGTGCGATGGGCCTTAAACTGTATGCCAACTGTGTGAGTAGGGGAGCAGATGGACGCGGGGAAGAGGCCAGTCAGAGAACGTGTCAGAAATACACCCAGGGAGGAATCCAGCACCTAATTATTTCTTGGTCGGGTGGCGACGTCCCGCTTCCCTGAACCTGAAGGCGGAAAAAAAAATCTTCCCGTCCGCTAATTGACTCATTCGATTTCCCTCACCCTGGCTTTGAGTGAGTGTGACATTCTTCAGAATGTGACAAGCCACTGACATGTCCAGATCAATGTCAGTGTCAGTGACTTATTCTTGAGATGGGCTCTTCTATTATTATCCAAATCAACAAGAGGAGCATTCTTTATCCTAATAAAGCCAGCCTCATAAAAGCAGACAAACTCTTTTCAGATCTTCTTAGTCGCTGGCAGCTGGATTTAAATGTCAGTCTTGTGGATCTTTCCTCTCTTCCCTGTCACTGACGTTTTGAATAGGCTTCTGCCACACAGTTGATGCTTCAAACAGCTCTGGGAATGGAGAGTTTGTTTGTGCCTAATCCCTGCAGGATTCTTTAGTGTGATTAGTGAGCGTCATACTCCAGCTAGCCACTTCCTAAGCGCTTCTTGGCTTCGACATGCAGTTCAAGAAAGAAAATGCTGGTGGAATCTTTAGATGTTGGCAAGAAGGTTGAGTCAGATATTATTCCTCTTCTTTAATGTGATAGAATTCTGAGTGAAACTTGGGTTAAGGTTTGAATAATTGGGTGGGAAAATTATAGACTGGGCATAAAGGTGTTTTATTCATGCACATATGATGAATTTGTCTCAACCAGTATCCATATACAACAATCAACCATTATGACCACTTCCTTGTTTCCAGACCCATAGTCAATTTTATCAGTTCCACTCTCGATACAGGGGAACTTGTTGTTCGTGGGTCATTCTCAGCACTGCGGTGACACTGACATAGTGTGGTGTGTTAGTGTGTATTGTGTTAGCATAAGTGGATCAGGCACAGCAGTGCTGTTGGAGTGTTTAAACACCTCAGAGTCACTGCTGGACTGAAGATAAAAATATCCAGCCAACAGTGTCCTGTGAGCACTGATGAAGGAGGATGACCAACAGACACTGTGCAGAAACAGATGACCTTCTGTTTCTGACTTTACATCTACAATGTGGAACAACTAGGTAGGAGTGTCTAATAGAGTGGACAGTGAGTGGACACAGGGTTGAAACACTCCAGCGGCAATGGCTGTGTCTGATCCACTCATACCAGCAAAACACACACTAACACACCACCAAAATGACCAACTACCCAAATAATGTCTGTTCTTATATAGAACTACAAAGTGTTCTTGTATGGTCACAGGAGCTGATAATATGGACAATGAAATAAAATGGACATGAACACTTGAACACAGGTCTGCAGTCAACCATGAAGTGTCCTCCTGCCACACCTGCAGCACTAAAATGAGAATATTGGACATTTGACTGGAAAAAGGAAGAGCTTCAGGCATGGCTCTCCTCTTAAAGTCAACTCCACTGACATCTAAAGTAGAGCTTCAAGCTCAACTTAGGAACTCTGGGTCTAAGCTTGGTTTCTCTATGACTGAAATGAAGAAGAAGAAATCCTGTTAATTGTTTACGATCTGGTGTCGACCAGAGGAGGATGGGTTCCCCTTTTGAATCTTGGTTCCTCTCAACGTTTTTCATCTTATTCTGAGGGAGTTTTTCCTTGCACAGTTGCCTTTGGGCTCATCTCGGTAAAGATGCTTTGTGACAACACAGAAAGAACGGAACTACCGTATTTTAGCAGATGTCGCTTGTTTGAGGTGATGATGTCAGTTTAATCTGCAGCAATATGTGTAGCAAAATTTGTATTTTCAGCAGACGCAGCGCTATTCTGTGCAAACCTGTCAGGTTTGGAACACTCTTGATGTCCCATAAGGCATGAGTCATTTCTCTCATTCAAAAATCCTGTTGGGATCTGGAGTTCCCAACTTCACAGGTCTATTAATACATATGGATTGAGAGGAGAAGAGGGTCTCAATGAAGACATTTTTTCGAGGCTGGAATGTTGCTTTACCTTTATCTACATTTGGATATATGTGGGATATAAGGTGTCAGTATGATATAGATGAATTCCAGAAGCCATTTGATTAGATAAAAAGACATTACACTTCATTCAAAGACAGACAGCTTGGTGGGCTGTGCTTATGACTGACAACATGAACTAATGCTCCACGTTGATTTCAGGTTGACTTTGAAAGCTTAGGGAACTGAAAATGGCTCATCTACGGCTCCTATTGAACCTATTTTGCTACCTTCATTGTTTAGAGTATAGGCTCACATGAGCTTTCAGCTTTCATTACGTCTGCTGATCGTCATCACCACCTCGTGCTCACCTTTGGTGGCAGTGTGAGCACTTTGACAGTCTAATCTCTGCCTTCACACACTGTCCTAATGCTTTCATTCAGGCTGAAATGATGTCACTTTGTTCTCGTAGCTCCCTTTGTGCTCTTTGGCTTTCTTCTCCTCTCTTTGCTTTCTGTCAACAGTCCATCGGCCACTGGAGTCACTTTCTTGCTTTCTGCTCCACTCCTTTCAACCCCCTATCCTTTCTCGGTTTCTGTCCTTTTTCATTTGCATGCTCTTCCTCTAACCTCCTCCCACCCCCATCCCTTTCCTCTGGCTCTCCCAGGTGGGACGCAGTCCACGCTTGGCTGCTAGAAAACTAATTTGGGTCATCTTCGAAAGCACCAGTGGTTTCTATAGCAACCCATGCTAAGGGGCTCCATCAGGCAGTCATTCAGCAGTGGGGAAATCGACCAGCGTCTACACACATCTGAATGTGTGAGGTTGTGTATGGGTGCCTGTACTGTACGTTCACTCATCTCTGCCATTTCATGGGTGACTTTGGCTGAGCCTCGGTGAGAAAGATCGACATATTCAAAGGCGCTTAAATCATACCACCCTTCCGAAGTGCAGCCTGCGTGTGTGTGTGTGTGTGTGTGTGTGTGTGTGTGTGTGTGTGTGTGTGCAGACAGAAAAGCGCGTCAGCATGCATGCCTAAGCACGTATCTGTGTAGACAGCTCTACTGAATCAAAATGGAGGACGGAGGAAATGCAGCACGCTGCTTTATCTGTGCAGTCTGGCACTCGTCCTGCCCAGACTCAGCAATACATCATTTAGTGATAGTCCCACAAGAGACGGACATGAAGCGAGGAGAGATAGATAAATAGATAGCGAAAGGGAGAGAGCAAGAGAGTGTGTACAAGAGAGAATGAGACAGGCAGAGGAACCAAACAAGGGACAGATAGGAAGAAGTAGAGAAGCAGCAAGACGAGAAGAATCAGTTTGGAATATATCAACATTCAATGAAACTTGTCTTCATTTTGGGTTAACAATGTGTGTAGGCCAAATGGTACACATTTCCACACTGCGAAGCATTTTTACCCTAAAACAGCAAATTGTGAAATCATACTGTCGCTTCCGGCCTTCGTCTGCCTTGGTTGAACCTTTCACACATGTCCCATAACCCCTAAGTCTGACCAACATGTGTCCACAACCTACCAATCCATACAGTTCTCACATCCACATGAACATTTTAATGACTGTCACTCGTGTCTTATTTCACTCTTGCTTATATAAACCTGCTTCTTACACTCTCAGTGTTACACTCACAAACAACTGCCAACCATTTAATTGCATACCAAGTGTTCTGGCCCCGTCTCTTGACGTCTAGTTTGTGACCCTGCTTTGTTTTATCGTTTCTGCCTCTTGGCTTGTCTCTTGATTCACACTTTCGGTTTGTCTGTTAATTCTGCTGTGGTGCTGCACGCTGGTTAATTCACTGGCCTGTTGTGTTTACATGTACAATATCCAATACAACTGAAATCTCTTTTAACATTACACTGGTTCTCCGCTGACTGTACAACTTCACTATGTAACGTTGGTGAAGTGGGCAGGATAACACTTTCAAAAACGTGCAATGCTTTTTGGTGCAAAACTATTCCACCACTCCAGTCCACATGCTTCTTTCATTTCTGATACAGGATCTGTATCTCTCAGCTTATCCAGAAACGAGTGTGTAAAGTGTGTCCTTTTGGAGTGGCTCAAAGTGCAGTTACACAACAGCACAAATTGCACTTCTATAACTAATATATATTGAAATAAATAACAATTCTCACAAAATGCTGGTTTTAGAGGGAAATAATAAGAGAGAGATGGAGAGAGAGAGCTTCTGATCTTCAGT
Source organism: Acestrorhynchus altus (assembly GCA_034509495.1). NCBI lineage: Eukaryota > Metazoa > Chordata > Actinopteri > Characiformes > Acestrorhynchidae > Acestrorhynchus > Acestrorhynchus altus. Next base: position 8,899,138 of record CM067510.1, on the reverse strand, counting down.
ACACAAGCATACACAGAATACGAAGTGATGCTTCTCTCATTCTCCGCCGTCATGACTAATTGATGCATGTCTTGAATACACAATTCAGTTCAATGCACTTGCATCTCATCTGCGCTTATTTTTAGAGGTGGCAGAGCAGGGCTGCATTAGCAGAGATGGATAGGGCATCTGATATTCTAGCTGACATGTATTTGAAGAAGCCTCTAGAAAGAGAAAGCTGTTTTAAAACCTAGGGCCCTCCAACCATGTTCTCTTCACTGAGTTGTCTCATTAAAGGTTTATATTTATACTGAATATTGTTGGTCTCCAGTCTGACATTTGTTTTTGGCAGCATCTAAGCTTGAGGAATCTCTGGATTCCAGCCTCTATAAACTAGTTAAGGATATCTTCTGAGTGAACAGCAAAGCACTTTTGTAAGTTGCACTGGATAAGAGCATCAGCTAAATGTGTTAAATATAAATGGAAACTTTTTAATGCCCTTACTGAGGTTCTATTAGTTGAAAACAACATAACTTATACACAGAATACTCTAAAGGGGAGTCAAAACATTTCAGCAGTCCTTCAAAATTCAGTAATGAGGACGTATGGAAACTCGTACAGTCACTCAAATCATTCTGTTTGGTGTAAGAGATTTTACTGTGGTGAGTTTTAAGAATACAAACTTATCATAAAACAGGCATAAATCTATCTATCTATCTATCTATCTATCTATCTATCTATCTATCTATCTATCTATCTATCTATCTATCTATCTAATGTACACACAAAAATGTATTACATTAAAAGTACTTGTGTCTAGAATGCAGTAAAGTGCACAAAACATATCCTCAGTGTTCCTCTTTCATTCTTCTGTTAATATGTTCTATGAACAATTTTATTTTAAAATGTCAACTCTTAAATGTTTTTCTTATTGAATCAGTACATGTTCTAAAAGTACTGTAATCTGAATACAGAGCCTTTCAGTATACTGAATGTGTTCCCAAAATTCATATTCTATTACAGCCAACCCCTGACCACCAACCCAATAAACACACTAATGGATGGGCTCGGGAATGTGTGGGCTTGTGTGTGCTTGTGTGTGTGTGTGTAAGACCTAGAAACACATGCAGAGAACGAGCTGCTGTCAGTGGGTGTGTGACAGTAATGCACTTAAATCTCATTGGCCATGATGGTGCGGACACAGTATAAACAGATAACAGGATTAGGATCAAAAGCAACCGCTGTCTGTCTGTCAAGGAGCAAAAATCGATTGACTATGGAATGGAGAGTGAGCGAGAGAGAAAAGAGAGAGAGAGAGAGAGAGAGAGAGAGAGAGAGAGAAAGAGAGAGAGAGAGAGAGAGATGAAGGGAGGGGACAGGATAGGTGATGGGGGGCATGCATACAAAACTAAAAGTCTGTGAGTTTACATTACAGTTTGATAGAGCAAGAGAGAGAAATTATGTTTGGAAAGGGAAAGGGAAAGGAAAGAGAGAGATAAAGGATAAAGGGAGAGGTGGAGGGAGGGAAGGAGAGGTGGAGGAACAGAAGGGAGGGAGAGAAGTAGAGGGACAGCTGCTGACATCTTCACATGCCCACGTTCTATCTAAACCCAAAGGGAAAAAAAGGACACTTCAATCATGGCAGGCCCGTCACCATGCCGATTGCTGCTGCCTGAGATCACGTACACGTGCGCACACACACACACACACACACACACACACACACACACACACACACTCACACTTGCTCCATCACAAGGCTGTTTTCTTTGAGAATTCATTTCCGCCCACGTTGCATTTCTCATATCTCATCTCATTTCAGCCTCTCACATCTTACTCCCGCAGCCAGCTTAAGAAATCCGACACAGGCAGGTACAGCATTTCCACATCTGCTTACGGAACCAGGGCCAAATCACTGCACTACAAAAACAATCCAGGACCCAAAAAGGTTAAAAGAAAAGACAGTGAAGCGAAACAAAACATCCAGGCTCATGTTCAAATGACACCATTCAAATATTTCTCCCCATTAAACTCCTCTTTCAGTTCATAATATATTCCTGAAAGAGAAAATCGGTCAGATCAAGCATGAAGCTGGAGCCATTCGACATGTGCCATGCCAGCATCTCTGCATAGACTCTTCAAATGTACATATAATAAGCATCCTGAATGGCGTTTCTTATGACTATTACATAGAACTCCTACTCGCATCTTCGCTGCCCTATGAAACCCACTCTCTCTGTATAACGCCAGGCCACAGCTGCCAGCCCATCTTAGCTTAAAGCTACATCTGATAATGATGCTCTAGTGCATTTTCAACGCCTTTCCAAACACAAACTCACACACGCACATAGTCTCATATGAAAACAGAGTGCATGTCTGGGTAGACACTGGCACAATATTACATATGGCGGCCGAGTTGTGGTGGCATGCTTTTGTTTGTTTGCGTGTGCATAAGTGTATCTATAATTTGTTGTGCACTGCCTCGTGCACTGCACAGATAAAATATGGATGAAGGCATAAAGCATGCTCTAGATATATCTGTCCTGTTGGCATTTTACTGTGAAGATGGGAATGTGACTGTGGCTGTAATAATGGGCATAAAGGAATGATATTTGTTCTCTCTTTCAGGTTACTAGATTATAAGGAAAGGCGAAAATGGCAAAGATACAACGGCATAATTCTTGTAGGCTCTAGTGTATCACATTATTGTTGTGTTGAATAAAGTCAACGCAAAACTAAATATCATCTTTTTTCATTCAGTCAGTCAGTAAGTAAACTAAGAAAATAATGACATTGATATCTAAGACTATGTTCACACAGAGGTAAAAGTGGTAAAAGTTGAAATACTACAGACTAAATATACATAATTGCATGCTGAGGAGAAAGGACAACTCATGACAACTTTTAAAAGTGTGAACAAATGTCACATTAAACAGATCGAATTTGGTGAAAACTGAAAACTGGATTTGTTCAAAGGTTCACATGAACCAAGAAATAAAGATAGTGACAGGATACAGACAATAAAGATAGGAAAACAAGATGTATAATCTAAGTGAATAAAATCATAATATTTAATAAATTAGAATAAATTTTATATTCATAAAACTTCTCTATTTTCTAAATATACAGAAATGAAAAATCAACAGCTGTGGTGCAAAATGTACCTGCTATGCAATATATGCAGCTACTTTTTGTCAGTTGTTCACTGATCTAAACATACTGATGATACTAATGACTTACACAAAATGCATCATGTGGCTCTGAGTGGCTCGGCAGTCTCATGCACCGGCACTATGATCTGATTGTCATCAGCAGCTGGAGTCTGGAGTCCATATCATACTCAATGTGATGCAGGTTGGCACAGACCATTGTATCGGAGCTGGGGATCTGCTGGTTTCCTCCAAGCTCACTGGCTGCCCAGAAAATGATACCATGGCAGCAGACCAAAAAGAGGGGGTGGCTGTGTTCACATGTACTGGAAGGAAGCATGTATTTGTTTTCACCCTCCTAGTGTTGGGAGCATCATATGTAATGGGGTTGGTTAATTGGGGAATAATGTTTTTAAAAAGCTTCAAGATACCTAATATGTCACGAAAACCAAAATATACCACCACCACAGATTACATAGTAATAAATGTCTTTGCAGAAATAGAAATTTAGTTCTGAATGTGATTCTGGGAAAAATAAATAAATAAATAAAAACCCACTGCCTAACGAGCACCTTCTCAGTATAAGGACTGCACATGGTGCAAGTGCATACTTCAAAGGAGGCTGAGGAAGTTGCCATATGTCCACAACCAGGGATGTCAGGACATCCCATACTTCAGTGCCAAGTCGACACCAAAACATGACTCCACCAAAAGTACCACAGCCGTTATAGGTATTCAAGAGTGTGATATTTCTGTGGAACTAACAAGGGCTATATAACAAGCCTGCAAGTGTAGTCAACATCAGAAGCAAAGGGAAGAAGAATGCTGTAAAAGAATGTGCTTCAGTAAAAGCATTTAGAGCAGGTGGCAGGGCCTCTGCAACTCGTGGATCCCAGCACCTCAAAGATGCACATCCAGGTAGGACTACTGTTAGTGAATTACGTTGAGAAAGGCGTGAGCTAATGCTGCAATGGCTCCAGACCAGTGATATTTAACAGGTTTTGTGTGCAGCAGCCTCTCACATTTTGTGCCACCTTGGTCTGACCTACTTACACCTAGAAGCTGACCGGTCATCTGCTCTGACTACCTTCTACAAGCACACTGTTGGTTTCATTTTTAGTGTAATTCGTTCAGCAGTCAGAAGACCACCAAGTATTTGTACAAGGAGGCTGTTATTGAAATATATATAATTACTTCTGAATGTCATTGCTAGATGGCGCTTTATGGTTATATGTCAATACTGGGCTCGATGTTAGGAACAAGGTCAGGAGTCTTCTTGTTCTAATCAGCATGTTTACCTGTTTTTAGTGTCCAGGTCAAATACCACTGTTAACACACAGTGTCAAATTTATCACATTAAAATACACTTTTTATTGGTTTATTTTTTGTCATGGATTCAAAGTTGGTTTTAAGAACCACAGCATTTCAGTGCTATTGATACTGACCAGCACATTTCTGGTATAATGGGCCTTTTTCCACTGCAGGGCCAAATGGATACTAATGGCCCACGCTGGTGCAGAAGCGTTCGACTGACTACGATTTTTTTGTCCAGTTGCTGTGATGCAAAAATCAAGTTTGGAAAGTGCACAGTGTCTCATACAGTTGTTGTTGTTGTCATGTGTCCAATCCTACATAAATAAGCTTTAAATAAACGTCTGTTAACAATCTGTTTCAACACTAACATAAACAAAAAAAATTAAACACAGACCAAGATACACTCTCTGCCATTTTCTGTGCTGGAACTATACTGGATCTGGTGGCACAAAAGTGTACAGCAGCCAATCAGTGCATCCCTGCGTCATTAAGCCCTCCCATAGAAACATTCGGTGGGCCCAAGTACAGTTAGTTAAGTGTACCAAGAAAACTGGGCTCAGCACACTTTATAAGTGTTCTGTCTTGAACCATGTCGATGTGAGAAAGGCACTGGAATGATTATGTTCTGTGCTCAGTCCCGTTTGGCCCCACAATGGAGAAGAGACCATGATGTCTCAATACACAACACATTGCTAGGGTTCTTACATATAAATTCCTGGGTGGTCTGGTACCTTCTTACCTTACCTACTCTTCCCCATATTCACCCTCACACTCGCTCCAGCCCGCAGATATACGTTCAAGCTCAGAACTTGGACAGGGCTTTTAGTGTTATTGGTCTGAAACTTTGGAACACTATCCCTACATCTTTGTACTTGTGCCTTATCCCCCTCCCCTCCTTCAAAAAACAGCTGAAAGCCTCTTACTCATAGACAGCCTTCTCTCAGACTTACTCACTGATTTACAGGTGGAGAGGAAGAGTGCATTTATTTGGTATTTAAAGTTGTTATTTGATGTGCAATGTACAGTGATGTACAGTAGACACCGTTTTATTTACCGTCTATTTACAGCTTGATTTTACTTTTACAGATGGCTTGTGGAAAAAAGACAAGTTCTGCTTTTATAAGCTAGTTCATGATATATTAAGTCCAGGTCATGATTGAGGGAGTGGAACATGGAGAGAAAAAGTTGGTTAGAGAGGTTTTAGCAAAGTGCAGATCCCATATCTGTGGATTTTGGTTTGTCACGCGCCAAATTTGAGCTGCCCCTTTAGTGGACACTGACATGTAAAAAGCTATGGACACCATTTTTGTGAGAAGGATTTGGGGTTGTTGATTTCCAGTTGTGGTTTAATTATGTATATTATACTCAGAGGGATGGATCAGTGTAGATGTGGTGCATATAGACTAACACTTACAGATATAAAGGGACAGAGGACAGGACTACACACAGCAAATGACAGATGAAGTATTAACCAGTTAATCAACCTGTCTGCATGAATTCTGCATTATCTGCATATCTGCATGCAACTACTCAATCAAATGAATGTGAATCTGTCTCATCTCTCTCTCTCTCTCTCTCTCTCTCTCTCTCTCTCTCTCACTCTCCCCTACTCTCTGCCCCCTCCTTCCCTGTCACCAGTCATCTCTATATCAGTCCACATCTCTTTCTCTCCCTCCATCTCCCTGCCAGTCGCCTGCATTGACTTCTTCCCTCCCTCCGTTTTAATATGATTTATTTATACCCTTTCAATTCTCAGGAGAGGAGGCTGTTATTTCTTCTCTCCCCCATCAGTAAATGCAATCTTATGGCTCTATCAGGCACAGAGATTTGTCATTATTTAAACCGCACATATGCCAACACTCCCGCCCCACTGAATCCCGGCTGCCTCCCACCCTGAATGCGGCCCCACCTCAACAGCATTTCAATAGCTCATTAGTCCCATTCACTGGCGGGGTTAAAATAATAGCTGTGCAAATGAACAAATAAGATGGGAATGGTCTGTTTCTCACCACCATATTTCAGACTAATTTATCTTAATTACAGAATCCCAATCTCATCAGGGGAGGGAAAAAAGGTTAGCCTGAGAAGAAGAAAAAAATAACAATAGCTCTAGCTCAACCGAAGATGGACTTGATTGAAGTTTTTAATTAAATACTCTCTCAAATCACTCGTGACTGACTATCTAGCCTTCCCTTCCCACCATCCTCGCCACCCACACTCCCCACCCCAACATGCTGCGGTACAAAGCTGTGTAGTTAGTGATTGTAAAACCTCCCCACACACTCATTTCACCTCCTGAGCTTCTTTTTCCCCATCCAATTACCACCGAGGGCCTCTCTCCTCCATGCCCCATGCCCTTTCCACATTCACTGCTCTCTCTCCACTGCTACTCCTCTGCTCATGGCCGCTCGCCCATTCAATAGACACCTTGATGAATGAAGTTGGGCCAGAAGCATGAAACACTATATTCTGCTGCAGCAAATGTTTCTCTCTCTCTTTCATTCCATCTCCCTCCCTCTCTCTCACTCTATCTTCCTCCCTTTCTTTCTTACTCTCTCTATCTCTTCCTCTCCCTCTCATTCACTCTCTCTCTCCCTCCCTCTTTTCCTCTCTCTTGTTCATTCTCAGTATTCCACTTTCTTCTATCCATCTCTGACTCCCACTTCTCTCTTCCTCTCCTTCTACTTCTCATTCATGTCTTCCTCACCCTCTCTTATTATCTCCTCCTCTAATTCTCATTCCATCCTCATTCTCTTCCTCTCTGATTCACTCTCACTGTGTCCCTCTCTCTCTCTTTCTCTATCTATTCCTCATTCACTCTCAGTGGTCCTCCCATTCTTATTTGCCTCTCTCTCTCTCTCTCTCTCTCTCTCTCTCTCTCTCTCTCTCTCCCTCTGTCTGACCTTGCAACCTGATTACAGTGTAATCCTCTCCCCCCTGTGACATGTCCTGGGCTATTTCAGTGGGTTGCCAGGCGACAGGGACTGCCTGGGACCCCCGCTGGAGGCAGTGGAGGGCGGCGTGACCGCATACTCTGCACACACACACAACATTCTGACTGAGACCACTATCCTCCATCTTGGCAAACTCCAGTACCCCATACTGCTGTCAGTCAGTCACTCTCTCCCTCTCTCACATACATACACATGCACTGCAACATCCTTGCTGAGCTCCCTCCCTCACTCCATCTCACTGTCACTCGTTCACTCACTCTCTCAACAGCATCCATCTTAGCATCCTCCACAGCCTGCTGTAATTAATTCACACACTTCCTGATTCATTCACACACTCCGTCGCTGACACAAGCATCCTAGTGCATCGTGCCTGCTCTCCTACTCCGTCCCACCCCACTGTCGCTCACTAAGAGCAGCATCCATCTTCACATCCTCCACAGCAATGCCACGCTCGCTCTTCATCTCCATCCCACTGTGTAATTAACTCATACACCTACTGATTCATTCATACGCTCTAGCTCTGACACCAGCATCCATCTCAGCACCACCACCACCGATCCAGCATCACACTCTGTCCACTGACCACAATCTGTCCACTGCCACACCCTCAGTAAGGATAAGCAGTGTGTCATATTCAATGGCCTGGGATATTAGTGTCACCAAAAGCATATCTAAAAGTAATGACTTTCTGAAAGTAATGAACTTGAATGTAATGATTATATACTGCAGGTCATACATGCAGCCCAATTCCATGTTAGTTTTTTTTTTTTTGAGGACATAATTTTGATAATCTGCACACAATTATGCATGGCAATTTTTAGAGGATAAGTAAAATGATTACAAAGCCATTTTAGACAATTCTTTGGTTCATTCATCATGGAATCAATACAACTGAACTGGCAGCTGGTATTTTCAAACTGTGTGAAATGTGCAGGATGGAAAATTCTGCAGATTTTTAAATATGGTGATACAATTTTGTCATTTTTCATTTTTTTTCATCGTTATGGTTGGCTGATATGCAGCTTCTTCATACGGCCACACTGTCTCAAAATACTACTGCAGTATACAGTATTACCAGGCCCAGGTACTGTAAGTTATGCAAGTAGTGCAGATATTTACATGGCTTCCAAACAAATTCATCCTGTGTTGTTTAAAAGAAAAACCTGATATTATGAGATTATATTACTTTGTCCTATGGTATTGAATCTGCAGTCCATCTGTAGATGATGACAATAGACTCAGAGAGTCCATCAACAATTGACTGGTGTTGGGAGAAGGCAAAATGTGTCAGCATCTACTGCGTTGGTTCTCGTAGCTGGCTATCTATGCATGGATAAGTTAGATAGTAAGGTATTCACCACAGCACAGACCATATTCTATCAAACTTAGGCCCAAATAACAAACAATTAGTTGATAAAGGCTCATATCTGAGAGCACAAAATCCAGTGAATGGTCTTAGTATTGTTTTTTAACATTTAGTAGACTGGTTCATGCTGGTTTGCTCGCTGTCCTTGTATTCAAGTGTATATTTCATTGCCAGGGTATCTGTAGAACAACCAACCTGTGGCTCTCTTAAACATGTTGTTAATTTGAAATACCCAAGACAAGTAATTATATTATTAGCAATTATAACAATATTAATTGGCAGCTTTTTTCTCATAGTAATAACAAAAGGACCAACAGGAATGCTCCGAAATGTCTTGGGGAAAAAAAGAGCAAAATATTTTTACGCTGACACCTTGAGTTGGTGGAACTGAAAAGATCCATGGGAATGCTTCTGTTTAGTGCAAGAGAGAGTGTTTATTAAATCCCAGTGCTCCAAGTGAAAATTAAATTTGCAAAATGTATCTCTGCAATAAATTTAAGGTTTAAAAAGAGTTCAGGGTCTGTAGGAATGGCTGGTTTTGTGCTGCTGCTGGATTTAGCAGACAAAGCTCTGCAGAGAAAACACATCTTAAGAGGTTAACTTTAGACTAAAGAGATACATTCTCTTATATATAATATATATGCAACATTTTAGGGCCAACTTTGAGAAGGGACAGTTCATAAATCTGGTGGGAAATTTTTGGGAAGGTCCAGGATTTACTCAGGATTAATAAATGAGGCCCATGTTTTTAAAAGAGGTGTGACAGTGAAGAACATTTTAACGAATAAAGAACCTTCCCTTGGTGCAAAACAATGTAATGATTCTTTACATCTTTTTCAAACTTGACTCTTTATACAACCCAAAGTGGTTCATCCATGACATAATCAACCCATTTAAAGCCCCTTTATTTAGTGGAAGTGCACTTTCCCATGAGCAATTTGCAATTTGTCACCCTTCACTCAATCCATCTGTGGAATGGGACCCATTTACTAGTTCCAACGCCGGCCAGTGAGCACACGGGCTTGCTCATACATTCATGCGATCGACCGCTCATGAGGTCATTTGTTTGAACAAGCCGATTCACTGGTCTCACTGGTTCTTCCTCACTTAGTCATTCTCACACACCAGCAACACCCTCTCTCAAGCCCAGAGCACACACAGATGGATGGCCTGCTGCAGTCAATGGATGCAAATGCATTCAAATGTACGCACGGTCAAGATATTAACCTTCAGCCCAATACGGCCTTGTGGCCAAGTTCACATAATACCCCCCTCTCCACAATTTAGGCGCTTATCAAGTTTTCATTTCAGTTCCCTCCAAAAACCAACGAGGAAATACGCACACGTTTAAAAGGCATAAAGTCCCTTGACTCGCATTCAGTTCAGTGCATTGCTGTAACATGATATGTTGCCAGTGCTTTTGGAATTGATCCACGGTGGCACACAAGGCATTGTGCAAATGATAACATTCACAAAAGAAACAGATGCACAAACAATGGTGGAGGAACTAATCTGAACAAATAGCACAGAGACCGTTTCAGCTGCATCCCCCTCCTTATTCAGAGTAATCACTGAAGAGGAAAAGCTAAGTGTTATGATAATTAATGCCTCTGAAGACCGGCTATGCAGAGCAGCGAAACCTTCAGAAACCTTCAGATGTGAACAGAAATGCTGTCCAATGTAAAACCCAAATAATACGCCAGATTTCTACAGAGTGAATTCATATCCCTGAGCAAATGCACTGAGGGTTTTGAAACCTAAAATAGTGTTAATCTCCGGTTTCTCAATACACAGCCATGCTAATACCAATCAACAAAATGGAAATTCTGAGTAGCATTTCACAGAGAATTTCCATTTTAGTGCTCCGTAACAGCGCTTCAGTGTATACCATTGCTAAAAAATAGACTCACGGTAACAGACAGTAGCAATAGTTAGTCCAACTGGGCTTTAATTTGGGTAGTACACACACACTTACAAAATTAAGTACAGAATTGTACTTAAAAGAGTACAGGACGTGTTGCTGGGGCTGTACCTTACTTACATAATAATGATGATAGTATTCAAGGGTTCATTAGTAAAGAAAATGACCACTTAAAGTATCCTTTTGCAAGAACAAATGGTGGTTTGAATTATTCATATTGATGGAGAATGTGATGTACAGGGTTCTATACAGAACTGTTTTGAAGAAGGTTCTATATGGCACCATATAGCACTCTACAGTACATTCTCCATCAATCTGAAGAATCCTTTCATGATTCAAAGGACCTTTTATTCATGCATTTTCACTGTATGGAACCAATTTCTTTACTAAAGTACCATCAAAGGACCCTCATTTTAAGTGGGTACTGAGAAACAAAAGTTCCGTTCAATGAAAGTCATTTTCTGTGGACATTTTGTACAAGCTATGGATTTATTATGCAACAATACTGTACCTTCAAGATGTACCTTTGTGTTCAAATCAGTATTTATAAACTGTAAGGGTTAGGTCCAGGATGAGGTCTTGGCTTGGGGTTAGAGTATGATGGAAAGGTGAGTGAAATACAAAGTACCTGACGTGTACTATCCAAATGAAGATTTCCATTCATGCATCTTTATTTCAAGATTGTTCTGACGTGATATAATGTGTTGGTAAAAATACATCAGAGGGGCTTACAGGGTTTATTTTGAAACTCTTTCAAGTTGCATTTGAGTTATAGCCATCTTTTAAATGAACTAACAAACCTCAAGTATTGCAATAAGTTTCCAGTCGTGACCAAACCAAAGCAGAAACATCCACTGGTTAGTTGGCTGAACTCCACAGCCAACTCCATTTTTCCCCATTTTTATCTTATTCTATGTTTCAACAGTGGCTGTGATTGTAACATAAGCTGGCACTGCTGTGGATAAACAACTTTTTCACAGTTTAAAGAAACACAGTATTTTCCCTAGAATATTGTCTGTGGAGACTATAAATAAATCAAATTGCGAAAATAAAAAAGAATTCTATAAACTGGTGAACACATCTTTAAAAATAATGCTTCTGGGCCAGAATATTTGGAAGCAATTTTGCTTCTGTTTGGCTTTGGTTTTGTGAATCCTTTCTATTCCCTATTTGTGAAACTCTCTTCTCCAACTCTCTTGAGAAGGAGCTTAGTGCTCTCCACCCATACTGGATCATGGGGCTAGATGTATTATAAACGTGAACAAGATGCTGCCATCTCCTCATTTCAACAGGCCAGGCAATTAATCATCACTCTGCCTGGCATCCAGCAGACTGTTTCTTCTCAAATTACAGTAATAAGTGATCCACTGAAATTAATGTGCAAAACAATACTTCCTCTGACCATGTGTAGAGATTTATACCTCCTCCAGGGAGAAGTGGGCTTGATCATATAATTGCTGTCTCCACTCATCCTCTCCATTGTTCACCGGTGTGGTCACTGTGTGGCAAGTGTGCAGACACTGGCATCATAGCTGTGCTAATTAGTCTCATTGACAAGCACCATTTCACATTGTAAAGTCTGATGGACTGTTCCATTAGATAGGTACAAATACTCTGGCAGCGTACTCATCACATTATGCCTGAACGGAGGCTGAATAACCAATAAAATGTAAATTCCTGCTTAAGTGGCTCCCTTTTTTTGCAGAAACATCTACTGTTCCTGAGAAAAGCAGTAAATGTGTTACTGGGAGGCTTAATTTTAATGACAAGCTATAAAAGCAGGAAATTAAAGCTAATTACCAGGTCTGCGAGAGGAGCTGCCAATGAAAGGTATCAGGAAAGGGACTCCTCCAGCACAGCATGACATATTTACGGAGGTTATATTTATGGAGGTCAATCACCAGTTGCATGACACTGCCCCAGCAGTTGCCATTACCAGGAACAATTATCTAAACTAGCGGGTAAGGTGTGGGTTGTTTAGTTATTTATTGATCATTAGAAGAAACACAAGCATGTTATCAAATCAAGCTGCCAAAACACCATATGTAATACGAAGCATAATCAGAACGGTTTGCCTTCTGCCTGCATGCCAGGGCACCAAATGCCTTTGCCTAATTGCACACCTTCAAGGACAATCCCCAAGCCTGGTATTATCAAACAGAGCTGCATGCTCTCTTCACTTCGCTGCGCGATGATTGCGAAAATGGGCTCCCTTCAGAGAGGTAGTGCCTATGGCGCATCTACCAGCTTCCAGTCTAATTTCGCGTCAATCTGGCAGATCATCTGTCTTTCCCGCAGGCCCTGCATGCAGAGGAGTCTACCCACCAGGCTTCCCAGTGTACCAGTCCATCTCTCGCTCTCTCCCCTGACCTCCTCTCTCAGCGCCCATGGTCCTTGGGGTGCCGCTAAAGGCAGGGGGACATTAATAACAGGCGATGCTCTTCGTTACGCCTCCCTGTCGCCCCGGCAACAAATTAATTCCACTTATTTATCTCTCTCGCCAAGGTCGGCGCGGCTGGAACAACTGTTTATGGAGCGAAAAGGACGAGGAGTTATGGGTGATGTGCGTTGGCTGACAGCACCGTTTGTTTTCCCCGCCGCACTGCGAGTGAGATAAAGCTTATAATGATCAATTTGATAACAAAAACTCTGCAGCCATGCTTACACCCCCCCGTCTCCACGATTCTCTATTCTTTTGATGAACAGTTCGTTTTTTCCCCCCCTTTTCCTCAAGAGCACCTGCATAAAATGAGGAAATAGTCCAAGGTAAGGCTGAATGATAAAGAGGCAACCATTTTGAGAGAATTTATCATGATCATCATCATTTTCTTGCCAGAAAATTCCTGTCAGGCACTTTTGTCTCAACAACAAAAGCGGAGAGCCAGGGACTTCTAGCCAACTCCATTTCCCACATTTTCGCGAGTGCAGAGAGCCGTAGAGTACTCCCTTGCGCTGACACGACCAGTCAGCTCATGAAAAATAATACAAACAGTCTCTATGCATCACAGTGCACTATGCTCATGATTCACCTCCAGAGTGAAAAGGACAGGAGAGATCTTCAAACAAGAAAATCTTGGTGAGTCAGGATTTTTCTACTGCTCCTCCACGGGAGGAGGAGGGAATGAATGAGTACAGCACCTACAAGTGAACAAATATCTCTGTAAAGTTAGAATTACATTAAGGGCTAAGGTTTGGGGTTGGTACACAGGGAAAGAGAAGGGCTAAGAAAGCACTAGAGCTTGCTCTTCTGTGAGCAGCTGTTCCAGATGTGCTGCCTGGGGTATATATAGCTGCTGACATTTTCTACAGATTTGTATCTGTGGAAGGTGTCTTGGAGAGAGACGATGAGTGGAAGTGGTGATGGCGACACTCCAAGGTGAATTATTCACTAACCCTCCTTAAGAGCCATGTCTGTATTTCACTAGAGGCCTCCATAATACCGCTATAAGCACACAGCCCAAAATGGCAGGAGTGGCCAAAATGGAGACAAGAAATGAGACCGAACCTCTGCTCTGCTCTTTACAGGGCAGCTTTCACCAATCATTATCTTTATTGATTTTTTTTTTTCTCTGCAACTTGGGTTGAGCAACCCAAGTCCTCCATTATTAATGGCGCTGACAGGCCCCTCAGTCAGGCCTGCAACCCTGCCACTTACAAAAAAGCCATTTGAGCCTGGAAATGAGCTTCTAGCTCTACTCTAATACGAGAAAAAAGAGGCCAGCAAGACAGCAAGGCAAGACAACAGCCAAAAGCTTTAGATTACATCCTTGGCTGTTAAAGAAAAGCAACAGAGAGGTCAGTGGCCCACAGCTCATCCATTCCAGTGCACCTAGTGTCCCGAGGTGAAGGTAAGTCAATTACAGGACCATTAAATATTTAGCCATTGTGTACATGGCCACTATAGCGAACAGCTCTCCTGGAAGACACACACTCATGCACACACACTGTTTTGGCTGCTGGCTGTGTCTGGGTGTAGTGTTCTCTCCCTTAGGCTCAGCGGTTGCCCAAGTCCCTAATGGCCCAGAACACTAGCATCTTCTGCGCTCCATCCAGTGGCTCCTGCAGCCATTGTGGCATTGAGAAATGACTGCAATATCCCAGTTCCGCAGCCAGTCTGTCAGCAGTCCAGCAGTGGCACCTTAACAGATTCTCCCTTCCTCCTCCTTCGCTCTCGTCCTCTCCAAACCTCTGCTATCCCTCTGCCCGCTTTCAATTTAGTTAAAGCACTGTCAGACTAAATCCATTTGGGAAGACAAATTAACCCCCCTACCCCAATGAAGTATCCTCTACGTGGGCAATGGCGAAACTGTAACAGCACTCGTTCACACGCAGAGGAGAGCGAGATTAAAGTGCCGCCCTAAGATGCGAGTGCGAGGCCCTGGCATATTTGCAATTCCACAGCATCAGCACAGCAGCCCGAGCGTCTTTGACAAGCCGAAGGATATGTTTTCCCACTCTACATCCAGTACAAACTCCATTCACGACTGCTGACGTCTGTAATTGCATTAATGAGTAAAGTGCAGGATTATGACAGCCTGCAACAGTCTGAGGTTTGAAAGCTTTGACAAGCATTGCAGTTTTGACAGATGTTTACAGTCCCTCACTTCCAATGACTGTGGAGAGGAGAGCATTCTAAAGTGGAGCTCAGTTTTCAGGAGCATTGAGCTGAACCATAATTATATACGTATGGAAAAAGGGGGGTACAAAACATGATTTTTCGAGTGCAGAGTACGGAATGAACCATGTCAGCACTGCACTTGTCACATTAAGAGAAAGCCTGCTCTGTTTTCACCCAAACTGCAGAGTGGGGCAGCTTTACTGGCTTCAGCTCCATTTCTTTCTTTGCTTTCTGACTTGCCTGTTTTCAGCCTGGCTCCTTCTCACATCCACCACTTGCCAGGCATTTAATTGGCTAGCCTGGTTAAATGAAAGTAAATGAAATAAATTAACAGATAAATCATCACATTTAGAGATATGAACCAGCTGCCCTTTGAATCTATTAATGAACACCACATGATAATCATTTCTTAAAACCAAATAAATGAATAGCAAGTGCCATATTACACGCTGACTGGGAACTGGTCCCATTTTCTTTTAAAATGTTACCCAAGGCTCTTAAATGAAAAACCTGTACTTCCACATCACATCAGATTTCTGGGCACAGTGTTCGCCTTCCACTTAATCTCCAATTGTACTCCTTTGGTGGAACCCAGCACATCACATGGTTATCTACATCTGGCACAAGTGGCATTCATACTCACTCAAACCTCTCATGGAATGCAGCACTGTTGAATGATGAGTGAGGCACAATTACCAACTGACCATATTCAATTTTCTCAAGTGCAAACACTAACTGTATAATTGTCCAATTTTGCAATCAGACATCTGTAGATCCCACATTACTCATATTTCATCTTCCAAGAAAAGCTTCTAGATGCAATGAGGGAGGGTCCAGAAGGGTAACTAATGGTTAGAAAGGTATTTTGATGATGAAAAAAAAGAAATTTTTTGTCGTGAATTTACACTTTCGTTACATTCTGAGACAACAACAGAGCTAATACGTAAATTAAACGGATTCATTCAACAAGAGTGATCAGGAGTGTACGTGTTCTTTCGGAACTACCGTCATCAACACAAATACCAAAAAATCCCATGTCATTTATATTTATTTTTAATTCATTTAATTACTTTTTTCATGTTTTTAAGCTTTTTTCCCTGCAATTGCTCAGATTATGAGTGTGAGATGAAGGTTGTTAGAAATATGTGCTAAACATTTGCATTATATTCAGCTCTATTTTTAATGATATGCTTGTAGCTTTGATGAATTGAATATGATGAACCCAGCAGGGGGCACTAATATCTGTTGGACATAATGTCTTGTATCATTTTGTGGATGGAGAGATTCAGAAATGCTACAGAAAATGGAGATAAAAACCTGCATATTCAAAAATAAACAGAAATGCATGGGCGTGGGCTAAGATTTGTGTGATTGAGGGGGATGTCATAAAACATACTGTAATAACTACTAATAAAATAATGTGTAATGATTTTTCAAGATATTCCCAAATTACTGGACACATGGTAAAGTTAATCAAGTCTTTATTGAAGTGTGTGTTTTTTTTAAATGGAGGCAATACCAGTGAATGTGACAGCTTATTGAATCCTGATATAAACACATACATCTATAGCCTGGTGTGCAGTGAAAATCAAGACTGTTTTTCCAGCCTTGGCATTGCCACAAACTGAATAACTGCTTTCGACAAACATGCTCTACCCATCAAATATCATCCTTATTATTAAATTGCACAGGATTCAATAAGCTGTCACATTTCCATATTTCCAATTTGACAAGTTGTACTTGTGGTGGGAATCTGAATTTATTCCAGAGCCTATTCTCCACTCGAGCGCAGCACTGCTCACACTTATCATGAAGAGGGAAGAAGAGGGAGCGACTGAGAGAGAGAGAGAGAGAGAGAGAGAGAGAGAGAGAGAGAGAGAGAGAGAGAGAGAGAACTCATTTCCATCCGAGTTAAAGAGCCAACATTTCATCTCTCCTATTCATTAACATACACCAAAGACATGAATATGGATTATTGGAAATTTTGTGAAAGAAAACAGCTTCACTTATCCAATCTTTGGCCTAAATGTTAAAAGGCGATAATCTGTGATAGAAAAAAAGGGCTGGGGGGTGTAATTAAAAGGTTTGCTAGATGTCTCATGCCCCCAGGGACAGTAGAGGGGGGGTGAATTCTGATGTTGATAGGCTGGAGCCCCCCCACCCTAGCAAGGTACAAAGAATGAGTAAAATGGGAGGTGATGGGAAGGTGAACAGTGCAAAGATTTGGGCATGGACCATCTGCCAACATTCAGTCATGATAAAACTCCACTTCTTAGAATTCTCACACAGCAACCATCTTACTCACCCTATTTACCACACCTCTCAACGACATTCTCAATTAATTAGCAAAGATCACAATTACAGCTCACAAAGATATAAACTGTTGTATAAAAGCTGTATAAAAAAGCCTGCTCCAGGCATAGACGTCTCTGTTACAAACATAAAGTGTTGTATTCACTATTGTAGATGTAATGCACTACACTCTGTATACGGAGGATGATAAAGCCCTCAAACAGAACTTTTAATTTGCAAATATTGGGCCTTTTGTATTAGAATAGTGCTCCCCATTGTTGTGTCACATCATTGCCAAACAACATCCCTGTTAGTCACGTCTCATCTCTGAGGCATCTTTTATTTAAAATCCATGGTAACTAGAACAACTCTGATCCATGAAAGACAAAATCTTTTACCTTTGATGCAACAGAAAATTAAAGCATGGATGAGGTCTAAAATGGAATCTTTTGTGAGGCTTTTCTTCGTGGCACATGCACAGCCCACGTCACTCTTTGTGAAGTCCCATCACATCCCCTCTGCGGTTACTCAAAAGTAGTTACGCAAACCAAACCAAACCAAAAAAAAAAAAAACACTGGACAAGTTAGGTTAGAGCAAGAGACAAGCTCATTTTAAATGTGTGGTTTGTATTTCTAAATGTCTCTTCCAACAAATGTAACAACTCAAACCCTTTAGTACCAAATATGAGTACTTAAGTACTATGATACTTAAGTAATCAGTCAGGACTGACAATATGAGGCCTTAATATAATATATAGTGATGCATATCATTTTTGAACATTTTTGAATATTAATCAAATTAATCTCAGGGCCACATAAGCTTCTAGTAGTGTGGTTTATTATGCTAAACTCATGTTCAAGCAACATTTGAACAGATTAGCTTGACGTTAAGAGGAGAGGGTAACATAATGATTACCAGCATACGTCAATGATTATAGTCCTCTTAGAATCCAACATCAGTCATTTTTACAGTTTTACATGTCATTCATCAACCCTAGTTTTATTAATCCCATGTAAAATGGCACAGTGGTAAATATTCCATAACAGCCTGTGGAAAACAATAGTTTTTACTTGTAGGCCTATGTGTGGTATTTGACACAAATCAAGCAGGTCCCACAATCTTTGGCAAGAGCTATAAAACAAAATATTTAATACTGAAGATTAGGACTTAGACTGCCAGGTTTCTGGCAGTATTGTGAGAGTTTAGTCTCTTCACTCAGCAAAAATGGTTCTAAGCTGTCACATTAATTTATTTTGTGGGATAGCGATGCATAAATTGAGGAGCCATGTGAATAATGTCAGACAGGGCTTTAAAGCAAGCCCTTAGTTGCATTTAGCAACACTACAATACAGGCTTTATAATCATGCTGACCTGGAAGAAGGGGAACACTCTGGGCTCAGCATGCCGGAAACTGCACTATGTATCTTTGGTGAAGCAGGCATGACAATGCTTATGAGAATGGCCTAACGATTATCTGTTCTATTGGTAATACATCTCTACAGGGACTTGGCAAGCTGCAAGTGTGCATTTGTGGGTATCCATTTATGGGTGCAACGTTTCATCTGCTTTGGCCTGGTTGGTTAGGTAACCAGCCTTGTCACTGGAAGTTTTGGAACATGAACTGCTCCCCAGGCACCATGGATATGGCTGCCCACTGCTCTGGGCATGTGTGCTCACTGCCCATAGTGTGTATTCACTAGTGTGTATGTGCGTGTTTCACTACATGGAGGGGTATAAAGTGAGGTCAAATTCCCCTCTGAACGCACGTTTATGTTTAAAGTAGCTGGATGCATTCATTTGGACATGTTGTGTATAATTATATATATATATATATATATATATATATATATATATATATATATATTGTATTGAGGTTGGACATTTCAGTATCATGACAACACTACATGGTTTTAAGCACTGTCAGCACTGACACAAGTGCAGTGATATGCAGGGCAAAAGGACAGAGACACATCTGGCATTAGGCAGAGAGTAGAAGGTTCAAGGTGAAAACCAGTGAGAGGACAGAGGGAGGGAACATATATATGAAGAGAGAGAGAGAGAGCGAGAGAGAGAGAGAGTGAGAGAGAGAGTTACATACTGCCAATGGCATTTCATCATCATATTCAGCTCTACAACCTTTAGATGGATAAATATAGAAGTGAGCTGACTGTGTATTTGCTTTCATTTATCCGAGAAACTGCACATCCTTGGGAGGCCACAGATTCCCTTGGCAAGGTACACACACACATACACGTCTCACACACCAACTAGACTTGAGAAATGTTCCTTTTCTTTGTCTTTTTTTAATTTCACCGTATAAAAAAAACCAAAAAAACAAAAAAAAACATTTTAACCCTGCACTCTGCACTCACAGCTACTACATGCCTTTTCTACCCCTCACACAACATTATTAAAAGCTCCAAACATCCTAAAACAGCCTCAGGTCAAATATATAGTACAACCTGACATGCGGTATAAATAGATAACAGCACAAAGGATTATCCCTGTATCTTTTTTTTTTTTTCAAATAACTCTTTGTTTGTTTTTTCAGGGAAAACTGCCAGTTGCTTAAGCCACAGAGCTCATTTAACACACCACTGTGTTTCCATTCCCAGCCAAAACTCAGGCTGCTGGTTTAATGTTTGCTATTCTTTTATGTTTGTATCTGTCTTTGCCTTTGATTTATGGTCTAATGATCTCTGGCCCAGTTTCTCCAGAACAGAATGAGCACAAATTATCCCTGTCCATGACATCTCAGTGCTAGCCAGCCTGATTTAGTGGCCCCCTCTCTCTCCACGCTAGACGAACGATCCGACCTGAAGACACTGTGGCAGTCAGCCCATCCACTACTTGATATTAAAGAGGTGATTGGCTATACATTCTGAGACAGACAGCTAATCCGAGAGGTCTTGCCATACTCTCAGCCACTCAGCAGCCTAAATGAATTGGTTAGAGAGCAGCACACTGTCGCTTTCATGAAGTGCTGTGGGTTAAACCTGTATTTTCTTAAAATGGCTGTTGTTGACCCATGTCCTTCTATACATACAAGCCTCAAGAACCATTTCTGTCCAGCTGCTCTCTGAAGAAAGAGGTTGTTTTCTCATTCTGTGACTTTATAAATTGAATTCTATGGAATCATGAAGCACCAGAATGCATTGCTGTTGTAGAAAAATCCATCTCCATTTTTGCTGTTTTGATATTGGATAATTTGACACTGGGAAGGTGTGGTTGTTTACATTTTTATCAAAATTGATAAACTGACAAAACAAAAATGAAAAAAGAATGAATTCTGCAGGTTTATGACTGAACACATCCATGTTTATTAGTGCATCTCCAAACACAGAATATCGTGAGAAAGTCTTTAGATGCAGTGCCATATTTCAAAGCTTTTTTGCTTAATTTAATTATGTCTGATTAGTAATTTATTCAAACTCAGTACTAAATATTCTAATTATTATACTAATCGTTTGAGACACTGGATTTCTGAGTAAAACAAAAAGGCTTGAAACACTTAAAGAATAAAAATATGACAGTTTATCTTTTGGAATGAAATTATGAAAACAATTTAGCAATTGAATCTTTTTTTCTACATTAATTATTAATATAGCAGTGCAACATATACAGATCTCCCCCAAGGTTTCAGCACACAAGTGATCTGCAGATTTAGTGCCAAAGCTTAGGCCTAATGGTGTGAAATTCAGTTTTCTTTCTGATGTAATCTTTTACATGGTTAATTTAAATGAGACACAAACAATGATTAAACTTGATTATATTGAAATGCAAGACAAACAGAAACACTTTTTGTGTGTGTGTAGGGTCTGAAACAACAAGTGCTATGTGGAAGGGTTCTGGGCCATAATGTGCATGATGCCTGACCTAGCGGACAACTGCAGAATCTCTGTGTTGTAATTTCACTGTGCATTACTGCGTTTGGATCACCATTGCCATGATTGTGTGTTACGCGCAGATTTAACATGAACTGGTACTTGGTAGGACCAACCTAATTCAGTTAGTACTCTTACAATTACAGACCTCGCTATCCAACCCTGTATCCACTCAACCCACTGTGTCCACCAAACTGTGCTGGATATCAGTCCTCGTTTTGAAAAACTCAATATTGAAATATTCAATTTGTGTAGCTTGTGCGTGTTATGTATATTGTCTCAACAGATAAATCATTCATGTTGTTGGCTTTTGGCTGCCATTCTTGTCCAGAGAGACTTACTGAATCATGTTGCAGAGCTAGGAGAATGTAGTGGTAGGTGTCTTTCCCACAGACTCTTGAACCTGAACTATGAACTGTGGTGTGGTTACCTGACCAAGGAACCAAACCCTTGTCTTCCACATGGAGGAAAGTGTTGTTATCCACTACGCTACACCAAACACAATGAATTAACTCCAGTTCAGTTAATTATCTCTAGTTTATTCTCCATTAAATGCCTACACTACCAGAGACAAGAGGACCTACAGGTTGCCATGGTTGTGACAGAATTCATTCTTTGACTTACGTGATTGATTGGGGCAGCAGAGAGTGGGCAAACCAGGCTGATAAACAGCCCTGGAGCACAACAAACAAGCCAAACCGAGTGCAGAGCAATTCACAAACACCTCTCTACAAGTCCTTGACTTACTGCTGAAGCAAAGGCTTAATTGCCAGGGCAAGGGTTTAATGACAAGAGGGCTCTGTTTTAATAGGGGGTTAACAGCAGCCAATCTGCGTCCAGAAATCAATTACATCTAAATATGTATTAGTCAACGTGCACTCATTTAAATTCTGAGAGCTTAACAGAATGCCAGCTCTAAAATAATGACAGCATATTTTTAGAGTTGACATATGGAGTGGTAACCATTATGTTATTACAGAATAATTAGTGCCAATTATGTAAATAGGGAGGTATATCAGCAGAGGCAGAGAACATACATGTTTGTACATGTTTTTTTTTGTTGTTGTTGTTGTTTTGTTTTGTT
This sequence comes from Acestrorhynchus altus, assembly GCA_034509495.1. NCBI lineage: Eukaryota > Metazoa > Chordata > Actinopteri > Characiformes > Acestrorhynchidae > Acestrorhynchus > Acestrorhynchus altus. The sequence goes on along the minus strand of CM067510.1, from coordinate 8,876,576 downwards.
TTGTTTTTTTTCTGAAAATATATTATTGGGAAAATTTAAAGAGTTTTATTATAAAGTTAGATGCATACTAGTAGTGCTGTTGGAACTGTATTAAATAATAAATATGATCATAATTAAGAGAACATGTCTGAAAGGAAAGGTAATGGTGGTTCACTAAGTGTCTATAAAGGTACTCTTATAACTACAAAGAGAGAGGCAGGTCTAAGTGTCTGCTCGAATAAATACGTGTATGAAGGTCAAGAGACACAAATGACCTCATAAATGTCAAATGGAGAGAACGCATATTGCCCAGTGTCTACTATTAAACAATTACTCTGTTCCCTTCGGGACAGCAGGCTGGAGATTAATGAGTACCCAAGCACCCCCAGGGGTACAGATTGGAGCTGACCGCTACACATTTGGCAGGTCAGGAGGAATGGGGAAATGACAGAGTTCAGCCTCCCACAGGGGTGCTCCTCCATCCGTTTTTGCGAGACAAATGTCAGCATCATCAAAGGCAGCTGAAAGAGTGATTTAAATGTGAACTCTTTCACCGATTGTGAGCTGTGTTAAATAAGGCACTGCGAAGTGCTAAAAAAAAAATATATGAATGAATTAAAGAAAATCTGCCCTGTGTACCATTCCATCAATAGACCTGTCATTTCAGCTGTCTGGATTTTTTCCTTTTTTTAATCTAAGCCCTTTAGAGGGCAACTAACCTCAAGGTTCTGCTTATTTGGTTTATTTTCTCATTTAGGCTGGATTTGAAGTTCACATATGGCCTGCAAAGAAACACCTATAAATGAATAAGCCTCATGACTCATGAGATATGAGTCACATTTTTCTTGCCAATCCACTGACCGTGAAGACGAAAATACTTAGCAGCCTTTCTCATGCATATTTACACATTTCAATACACAAGCTGTCAGCGCTCATCACTTCAGAGGTTATTAAAAAGATTTTATATAGATTGTGTGTGTGTGTGTGTGTGTGTGTGTGTGTGTGTGTGTGTGTGTGGTACTTGGGCTTTGAATCTAATCCTTTTAAAGGTCAAATTCGCAACAGTAATTCATTTTGAATGAAATTATAATATGGAAACATTTTGCATTTATTCATCCACTCCATATATCAAAAACAATAAAAGATCACATTACAGCACCTTTTATTCAGATGCCACAATACATAGAGTTATTTATGAACATATATATAACATATATATATATATATATATATGTTTGACTATTTGGCTGATAACAAATGATACTCTGCGAAGATAAGCGACAAGTCAGGCAATGAGATACAGCCCGCTATACTCAAGGGAGATTTATGCTGATATAGAATATCCAAGGTCGGACTTACTCGTGCTGAAATTGAAACAGACATGCAAGCTGAGCTAAGGTGTTGATGCCGGTCCCCTTCCCCTCCCCCTAACCCTCCACATCTACCGGGCCATTCCCTCTCCCTGCTCCCTGCTGCCACAGATCCACTTCTCCATCACCACAGCACACTATCCTCCATCGACTGCAGCGCATCGATTCAACTTCTATTCTTCATCTGTCTCACCTGTGGAGCTGCTGTGTCCATTTTCTTTGGGCTGTACTGGCTTTCAATTCAAATCTTTAACAAAGAGTTCAAAAACTGCCAGCTCTATTCTGTTTCTTGTCACCGAATGTAACCAGGCGACTCAGACAACTCAGCCAATGGATCGTATTTGGGACTGCGAGTGCACTTAAAGCCTGTCTGAGCAATGAAGTAAGTCTTTTAGCCATGTGCTGCAGGGAGGCTCCGAGCTACCTGTAGCTTCTGAGTGCAAGCAATAGTGTTCCACAAATTAGGCGATCACAGGAAGAAGCTGCAAGCAATAAATTGAGAACAAGTGACACAGTTCAAGCAGTTAAGAAACCACAGGTGTGATATCCTAAATCTCCTCCCGAAGCTAATACCAGCCTTCAGTCTTCGACTATTATTCATGCGAGAGCAAACATGCAGAGCGGTGGCCAAGGATAGAACCCACCTGCCAACGCTGGTAATGACATTCTGGCAGTCACACCACAACAGTGAATCCAAGCACACTCAAGCCTTGAGGGTGTTTCAAGATAGCCTGACCTGATCACAAGAGCAAAGAATTTCACTCCAGCCAATTAGGCCTTCCATTTCCAATGGCCTACATACAACAATGAAAGCACAGCTTTAGTGGTACAGCATGTTTCACTACTTCTAATTCTGCTTAATGATATATTGTTGATTTCTCTTCAATCTAATGTGGCTACATTATGTTACAGTGAGAGACAGAGAGGTAATGAAACTCCCTCTTTCATGCCCAGAAAAAAAACAAAGAATAATACTTTAGGTCTACCTGAAAAGTAATTGCCTTAATGAATTTTCAGCTGAAACTAATCCCAAATGAGAAAGAAACCTTAATCAAAGAAATTCAGTTCTAATAATTCTGTAGTTAAAAACATTCACTATGTGCATTATTAGATAAGAAAAAAATCCAGCACCAATGCCAATTTCTTCCTCTTTTCTGAAAAGTCAGTAAAAATCCATACATATTGAATAATGCCAGACAGTTTGTGTTTAAATGAAAAACAACCACATTAGCAACAGCTGTTACCACACCACTCCAGATGAGAGGAAACTGAGTCGGAGATAAGCAGAGCACATCTCTCAGACACTCACAGATGCTCATTTCATACTGAAACATAAAATGAATTTCTGTCCATTTTATCTGCAGGCTTTGTTTGTCCTTAAGTGTTACAGAATAAAATCTGAATTAGAGTTTACTCACTCTCCAACGATCTGTTGTTAACAGCTATCAGCAATCAAAATAGCACTGTACGTTCACATTGGCAATTTTTCAAAAAGCGGCTGCTGATGTCAGCGTTCGATTCAAATCCATTTATGAGTGGTCTGTAATACGTTTAGAATTGGGCTGGCATAATGGCATTTGAGACCAAAGTGTCCCACGGCGGCCAGTCTGACCTATCAGGAAATCATTACATCTACTGAAATGAGAAACCCAATCCAAAAACCTCGGAATGACATCTGCTGATTACTTTTTAATTTGATTATGGGAATTTAATGAGAAAATCATTTCATTAACAATGATCAGGCTTACATAAAGGGTGACAGTGAAGCCATTTCGGTTTTGCTGCCGCCTGGCTCTTCCAAGACCTTTAGTGGACACCCAGGCCTGTCTGGTTGCCGCATTGATGGGGTCAACCATAGCAATGAACCCAGCAAAATGAGACCTGTCCTGAATTAAGTACTGCTCTAACAGAGGAAACGACAGAAAATAATCAGTGCCACAAGCCATCCATCATTTTCGGCATGCTCCTGTTTTTGCATGGTAGACTGTACCATTTCACCATCTTTTATTTCAGTTCTATGAAATCAAGTCTGTCTTTAGAGCCTGAAGGATTCTACAGAAGAGTGCACTTAAACAGTTTCTCAGTAATGGTCAAAATGCACTGACCTCTAAACCACATAAATACCTGTTAATCTGCTCCCAGCTATAGAGCCTGTTAAGAGGAACAGCATCAGGCAAAGCAGACTTCGGTTACAAAAGGTAGATTTAGAAACCACTTGACACTAATGTCATAATCTTTCTTTCTTACTTATTTCTATATTTCAAGTGAAATGTGAGCCAGATTGCTTCTAACTGGAGCTGAGTGGGTAATTGAAATTGGTAACCAATCTGAGATAAGGTCTAGTACTGGACCGGCGTCTTGGAGATTTGGAGACTGGGGTTCCAGTGGCAGTAATAAATGGGACCATGCACTCCAATTTCCTCCAAAAAAAAAATAAAAATCATATTCTCTTTGGCTCACTCAGAAAGCCCTTTAAAGCTAAGCAACAAGACTTTCATTTGGCAGCTGGGTTTTAACACTGCCCCTCTCCTTTTCGAACATCTTTGAACTTCATCGTGAAAGACAGGTGAATAATGAGGGCAGAGTGAGGTGCTAGATGTGTGATTGATGAACAGCTGTGAGGAGACTGCAGAAAGTGCTTTAGAACTAGAATTTGTGTCCTTGCACTGCTTATGCTACAGTTAGATAAGAAAGTGGTTCCATCAGCACTTTTTCTCAAACTATGAAAATGTTCAAATTACAGGTTTAACGGAGGTCATTCCAAAGTGGAGTGTAGATCTTTCTTTGAATTAGCAGCCCAAGTTTTTGATGCGAAATATATTTATTTTTTACGTCTTTTATTTGCATTGCTTGTCCACTGCCTCTTGCTGACATTTGTCCTGCCCATTGCTTGTGGCGCATAACTGCACATATGAGGGGATCTGCCACTAGAAAGTCAGCACAGACTTGGTGTTGCAGTAATTTAAGGGGCCGTTTCTCCTCACATCGCCTCTGTAATTACATTAACAAGGCATCCGTGGTGCAACAGCGGACATAATGGGATTTTAAATACGTATTGATCAACCCGTCTAACCAGGCTTTCTTCACTTCCCCTCCATATTCAGGTCCATTTGGGTTGGTGGAACAAGTGAGCGGTGGTCTCTGGAGAGCTAGTCTCTCAGAATAGAGTCTCAGATGCACTGATTGAAGATCTAAGATTAGATTTTTCTAACATTCTAGCTCCTGGTATTAACAAATAGTAACATCCATCCATCCAAATAATGGTTAGTTAACAAGACGTATTTGTCTCACTAGGACTACTAGTGATTTGATTCAGGAAAGGACAAAGGGAACTTACCTACCTACCACACTGAACCCTAAATAGGAGAGGAGCCAAAGCGAGACAATATGCAACGCAGCTGCTTTCATTTGTGCTGTAATGACACCGTTGATAGCAATAAATATTTTGGCCCAAATGTGGCCCACATTGAGCCAGAAGTGACCCAAATTCATCTGCTATCTGGAACAGTTGATCAGACAGTGTGTTGTTGCTTAACCTAACCTTGGTCCAACTGTTAACTGCACACGTTTCAGTTGAGCTGAGGTGAGTTTACCAAAAAAGTAAAATCTTAGTGAATAATGAATATATTGACAATTAAAAAGGGAAAATAACAAGTGAGTTCAGTGAATAATTTCAAAGGATGGCTTTAGTGACTCCTCCCTGAAACAGTGTCATTTGGTCAAACTAAACCATCAACTTAACAGGAAAGATGTCTTTATCACAACTGAAAAGCATTTAAATGTGTTAAAATCAGTGAGTCTCATTCACCGACCAGTCCCCGGTTTCTTATTTGGGAACTTCAGTTTAAGAGGACAATCATTATAAGAGCAGAGCTATGAACAAATTTCAAAACACATCATAAATCTCACTTTCTCAAAATCTCAATGAATGCCACAAATTATGTTTTTTATTATTATTATTATTATTATTATTATTATTATTATTATCATTATTATTATTATTATTAATAATAATAATAATAATAATAATAGTAGTAGTCATAGTAGCAGTAGTAGTATTGTCATTACTGTTATAATTATTGTTATTTTTATATTTATGTTTATTATTTGCTTGATAATTATATTACATTTATTATTTCTCCATTTCATGCCAATTAAACAAGTCGATCTCTCAACCAGAGTTAACAGCCTCGGGCTTTTGGGTGTTAAACTGCAAGAAAAACCCACCTAAAGAAACGCTTTGTGAATAACGAATAGCTGAGTCAATAATGTGTGAACGAGATTACATAGTAGTTTAGTTACAGAAGGCTTTGGGAAATGCTGGTTAACCTTTAGAACCCTAAGCCAGGTTTGTGGGATGTTTTTGTAGTTTGATGTACTTTTAGTAACACATACCATATATTATTATTTTCAGGAGATTGTTCATCCAGAGTTTTTTTCAGCCGAAACTGCACTGGAACCTAATATTGAAACTGGGATTTTATTCAGTGAATGTTTTGTAAAATAGATACTTGTTGATAATAGTTCAATAATCTTGTAGTTTGTTATGTGTATCATGTCTGTAGGTTACTGTGATCCTAAGTTATGAAACCTAGAATATGGCATGTAACTGCCTGTGGATCTCGGGTTTTACGAGTTAATTAAGAAACAAGAAACAATTAAGAACTAGTTAACAGACCACTAGATGTTACAAAGCTTTTAGCAATCCTTCCCCTGTTTAGCAGCTTAAGCACTTGTACAAGAGCTGTATGAAAATATAGTGAGGCGAGTTCTGATGAGCTGGGTTAGTCACAAGACTGAAAGATATTTATCATCATAGCAAGTGTTGAGAAATTGAAAGACTTTTCAATAAGCTCCTGTAGGAGCATTCCTCATTCAGACAGGTACAGAAGGTGCCATCCTGAAAATATGCAAATGTAAATCCAAAATGTGTTGCCATCTGTTATTGCACTATGTCAATTAGGATTAGGAATTCTGCAGCAGAGACAGTGCAGTGTCACCAGTGAGCGCTGCTTTACAGCGCCTGGAGCGACATTTCAGGCTGGGAGCCGGTTCGTCTGCAGTGGCACCAATTAGAAATATCGATGCTCAGCCTGGCACCCATATTACAGCATATCTTTCATCCTCCCCATAGCAACTTAGCATGGAAATATAGGTGCAATGGGCAGGCAAGTGCAAACTCTCAGACACTTGCTTCATCTGTGCTGCTTTGTGAATATTTTTTTAACACAAATTTGCACTTGTCTTACATTCACCCAATGTTGCATAAAAATAAAGCTTTATGATTTCCTGAGGCCGGGGATCCAACACTTAAGCAGTTAAGTCTGTTGAAGGTGACCTGGTCCGACAACTGTTTGAGCACTCCTCTGGCTGAAAACAAGGGCGCATAGGAAAGTGTACTAGGTGACCCCTGCAGGTCTGAGAGAGCATGCTCCTCACTCCGATCTGGCTCTGAAGTGCAGGAGCAGTAAATCATACTCACACACTGAACTCTAAAAATGTCCTCCCTAAGATCTGCACTCACTCACTGCAATGCTTAGATTTGTGTTAGTGTAGAAAAAAAAAACCCTTGCACCTCAATCTGGGGGCGTAGCAGACTTTGAACATCTTTTGGGACTCATTGTCGAAACAGGCTTAAGCTGGCCAAAACTTCCATTATGAATGCTAAGAAGACAGCCATGTGAAATTGGAAGGATTCAGGAGCAGACGTGAGCATTTCCAATTTTGCTGCTTAAGAACTTTATCTGGAGTTTTTAAACGCTCCTTTCAGGGAAACAGAATGAATAATACTAAACATCTTTTTCATGTCTGTTGTGATCAGATGTATATTTACGTCCTAATTAAAATTAAACAAAAAGAAATAAAGTCAGACTTTGAATAAGAAACACATTTTGTATTACGTCGTTTAGTAGATGATTATAACTCAGGCACAGTTAATGATGCAAAACACAAATATACGTATTTTATATAATTTTATGTCCATTTTATGTCTGGACCCAGATTTGGTGTTCAGCAAGCTTCAAATGCACAAAGATGAACAGGATGGTCTGACAGAATCTCTGCTTACATTATAAATTTACTCATCAATTATGGTCAAATTATTGGTAAATCTGTGGATTAATTGCTGGAATTTAATTAAAGGGCCTTGCAGTGTGTAAGCAGATGTTTCCTTATCAATAAACAGTTTAAAGCAATGATAGATAGATAGATAGATAGATAGATAGATAGATAGATAGATAGATAGATAGATAGATAGTCAGAGAAACAAAACAAAAGAAATTGCAAAATGCCTGCATGACCCAGCCAGCAGGGTCAGCGCCAAACCGCACTATTTCATTGAATTCAGACAGATGAGAACCACACTCCTATAGAAAATGGAATGAGCAGAACCATAAACACCTCCAAATTACATTCACACACATTATTTCTACACCCTCCATCACCCATGGGCAGGAGCACACTGAGGACAGACCAGAGGCCAGAACAAGAAGGTTTAAAGGAGCATGACCCTTTCACTAGCCAGCCAGCCAAAAGGAAGCAGCAGCGAAGCCCAGAGAAGAAAACATAAAAGCTCACCTACCTGCTCCACCTATCGTGACCTTTTGTCCTCACGAGCCCACAATAATGACATGTTGGAACCTAGTCACGTGTAAGGATGTGGGTGTGTTGAGCCCTGGTGTGCAGTAGTAAAAGGCAGTGTGATCCAGCATGCAGTGGTAGTGAGGAGGGCATACACAGTGAGTGACTGCAAGCTGGAACAGGGTAGTGTTGGAGACTTACCTGAGCAGCATCCCAGTAGGCTCTTCTTAATGGCAGTTCATTGACACACAGCAAAGCTGACACCACTGAATGAATTTTGACTTCATGTAAAACTACGTGTGAGGTAATATGGATGTAGAATTGAGAATTCGAGAAATGCAAATAAACATTACTGACATGAGAAGTTCATGTGATGTGACGTCCTTACCTGTTCGTTTGACAACAGAATCAGTGATGCTAAACGTTTAAGCCATTGTTTTGTGTGGCTTTATTGGTGTAAAACACTTCGCTTGGAAATATTTATTTATAAAATATCCACTGTTATTCACTGGGATCCACTAATAATTGATGCTTTTATTATTTAAAAACACTTATTTGAACTATCTAATTTATGATCATGAAATAATAATAATAATAATAATAATAATAATAATAATAATAATAATAATAATAATAATAATAATAATAATAATAATATCTCAAACCAGTATTTCACCATAGTGTAATTGCCCTATATACTCTCAAAAATAAAGGTACAAATGGTTCTTTGAAGTAGTGCCATTGAAGAACCACTTTTGGTTCCATCATAAATATCCATTTGCTAAAGAACCTTTACATACACGTTCTTCTCACTCTTCACATCTGAAGAAACCAAAAGTACTTTTTCTACAGCATCATTCAAAGCACCCTTGTCGTGTATCACTATGCAGTCGGGTGTATATGTCATGGTGGGAGGGAGGGTTCACTGTTTTCACTGTGTAAACACACTTCTCTCACACATGTCTCGGTGGAGTTTATTTTTCTGATTTCAACACAACGGGTGTGTAGAGTGAGACAGGGCAAATCTCACCCTACCCCAAGCAGACTAAATCCCCATTTTGCATTTTGCCCGTGCATTCAGCCAGAAACATTTCCACAGCAATACACACCTACCTTCCAGCCCAGTGGGCACACTTTCAGGACATCACACATCACACACCAAATTGGTGTGGCTTTGGATACCCAGAAGCACGCAAAAAAAGGGTGTAGATGCATGTATAAAACCACAGACAACGGAATATACATGAGCAGCTTAGAGCAAGAGCTAGTTAGGCTATACTGTGTAACATCATATCATGGGGTAACAAACAAACGAAAAAAGACATTATGTACCTTTACTTTTACCTATGACATGGATATAATGGGTTCCGTGAAGAGAAATTCCAGAGAGATACAGGAGGGATACAAAGGAAGAGGAAAGAGGCAACAGTAAGAGTCATGAACTTATGTAAGATCCAGAGAAAGGAAATGAAAGGTTAACATCTGAACTAGCTCCATGCATTAAGAGCACAGTTAGACCAGGCAGGCAGAAGGGTTTGGGGGGTAGGGGGGGTGGGTTGTGGGGGGAGATGGAGACTTCCTGTCGAAGAACATGCCAAGACACGACGGCGCGGGAGATGCATGAATATTGAACAGAGAGCTAATGCTTTCCTGTTTTCGCGTCCTGAGAATACAGACTAGCACATTTACAAAAGAATGAACAAACCCCTGAGAGATGTCCTTCAATCTCCAGCCCATCCAATTGGTTCAAAGCATATTTTTTTTGTCTTCTCTATATGAAAATGAGGTTGGCAAGCAACAATGGAATAACAATCAGTTGTGTATGACTGACAGGAGGAAAAAATAAATAAAAAATCAACTGAAAGGAGTCGCACGATGGATTGAAGCACAGTTGAGGATTTCAAAGAAGAGAGAAGAAAGCAGAGGAATAAATAACTAAATAAATAAATGGGAAAAAGACCAAACCATCCATTGAATCAGCGCCAAGCCGGAAAGAAAGCAGCCCCGAGTAAATCCCTACCAGCAGTGACGGGATGTGAGGAGGATTCAGCACGAGGAGCGAGAGAAAGGGAGGCAGAGGAAGGATGGAGGGAGGAGGGTGTGGAGGGCAATGGAGGCAAAAAGGGAGTGAGAAAGGAATAAAACCCATACCTTGGTCGCCCATCATCAGGTGCGCAAGACCTTAAGGGAAGACAAGAGCACAGTCAGCACAGAGAACGGGATCATGGGAAGGTTTCTGTCACATTGACACGCAGGCATCATCTGAATGCAGGATGCCTGTGGTGTGGGGTGAGAGGGGGGCAAGGAGGGGGTGTTACACTAGGGAGGGAAAAGGGGGGTGAGGAGGAGAGTGGGTGGGTGTGTGTGTGTGAGGTGGGCGAGGGGGGGGGGGGGTGAAGTTTAAAAGCATTTCCTCAACCCAGTGGTTGCAATGCTTTATCTGTCACACTTATCTGTCACACTTGAAAGAGACAAATCTATAAAGAAATCATTCTGTTGTTGTCATAGATCAAACATGTCCTCCATCTGGTCAACTGTTCCCAGGAATGAGACGATGGTAATTTGGACAAATAGCACTGTTTGTCACAATGGGACACCAGATAACATACAAGAAAAGGAAAACTGGACTAAATGCACCTATTATCAGGTAGTGTACACACTGATAAAATAGCACTCAAATATGTTCCTTTTCCACGACAAATAATTCAATAAGATGAAAGGAAAAGAAACTGCTCGACAGATATCTAGATTTACTAGAACGGAACAGAAAAAAGGAGCATTACCCATTCTTTAGGTCATATCTTTTCCGAGATATCACCTGCAAGCTACTTTTAGGTAGAATATCTCCTACATACATAAAAGATACAATATCTCAAAAGGAATGAATTACAATGGCGCGAGTATTTTACCTGCCTAGAATCTAACCTGCATATTTGAACCATCAGTGGGGAATATAATATCTGATTTGTCCATGGTACTTACCCTTTGTCCCCGAGGCACACAACGCAATTTTTGGAAAATCGACAGCATTTTGCTACCTCTGAGTTTTCTTATGAGGATTTTCAATTGCATGCATTTGCATGTGAGTGCACGCCTGTGTGTGAATGTGTGAGAGTGGGTGAGAGGGAGTGTGTGTGTGTGTGTGAGAGAGAGAAGGAGAGAGAGAGAGAGAGAGAGAGAGAGAGAGAGAGAGAGTAGAGAGAGAGAGAGAGAGAGAGAGAGAGAGAGAGAGAGAAGTGAAGCAGGCAGGCAGCTGCCTTTTGCATTGTAAGAAATTTGAATTTTGATATTCTGATGTTCAGAGCAGGGACTCCTCATTCCCAGCTCTCATTGGTCCGGATGAACACAACAAACTATGGATGCCAAACCCAAAGCCTTTTGACCAAGCGGTTTTAGGAAATACACGTAAGCTAACAACCAAACACTGGAAGAAATCATTGACCTTACTGTGACCTGTAGGTGGTACACCTGTAAATACCTCTAAAGATGGTTCCAGACCCAGACAACCAAACTCTGCATCCACTCAACAATATGGTGGCTCATTTGAAAAACCAAAAAAAAAGAAAGAAAAGAAAGAGAGCTAGGACACGGTTGAAAGTAGTTGGGAATAGAGAGAGAAGTACATGACCAAGAAGGGGAAAGAATGAATGAAAGGAGAACAGAAAGGTAAAGGTAAAAGTGTACCCACCTCCAATATAGGCCTCTTCTGGAAGGATCTAAGCCGAGGCGTGAGAGAAAGAGGGAAGACATTGATTAAGAGGTATGCAGTCTGAAGGTGGCCCAACCTTTGGAGGACTACCATGGTTACATGGGTCCATCACCCCGCAAATGCTTCAAGCCAAAACAAATGCTGCAATGGAGTGACCAAGCAATCAGAAAGTTCTACTTTCCTTCAGTCGGCTATGTGATTGCAGCTTTGCCTGTGGTCCATACTCTAATTTTTCCCACTGGTGTGTATGGAACTTAACAGGGTTCAACCAGGGAGGCTTTATGTTTTTCTTGTTCTTCCTCAATTACACCTTGTCGTTTGAGATTTGAGGGCCACCAGTTCTAACAAACATAGCGCATATGTATATCCACATATGGACAAGTCTTCCTGGTTGAACCAATCTTTCTTTGTGTTTCTAATCAATGGACAATTCTAATGTGGCTAAAACACTTAAAACAGTGACAGTTTCAAAAAGCATGCAGAAACATGCAGGCAGTTAAATTACTGGAAGCAACTAAATAGAAGGAGAGAAATGAGTGATTATTAAGTAATAACATGAATATTTATGTATTCTTTTAATTAAAATACAAATATACATGAAAGGATTCTGGAGTTCATTCACATCAAAATGTTTTGATGGGATTACACTGTAAGTCTGACTGTATGTTCAAAAGCAGTATCGCTTAATCATTTCTCAAGAGCTTCATCACTGAGAAAAATATTAGAGTAGTGAGTCATGCAGGTGTTTAATAAAGAAAAACGGGTGACGCAGCATAAAGCCAGTGAGTCCGTTCAGTTATAATGAAATGTACAGTACCTGAATATATACATATATACAGTATATGCATGTGATGAATTACCCCATATAGTCATAATCAAAATCAATGACTATGTTTCCATTTCACTGAATTTGCTGTTTTCCTTCTCTAAAGAAAGAGCATAGCCACTTTGAGAATGAGCCTTTCATGCTGCTCAACACACACCTCTTTCCTTGGGCCATTTGTTGCGTGCCCAGACACCCTGCCTTGCTAATATTGCTTTGGTTTATCTTAAAGTGTTGTACATCCAGTCCTACCTCTGTCGCTTTGCACCTCAAGCGGGGAAAATGACCCAGACTTACCGGGCTGCAAATAAACCGCTCCTCTGACTAGCAAATTGCATGCACCAAATGCACTGCCACTAGAACGAAAATGCTGATGAATGAATGAAGAAAGAAAAAAAATAAATAAATAATAAGAAGAAGAACATAAAAAGAACATGCCATGGCAGAAATAATGACAAATTAACATTATGCGGTTAGTGTTGCAGTGCGTGAAGGCAGGCATCGCAGGCCTACTTCTAATGTCCTCTCGGCAGATTATGGAATAATGGGCAATACCTTGTACACTGCCAATTGAATAATCTCTTTACAATCAATGGAACACAAAGATTTGGGACAAAACATCAAGAATATGAGGGTTGGAAAGCACTAGCTGGACGACACTGAGAAACATCAAGCAGCTATTCCCATTGTGCGTTGCTGCAGCATTCGCTGAAGTTACATAGCCTACAGTATAGATTTTATGTTCACAACAATTTCGCTTTAGCACTGGTACCTAAGTGATGCCATCTGTCTTAAAGTATATGTCAGTACATTACTAATCCTATTGACCTGTGTATGTATGCATGTCTGTTTGAGTGTGCAAGGAGAGACGCAGCAGGTACTACACCGAGGCCTGTTCTTTGAAACCATCTGGCAGGGCGCCAGTTGTGGCTTACACTGGCCTGACTGATTAGACGGGATCGTATTTCTCTAATGCAGGAGAGTCCACACAGAGACGGGGACATGTAGATTCTCATCAAGTTGACGGCTTGTTTTGAGCACTGGCCGCGCACAGTGCCATGCTTTTGGTGGAGAATAAAGTGCTAGTAGTAGAGGACAATGTGTCTTCTCTCAAACACACACACACACGCACACACACACACAAAGTGGACCAGTTTTGGCCTGAGGGGCATACAAACGCAATGTGACGCATGTTTCACACAGCCCTGTGGCACCAGACCAGGAGTTCCAGCTGCCTGCTTAGCAGTTTTTCAGTTCGCCAGAGGCATTCTCAAACACAAAACACACACACACACACACACACACACACACACACACTCAGAGATTTCAAGTCTGTTACGGCGCCTACAATAATATTATATTAATATTCAGAATATACTACACAGATGAAAGTAATGGACACCTGCTCATTCATTGCTTCTTCTGAATCAAAGATATTAAATAGTTTATCCCTGTTTTTGGATTAACTGTCTCTACTGTCCAGAAAGGCTTACTACTACTACATTTTGTAACATTGCAGTGAGAATTTTGATTGCATTCAGTGTCATATACTAGTGAGGTCAGGATGTTGGGTGATCAACACCAAATTGGGATTCTAACCCCAAACCCCTCATATCCCAAAAAGTACTGGATGAAGCACCATCATCCAGAGAACAGAGAATATACACTGCTTTATACTCATTTAGCCCACAATGGACATTAGGCATGGTGCTAACAGGATCATATATATATATATATATATATATAGCATATATATATATATATATATATATATATATATATATATATCACAGATGTATTACATTTGATACATACATACACATAACACAAATAATAATAATAATAATAATAATAATAATAATAATAATAATAATAACAATAATAATAATAATAATAATAATAATAATAATAATAATAATCAGCCCCTGAAAATATTCAAATGTGTAAATAGTTGGGAAAAACTTTATGTGAGGTTAGATTAATAATAATATCTGCGTATTCCACTCAAGTACAGAGAATACATCTAGTATTTTCTAGTATTAATCTATTATACCTCCATAGATAGGTAAATGGCTCAGATGGGTATAAATGCAATGGCGTAATGCCAAATGCAAAGCATGGCATTGAGCTGTGGAGTAGTGGAACTGAATTCTGTGGAATGATGAAGCTCCATCTGATATTTTTGGGACGAGTTGAGAAACTGGGAATGTGTTGTGATCATCTAACATCCTGACCTCTCTAATGCACTTGTCACTGAATGCAATTAAACACTCACAACAATGCTCCAAAATCTAGTAGAAAGTCAGAGACTAGAGAAAGTAACTCCCACAAATGCACAGCCCTCTCTTTCTTAATACCCTTGATTTCAGAAGAAACGATGAACGCGCAGCTGTCCCAAAAATCTATACTCTATATTAAGGGTCACCAACCCACTTCAAGGACATCTAAAGCTCTTGGATATCTACCCAAATCCAAAATGCCTTACCCAGCAAATCAATGTTTTTGGAGACCACAGATAGCTGCATCAGGTGCAGCTGATTAGAGAATTAGAGCTTGGTAGAAAGTAAATATGTTGATGTTACTATCATTATCAATGATTGAATTATTACATTTTAGGTGTTGTTGGCTTTGTAGGGTCTTAAAGGTGTGCTTACGTGTACAGGACTTTGAATTACAGTTGCATGATCAAAAAGTGCTCTATGGACAAAGATATACTTGACTGGTCCATTGATTGATATCCAATATCCAGCACAGGTGATGCCTCTTGTTTATGGCATTTCTTTAGTTAATGTAGCTAATGTTAGATCAGCTGTAGTTTTTTAGGCACATTAAACCAATGCTAATATCATACTGTTCGCTTTCCATTGCTCAGGTCCCACTGCGAGGGTTGAACAGACACCCCTCTGTCATCAAAGTAGCGCAAAAGGCTTAACCAAAGAACTGGAGCATATGCAGCCCCAAATGTGACATAATACCTCAATAAACCCCTTCTATCTGCAGAACCAACAAGAATATTTAAACACGGCTGCCTGATCAATGCGCTGGCCTACACAAACAAGCCCTGCAAATCAATTTCAACCAGAAGCTCTAAACACACCAATGCTGCAGCCTTTTAACAGCCACCTGAAAAACACAAAAGCATGAGATTTACATATTACACTCATTAAACCCCATGGGGATAATGTATAGAGTAGATGAGTGGCAGCTGAAATAAACAATCCTTAGTGGCTCTTACACATATAACACACAGCAAACGCCTTGCTCCCAGCATCACAGGCAGCATAAAAGTATCTCATTACGTGTAGCACTGCTATTCTCTGCAGTGCGGCCTCCTTCTCCCACTGTGTTCACCACACCTGCTTCACTAAAGAATGTCATTACTGCAACTGCCTGTCGAGAGAGTGACAGAGCACTTGTGCATTCGGAACGGACACATTAAACCCATACGCCACCCTTTCCTCCCTGAAGTGTACATAACTGGCCAATCAAAACGGCAGCCTCTGATGGATCACTTTGCTCATGGGCTTGACAGGAAGCGTTGCTTCCATACAATGGAAGGAAGATTCAGAAATGTGTCACAGCACTCCGCTTCTTCCTCCGCTCAAGTCTCACATTCTGCATTTGCATTCATAAGCACCGGAAGGATAGAATACGTCTAAGAGGAATCGAAATCCATGCAGTGGTTTTACATGCATGCTCTATACTAGCGTCTACTTCACATAAGGCATTAAATTTTAATGTCTTTCTGTCCTCATCGCTGCCATTAAGAGTATGCTAATAACAACAACACTAAACGACACAGCGAAAGGTCATTCTCTCCCTATCTCCTGCTGGAACAAAGGAAAGGCACACCATTGTACTTATACTATTATTATAACTCTTTGCATTAAAGACATCCTCCAAGCCAGTCCTTCTTTCTGTAATGAGGTAAGACATTAATATTCAGACAGTGCTGGGCGTGCTATTCGCTAAGGCATCGACATTCAATTAGTGACTTTACAACAGAGATTAGTAAAACAGCCTTAATATAACACCTCAAAAACTCTGTCAGCTTCCTGTATCAACAGTGACCCACTCCTATTTGCCCAAACAGCACTGAAAATAGTCACATGGTTGGTATTAATATACTAGTGATAGTGACTTTTTATCTTTATGAAAAGCCCTAAACATTGTGCATCATTGTGAAATCAGTTAAACAGGGTTGTGCATTTAGATACACAGTCATTTGCAGTGTTTCACATAGTATGTGCCTTAATCTCCACTGTCAAGCTGAAAATAATCAATAAAGCTAATAACTCCCAGCTACTTATGCTGTGGCCTCAGGATGCTGACACTGAAGTGTCATCCTTCAGTGTGTGATTGAGGGCCATATGGAAATGATAGGCATGTTTTATCTCACCATTCAGAGGTAAAATGCCCTGCCTTTAAATATCATGACAAACAACCTTTACAATAACACCAACCGCTGTATTCACAGTACAGTACATGGCTGCTGTCCAATGAAAAACACGCATCTATCGTGTATCTAAGTGTTTATTCCAATAATTCTAGAGCCGTTCTACTGGTTTATTCATGTTATTTACACAGCATATAGGGCAGCAACATGGATTAAAATGGTGGAGAAAATGATAATCAAACCAGAGATGCACGGTTTTCATTGGACAACAGTGATATATCCTCCTCATTCTGCATTGCTGGGGCAAAATGTACTCTGTGGGTATATAGTTTCCTTGGCAACATAGTATCTCATAAGCCTGAAAACTAACCAACAGGAAATCCTTCAACACCCAGTGGGAATCAGTACTGCAGGCGGAAAAATAACGGAAAAGATGGAGTAAACTTAAAAACTGTGAAATCTGACAACAAATGGGGGAGTTCAAGTGGAAACCAATCAGAACAGTTACATACTAAAGAGACACTGACAAGAACTGAAAGCTTTAGGTCTGACTAACTGATCTAATCATCCGACAAGCTGATCACAATATTAGTGCCATTCAATTAGATGCATCTGCTTGTAGTTTAGCAATGTTCTCGCACCAGAAATTAGGATTACAGCAATGACAGTTGAGTGTGATAGTGATGCATTCTCCGCCAAGATTCGTTTCGCATTTACTCTCTACCAAACAGTTGCCTGATCATTGAGTTTGATGTCGCATGGTCTGCAGTTCTGAATGTGTACAGTGAATATGCCGGAGTCATCTAAAAGCACCAGAGCTTTGTGGTGATATTATCTTTTAAGGAATGTGATTATGGTCTTTTGAGGGTGCTCTGGAAGAGCAGGCTAAAACATGGCAATAAAACATCTTATTTCCCTTGTGCTGTTGCCTTTTGCTGTGAACAACAGCCTGCACTGCTAATCTAATCAGGTGATGTAACATGGCCCATAGCCACAGTGGAGGCCTGGAACAGACATGATGTAGCATGCACTTCTTTCTGAGGTACTAGTGCAAATGTTCAAAAGCGGGAACAAAAGGAATAATAATAATAAAAAAACAAACAAACGAGGGGCTATGTTTCAGGAAAAAGAAAAAGACATTTCAACAGTTTTTCTAAACAACGGGGTCGAATCCAGGCCTCTTACCTTCACTGCAGTCTTTCCCTTGGAATCCGGTCTCGGAGCAGTCACAGATGGGCTCGTCATTGACGATGCTGCACACTCCTCCATTCAGGCAAACATGGTCGGCTTCACAAATGTCGCTGTTGATTCCCTCGCTAGCAATTAGCACTGGCTCAGAGCTATTCACCTTCAAATCGGTTATCCATCCTTTGTATGGGACTTGGTCTTTGATGGAAGCAGACGTTAGGCGCAGAGCTACAGAGCGCAGTTCTGGAGGTATCCCCCCTAAGAACATAGGACTAAAAACCGTCATGTCCCTCCTTTTAGACTTCACTTCTACCCACTTGATCTCGTCGTCCACAACTAGAGTAGTGTTTTTGAAATTCCTGCGTATGGTCACTGCATGCCAGTAGCTATCATTGACCGCAGTGTCAGACAGCACCGTGGCTGGCTCGGCACAAAAGATCGAGAAGCGCAAGCTGATTCTACCGTTGTGGATGAGCAGTTCCAAGAAGTCGCAGAATCCCTCGTCGTCAAAGTACACTAAGAGTCCGTGAGAGCTTTTCGTTTTCATGTTGAAGCTCATTTCGCTCTCGCAGCAGGCGTTCCACATGGGGAACCTTGCCCACTGGCCTTCAGCACCAGTGAACTCCATGCTAGCCCCTATGTCAACCAAGCAGCAAACCAGCAGGCCTATCCAAATCAAATGCGCACCGTTACGCATGGAGAAGCTCATGGTGAATTCAAAAGGTTAGAGTAAAACTAAGATAAAAAAATGGGATAGAATTAGTTAATCTTAATCTTAGAATCCCAGTCCTAAAACATAAATGGGTTCCCTATGAAAGATGGGGCTGCAATACATTTGGCATAATTTTTCTCTAATCATTGTTCTAGTCAGAAGGAACAGGAAGGCCTGTGCTAAGGCCTAATCATATTTAACGTAGACAAGATATATATAAAATAACAGTATCCAAATAATGGCACACACCTGATTTTGCCTGGGGGGTTAGAGAAAGAACCTATAAACTACCAGAATGTTTAACCCCCTTCAGTGGAATCTAAATGGGCTACAATGGGGCATTTTCCTCAAGGTATCCATCACACAAAGTGACGTATTTACAGGACACTTGTGAGTAAATCAGGCCACCATGGGTCATGAGTGTAGCTTAATTCATAGTCATTGCGCTTGCCAAAGTGTCAGGTGGACAGGGAAAAAAAGCAGGAAAAAACAGAACCTTCTCAGAGTGGGGTTAATATGTAGGCCCACGTAGGGCCTTCAGTGCTCACAAACCTTCTAATCACATCCACTTTGACATAGTGATCCACAATCTGCAAAGAATGAGAAACAAGGGTCTTAATTTCTGTACAAGTCAGAAAGAGAACATAACAAGAAGCTTAGGCTAGGCCTAGGCCTACAACAAGAATGTTAACCCTTTAAACCCTCTAAACAATAAGGGTTTGTTTATGGGTCCATCAGTTCCTCACCTCCAAACAACTTCATCTACAGTAGTTACTGACTAATGTGTCTTAAAATCAATATGAACTACTTGTATATAAGCCTACGATTTCATGGGTTAATGTACAATGACATACTTTAATGGATTTACAAAGGAAAGAAGGTGAAGGTTAACAGGCAACCTTATCTTCTTCAAGAGTCACAATATGGCAAATCCCAAATGCGTCACTGTAACGTGTGCTCTTCTCTCTCTCTCTCTCTCTCTCTCTCTAAACACCAATCTATGTATGTGCACACACTGCACTTTTATCTCACCATTTCTCCCACATTTTTGCCTTATCCGCAGATCTTTATAGTTCAAGTCTCAGAATCTCACCCTTTGACACAGCACGTGGGAGTGAGGTAGTGAAGAAGACATCCTCCTCTTTCTCCACACATCTCTTCCCCTCTCTGCTTGGGGGGGGGGGGGGGGTTAATGTCCTGCTGCTGCGGAGCCACAGGCTGTCTGTCAGCAGAGCCTAAGCAATCAGTCCAGCCTGTAAGCCCTGTTTGCACAGATCCCACTTGCACTGGTCTAATAGAATACAGGGATGTGCCATTACGCACATACAGAACGGCCACAACGTCAGAACAACACAGACCTCAAGCTGAATGATGGCAGAGACTGAGAAACCCACCCCTACTCCAAGACCACCACCACCACATCCACCCTGAAAACAGGACACTGACCTGCAACCTGGGAAGAATAAAACTGCAAACTAGTGACGATTATCTGGAGGGAACTGCCATATTTCTCCCATTATCCTCATATCATCTGTTCTCCCTACACTTAAGGTAGAGCATTGACGTGTAAACGAGTTCCCTTTGATCCCTTTGATCAGTGCAGTAGATGGATGAGTCAGATGCACAGAGCTTAGCCAATTATCAGCCATCTCCTCCTGAGAGAGTGAGAGAGAAGCCCAGCGCACAGCACGCCTCTATCGGTGAGCTGCTGTCGGCTCCGGCCCGATCGGGATGCGAAAATACCACCAAACTGCAAAAAAAGGGGGACCTCTGCAGGTCTTCTGAATCCCCCCACAGTACCAAGGCAAACCCTAGACCACAGCCCACTCCAGCAGTCACCTGAGACCACTGAGTGGCACTGGGTGGCATTGAATACAGATGGGATTTCAACTGTGCGCCAAACAGCGGCGCGCAAAAGCCGACACTGGCGCAAATGGAAGCGGCGTTCTTTACCTTGAGAGAAACACCATCGTGCGCTCCCCCCGTGATCGACCAGCCTCACTGAAGATCGGTGATGGCTTCCACATCGACTTAGTTTTGGAGGGTCTCTTTGTTCCCCCCACCCAAAAAAAAATCACCGCAACGGTGTGGAGCGCAAAAAAAGGGAGGACGGGGGAAAAAAAAAAGAAAAAGAGAGAAGAATCAGGGATCGCCTATGCAGAGCCCCCCAAACTCCCAATGAACAGGGTTCAGAGACGCAGCCTTCAAGCTCATCACGAACTGAGACCCTCTACCGCAGAACCTACAGCCCGATCTTCACGCGCAGGAACAGCGGGCAGGAAGGGAAGACGTCGCTGTCCGTTTGGTGCGAGAAAAAGGTGCGATGTGTTTGTGAGCGGAGCTCTGCCAGGGACTATCAGCCCCGGAGACATGGCGTCACGTGGCCTCCCCCGTTAGCCGGAGACGGGCGGGGCGGGGCGGGGCGGGACTGCAGCAGCCCGGGCAGCGCGGAGCTGTCCAAGGTGCTGAAGAGGCGCGACTGACCAGCCCCTTCTCCTGATCACAGAGCAGCAGAGGAGTCAGGGTCTCACAACTGCTTTCCAAAAGACCGGTGGTGCTAAAGTACATTAGGGACATGGACAGAAGTATTGGGACAACACCTGGGGACATTCTTTCATTGTTTATTCAACTGTTTATTGTTTATTTATGATATCAATCAAGGGAATTAACCCTTAGATATTAATTTCAATGTTTGCATTTTTTCAGTGTAAATATCTGTATGAATTTGACCTTGTTTTGATGAAAAATATACTTGCATCTACATTTTTTTTTTTTACTTAGTTTTGTTGTTGTTGTTTGTTTGTTTTTGATTATAACACAGAAATCCTGTTAGAATCCAGAGTGTTTTGAGCTGATAATGCAAGAAATGTGATTAGTTATTTGGAATGATTAGATTGACAAGCATATGTATAAAAAAATGTTCAAAAGTTTTTCAAAATACTTTCCAGTACTTCAAATAAAATAAAAAAATGGAATGTCCTTTATTATTTTAGTTATTCATGTATGTCAGTATTATCCCTTCTCAGGACTTTTATTCTGAAATCTGAACAATGTATGAGCAAAAAACAGACCACTCTCATTTTCCTCTAGAACCCAACGTCTGTGTCACTGATGTCATTAGCCCCACCCTCTCTGGCTGATCAGTCAGAGTCTGCATGCAGGTTGAGCATGTACACATAGACAGAACAGTAAACATGCACTGGAATATCCTTTGGTATTTAAAGTGTGATTCAATGTGGATTGGATTGTAGTGGTTTTCAAGCTGGATTAGTCACTGGTAATTCATCACACACTGATTATATCTATATAGGGGACATTTTGTAGTTTGTTATGTGTATCATATCTGTAGGTTACTTTGATCCTGAGTTATGAAGCTTAGAATACAGCATGTGACTGCCCACATAGTGCAGAGCTCAGGTTCTAAGAGTTGATCCTGTTGGAGAAACACTCTCTAGTGTTTAGGAAAGACTATCTACTAGATTGTTAAGCATTGCTGTGACCATTTGATTGCATTCAGCTGTAAAACCATTAGAAAGGTCAGGATGTGAGATCACCACCCCACCTTATCTCAACCCATAATCCCCAACTCAGCCTAAAAGTACACTGTAATATATTTCTGTAGCTTTCACAGCATTATTGCTGTATAAGAACAAATTCTATACAGCATATACAGTAGATCTTATATATGTACATAAGTACAGTTATGTGTATTTTTACTTATTTATTTATACTGTGAAAACAGAACTGTGTTTTTTACTACATCTGGTGCTGTGCGAGTGGCAGCTGATTACAGTAGCTTCTCCTGTGGGGGACGTTTTTTAACCTGTATATATTTTTTCTATTAACCTGAGTTTTTTACTAGTTTTTTTGTTTGATTTTTTTACTAGGATTTCTTGTATGTTTAACTCTATCTTAACCATATTCCTTCCTTCCTACAAAGGAGAGAGAGCAATGGGCAAAGGAGTTGATATTGCAGCTCAACACATATCAGCTTCAAGCTCCTGGAGCTCTGGAAATCTCCTCTCTGTTCTGTTTCTGCTATTGTTCACATTCCTGAGGAACTCCATGGACCATTCAGAGGTTGCAGAGGGATGGTCAGACAAGCTGAACATACTGAGCAGGTTTAAGAGAAAGAACCGTGAGGCCAGTCTGCTGTTCTTTTCAGAAACATGGCTTCATGCAGAAATTCAGGACATAAATGTCTCGATTCTTGTCTTTCAGATCATGAGGGGTGACATAGATACCAAACAGATCAGTGCAGAAAGGCAGAGGCTTTAACCATGTCTCACTCTCCTGCACACTAGTAAAATTCTACCAGTTTGTTAAATGTGCAACCAGGGTGAATAAAGTACTTGATCTTCTGTATTTAAACATGAAGAATGCATTCATCTGTGCTTTTCTCAACAACATACCATGGAGAGAGCTGAAGCTGTGACTGAGGGACAATAAGAAGGCCTACAGAAGGAAGCTGGAGGGAAAACTTCAGAAGAACAATGCAAAAGTGGTTTGGGCTGACATGAGGAAAATCACTGGCATCAGTTCTAAACCAGAAACTGTGGGGAGCAGTTTAGACACTGCCAACAAGCTGAATGTGTTTTTTAACAGGTTCAACACATCAATACACACCTCCAGTAGCTTTTGCCCTACTCCCTCACCACTGCTGCTGTTTCTGAACTCCTATTCACACCCCCACAGACAATATCCAAAGACTCTTATCCTCTTTCAGAGGTGATAACCAACTAAGTGAAGAGACAGCTGGAGAAGCTCAAACTGAGCAAGATGGCTGTACCAGGTGGAATCAGCCCAAGTATATTCAAATAAATTTAAATCAAATCAAATTAAAATGTATTTGTATAGCATCTGAGATGTCACAAAGCAGCTTAACAGAAATAAGAAGGTGAACAACAAAACATGAAACAAAGGATAAAGGCATAAACCTTTCAGTAAGACAAAGGGTGACAGTGACAAGGAAAACTCCATCAAAGCTGGACGAAGAAACCTTAGGAGGAACCAGGCTCTCAAAGGGGATCCCCTGCTCCTCTACTTATACATAGATATTTATGGGACACTGGAACAACACATGATTGATGTAATACTCAGGGTGTACTGAAGTAATGATAGTTTGATGGTGGATATAGTTACAGTAGCAGCTAATTAGGGTCTGTGTAAATTTCGGATTTAGTTGGTGATGGCAGGTGGGCAACTAGTCTAGGGCAGGGTGGGAAACTAGTCCAGGTCCAGTAACCAGAAGATGGGTGGCCAGTGTGAAGCAGTAACCTGGGTCCTTGGGGTTTTCAGTATCAATATGATGCATTTCTGGTATGTCTTGCAGAAAGAAGATTACAAATATGATGAGCATGACTGTGAATAACTACACAGTGTAACTCTTTCAGACTCATTCCAGGAACTATGAATGACATTTCTGTAAAAAATGAAAATGAATAGTTATATAATAAAACAAAATAAAATAAAATAAAATAAATTTTATTTTAACTTAATTATATCTAGAGTTTTAATCTGGTAATAAATAAAAACATAGAAGTAGTAACCTGGGAGCTTGGGTTCCTTCTCACATGGGGCAGGGGAACTCAAGGTTAGCATTTCATCAGCCTGGGCAATTAGACATCATTGACTCAGGAAAGGTAGAGAGCTGAGTGGGATTCTTCAGGGTCTCTTTAACCTGAGTCTGAAACAAGAGTGCCTATGCTGTGGAAAATATCCTGTCTGGTTCCTGTTCTAAAGAGGTTCTCGGTATTATCTTTTAATGACGTCAGACCAGTGGCCCTCACTTCCCACATCATGAAGATCCTGGAATGGCTGGTGCTTCTACATCTCAGACCTCAGGTCAGCCCTTTTCTGGACCCCCTGCAGTTTGTTTATCAACAGCTGGTTGGTGTGGATGATGCAGAAAGCTACCTACTGCAGAAGACACACTCCCTTCTGGACCAGAACAACACCACAGTGAGAATCACTTTCTTTGATTTCTCTAATGATTTTAATACCATCCAACCTCTCATGCTGGGGGAGAAGATTGATATAACGAATGTGGATAAGTCCATGGATCCTGGACTACCTATCTGATAGGTCCCAGTATTTGCAGTTGGGGAACAGCCAGTCTGACCTTCTGGCTGCACTGGAGCAGCATACCAGAGCAGAGAACTGTATTCTCCCCTCTGCAGTGGTCAGGTGCATCAAGGATAGACAAGAACGCAAATACAGAGACCTATTGAGTAGCTTTGTTGAGTAGCTTTGTGGACTTCAGAGAGAAGAAAACCACAATCAGGCCATTTACAATCAAAGGTCAGAATTTTGGTTGACACCTACACATATCTGGGTGTCCTGTTTGACAGCAAATTGAACTGGCCAACACTGAGGATGTGTACAAGAAAGGAATGACTCTACTGAAACTTAGGTCCTTCAGTGTGTGTAGCAAAATGTTGGCCATCTTCTACCACTCTGTTGTTTGTGAGTGCTGTGTTCTTTGCAGCAGTCTGCTGCATCAAAAGTCAAGATCAACAAACTGATCAAGGAGGCTGGCTCTGTTCTTCAATGCTCAATGGAGAGTTTTGAGGCAGTGATGGAAAAGAGAACTCTCAACAAACTGACCGCTATCCTGGACAATACATCTCACCCCTCCATGACTTACTGGTCAGACAGCAGAGCACTTTCAACAAAAGACCCATTGGGCTCTGCAGTAGCAAGGAGCAGTACAGGGGGTCATTTGCAACAGTAGCGATCACACTATACAACACCTTCTCCCTGTGTCACGACACAATATTACACAATGAGCCACTAACAGAACAGAACATGCTCACTGAATATGGCTGGACATTATTACTCCTTCTATCCAATCGCTGCACGGACACTTTATTTACACATGCTGACAGACTCACTGAATATTCAGATCTATCAATAACAGCTACGATAGCGTTTTTTTTTTGTTTGTTTTTTTTGTGCTGTAATTAGTTACAGTACAGTGATTTTTACTGTAATTACAATTAAAGTAATGATTTTTATTTGTAAAGTATTGTAAAGTATTTGCTGTAAAAGTTATAGTACTGTGATATATATATATATATATATATATATATATATATATATATTTGGTCCACTTGGTTCTATGATGGATTTGCTTGTTTCATTGCTGTTTTTTGACATTATATGAATCTGGCAGTTGTTCTTTATTGTGTGAGAGCCAGTCGTGATTTTTACATTGATTTACACTGAAATGTAAGAACATACACTAAATATGAGGCCAACACTGATGTCTAATCAAAGCAATTACCCCCAGATTTTACGTGATTTACTGAGAACAGATCTTGGAAAAAGAGTACATCTGATCACCCTAACTTTAATATCTTAAATTTTATTAATCCCCAGTTAAATGATTTGGAAATCAATAACTACACTAATTAGTAGATTAGATTGTGTTTAAAGATATGTGTTTAAAGAAATGTTCAGTGTACGAAATGTAAAGTGATAGTTTTCAGTATCAATATGATGCATTTCTGGTACGTCTTGCAAAAAGAAGATTACAGATATGATGAGAATGACTGTGAATAACTACACAGAGCTGCTTTTTATTACTTGCCTCTGTCTGGATGAGTGTACCCACATCTCCCTGGGGAATGGTGGGCACTACTGAAGAGTGGAACACTTCAGTGACTCGCCCCTTCACATGTCAAAACATGCTTTTTGTAACAGCTCCTCGCATGCTACCTGTGAAATCCGAGGTGTTTTAGTGCTTTAGTTCTTCTGGTCGTGGTATGAGTTGGCAGGCTTTGATTTGGAGAAGCCTACGAGCGGCCCAGGGACAGCATAGAGGAGATTTATCCCTTCTAGCTCTTTCAGACTCATTCCAGGAACTATGAATGACATTTCTGTAATAACTGAAAATGAATAGCTATAAAAAAAAATTTATTATACCTAGAGCTTTAATCTGGCAATGAATAAAATAAAATAAAAATAATTAAAAATAAATTCTAAATTTCTGCATGTTGCATATATATAAACATTTTGTGACCTGCTTGCTATTCTCAATGACTTTGTGTCCACTGGTGCCACAGTTTTGCCAAATGCACATAACTCAGCCTGTCAAGTATATTTAGGTTTTGGTGGTTTTGGTACATTCAGATAATATAACAGTTGCTTTGTAATGTTCTCGGTTCAAATCATTTCATTTCTGCTTGTCTGGGTTGCATCAGTAATTCATGCATGTGCACTCAAAATACAATTAGTGCACATTGTATAATTCCTGAAATGCTCTTTTAGTCACATATGTACAAATTGTTCTTGCCCAACACTGCTGTACCCCTACTCATACACATAGACATGTTACGTATACGTTGCATCAATTGAAATGTCTCTTTAACCTAACAATATTTTATTGAATTACGTAATAACCACTGACCAACTGTACATTTCATTAGAAAGTATGTAATTAGTCTTGTTTACCTGGATATAGTGCAGCAGATTTTCAATAAAAATCACTGTACCAAGTATGGGATACTGTTTGAATAGCAGTGCTTGTGAATTTGCCTCTACTGAAGCATCTTGTCTCCATGTTAAAATATTGCAATAAATATCGCATATTGTGAAAACTGTCTTTAAATATCATGATGTTATATTTTTACAAGAGAACTACATTATTGAAAACAACATTTTTCATACAGCTTAATGTTTTATGCAAACATTATTAAGTCTCAAAACATAATGTTACCTTCTACAGCATCTGTCCTATATATGGAATCTAAGTTATAACAGCTCATTCAGTTAATTAAACAACTCAACTCATTTACATATTTCTGCCTATGCTGCCTACAGCAGTTTAACAGTGTTCATTCACACCAAAGGTATAAAGAGTGTTTCAGCTTCAGGTTTCAAATGAGGTACAACACAGGGAAGCCAATCAGAAGAGAAGTCATTTACATATATCAGTCTCAAGGCACATAAACAAAAACAGCCTGATTAATAAACCCATAAGAGCCCAGATCCAGTTTTGAATAGGGATCAAAATAACTGAATCAGTTAATTGAGCAGCTTCCATTGAAATTACAGGAATTTGTTTTTCATCATCAGTTCTAGAAACAGGGTCAGATCACTGGTTAAATGTAATATATGGAATTTTATTAAACCATTTCAATTGTTGGAACAGACCTTTAGGAAAATAAAAATACACTTGATTTTGAGTTGGTTTTGTCTCCAACCCTAACCAAACATATCAGCCTTGTATAAATGAGGTCACATACTCACATTTTCACAAACTGTCCTGAGACACATCCAGGATGTTCAGTATATGTTATTTATAGGGTTCATGAGTCAAAGTGAAGGACAAATCACTGTAAGGAATTTTTCATATCATTTAAAGTCACACATATTTTACCATGGTATTCTATGGGTAAATTCTCAGGCATAAACTGAGGTAGAAAAATGCTTAAAAAATATTATGACTCCCTCTGGGTTTACATATTTAGGGATTCATGTCACTCGCACTTTACCCTCTCTTTTTTCTTCAAATTACCGAATAAGCTTAAAATAGATCTCCAGCGATGGAGAGCTCTTCCATTAACACTGCTGGGGAGAATAAATACAATTAAAATGACCATTTTGCCTAAATTTCTTTTTTTATTTCAGACAATCCCTTTATACTTGCCTAAACTTTAAGACTTTAGATCAATTAATTACCACATTCATCTGGGATGGTAAAATACCAAAAATAAGACGATCCTTATTACAAAGTTTCAGGTCAGATGGCGGGCTTTCCCTTCCCAATTTTTTGTATTATTACTTGTCAGCAAACATTCACAGGGCGATGTACTGGTTTAAGTCACCAGATTTGCAGTGGTGTAAATTGTCATTGGGCCGGCAAAGTCGGATTTCACAACATTCCACTAATCCTTTAGTAATTTCTACGCTTCGTATATGGTTCCAATTCAGACACCATTTTCACTTTAGCTCTCCATCCATGACAATGCCAATTTTAAATAATCATGCATTTCCTCCAGCTTTGAGTGACCCTTCTTTTAGGATTTGGCATGAGAAGGGTATTGTCTCGTTTAAGGATCTGTTCAAAAATGGCGTTTTTAGCAGCTTTGCGCAGCTGGCTTGTGATTATGATCTCTCCCCATCACATCTATTTAGGTATTTTCAAGCTAGACACTGTCATTATTTCCCAGAGATACCCGACCCCTAGTGACTCAGCCGTGGGACGAACTTTTATCCCTGGACAGTTCCCTAAAATCCAATATATCCAAAATATATTCATGTATAATGTCGTGGGACAGACAATCTCTAATTAATGTTAAGAAGGCCTGGGAGGATGAGCTGGGTATGGTTTTTACAGACGAATGGTGGGACAGGGCTGTAGGCTTCAGCTAATTCAATTTAAGGTTCTGCACAGGGCTCACTGGTCTAAGAGTCGACTATCTAAGATCTATACCTATTCTGTTAATGATCAGTGTGATAGATGCTCGGCCTCACCTTGTAACTTAAGCAATATGTTTGTTTTTTTTGTCCTACTCTTTGCAAATTCTGGTCAGATTTTTTTTATTATGTCCAAGGTCTTACATATTAACATAGATGTTTCATCTTCTATAGCTTTATTTGGCATTAGCAATAATACATTACTGATCACAAGGGCTCAGTCGGATATCCTCCTGTTCACATCTATATTAGCAAGACGTCGTATCCTTCTACTGTGAAAATCTGCAGACCCGCCCTCAATCTCATGCTGGCTCCAAGATGTTATGTATTACCTCAGATTAGAGAAAATAAGATTTACACTTAAAGGAAATACTGCTAAATCTTTTCAGAAATGGAACTCTTTTCTGTCTTTTTTCTGTCTTTTTCTTTTTTTGTGGATGTGTGAATGGTTTGTGGGTATTTTGGAGTTAAAATAAAAAATGGGGAGATATTCTTTTTGTTCTTTGCATATATCTGTATGTTGTGCAAACTCCTCAATAATAATAATAATTAAAAAAAAAAAAAAAAAAAATAATAATAATAATATATATATATATATATATATATATAATGACATATACGTATAGAAAAATCTAGATTTTTCTCACCTGACATTTTACTTTCACAATGGTAGCACTGCTATAATTTTAACAACAGAATTAAATAGATAAATAGATAAAGTAACAAACACTGCATAAAAAAATTTAAATGGGTAAATGATCATGCAGCATATAACCAAGCAAATGTTCATTATTTTAACCCAAACCCAAAGGATTGTGTGTGTTTCTTTTTTTCAGACAACAATTGGTTGTTGGACATGTCTGGTTGAATGTGAACATACTTTCTCTTTGTAAGTCAAACAAGCCCCTCAGTGGTGTAGAAAACCAGACAGAGCATAGTCATCCTCAGAGAAGGACTAGAGTGAGTCAGTGTTGAACTCTTATGACGACAAGACAACTTACTATAGTTCATATCAGGATATGAAATAGCCCGTGATTTCAAATGTGAAAGTCCATCATCAGTGTAGGGTATAATTCAAAATGATATGCTTCTGTGTGGAGCATTGTACTGTTGATGTTCCCATTAATTCTGAAGAGCTTAATTTGACTTTTTCAATTTGTTCCTCGGCTCCATTATTTCCTTGGTTGGAGCATTTTCTTGTCATTTAAGGACATCCAAATATGACAATCATTATATCATACAAGGAGGTTTTAAGACAGCAATTAAAGAGGAAAAATTAATGGCTCTGTTTACATGTCATGGGACGTTTTGTTGCCTAGTTTATATGTCAGATGTTCAGTGGAGACTGCAGTGCAATAAAAACATCCCTATATCGTCACAGATGTGACTGAGTTTCACTTTTCACCCATTACTCTGATGAAGCCTGGTGTGTGTTTGCTCCTGAGCTCTGCTAAGGTACTTGAGAGATTTCATGAAAGACTGACATTTATGAACACAAATAGATACATTCAAATGATGACTAGTCAGACATACCCACTGAGAGTGGGCCTATACCCCTGCTGTTCAAGTGCCTCTGAAGGAGAAGGAGGTTTCGTTCCAAAACATTATCCCATATTTCTTATTCACAATTTCCACAGTAATTGATAAGATACATTCAGAGCATACCAATGTTGTGTGCATTGGCCCTGATTGCATATCTGATGCCAGAAGGATGATTAATGTTTAGAACCCTATGCCAAATTTGTGCATGTGACACACAACTGCCCTAAAAGTTAAAAGTTAAAATGAGTTAAAACTCATCCCGCATTTCTAAGCAGATACCAGCACTGAAAGCTTCTGACATTGAACCACTTCAGTCTTATAGAGGAAATATATTAAATTTCCCCTAGCTCCCAAGGTGCTTTCATGTGAATCATCCTTTTCTCCTGTGAAAAAACACACATTCCGTAAGAGGCCTAGCAGGACATGCAAGGACCTCCAATCATTCCCTACACAACAATGTGCTGTTCTGACTCCTTAAATGAAAGTATAGGCAATTTCATACAGGTCAACTATTTTCTACAGAGCTTCAGACAGTGGTTATTGAAATAGCTCATTCATTTTATCACACAATTGTTCAAAGCTATATCTTTTTAATAGCGCTCTTGCTATTACACCTCTCACGTCTAATAACCAGTTTCAGACTCAGAGGCTCTAACCAGGACTTTCACTGGAAAGGGGGGTTTAGAGGCTTAACACTATTACTGGATATATTGGTACAAGAATTTCATCATGCTCCAGGAGCCAAAGCCAGCAATTGCTCTTGAATCGAGCCTTTAGAAACCAGCAATAAAATGAATTGAAAAATAAAAAGCTTGGACAGTCTTGTAATAGGAAAATCCACAAACACTTGAGCTACAGTATCCATGGAGTCCCTGTATGCTACGCAATGGAGCCAATGGAACATGACCGGGTGTCCTCTGGGGGTGTGGCCTTTGTTGTACAGTGTATTAGAGCTTGATTGTTATGTAGACCTTTGTCTTCTTTTCATCAGATAAGCAGGATTGAAATCTCCCCTGCTCTTTCCGATTGTGTACCCTGCATGTACTTGGGGGGAAGGTGGAGAGGGAAGGACACATTTACATTCTCATGGAATTGCCTTCAAATATGCTGAAAGAGCTAAGCAGGGCCTTATCTGCCACTGGTATTGTTTACTTCCACAGAGGGGTGGCAGAATGACACTCAGATTGGCAGAGATCTCTCAGCCAATGCAAGGGGGGAAATGCAGCCTCCCATTCTTCTTTACGACTAGCCCTCACACTGTCCATAGACCACTTGGCAAATTTTGTGGTCTGAAGATTTCTGACAGATTAGAAAGGTCTGAAGGGTATTCCTAGCAGATCTGTGGACGATGCTAAAAAGTTTAGAAAGTGGCAAGAAATCAATCTAAATAGAAGGCTGTAGAAATATCTGACTCAAACAACCTCACAACAGTCTAAATTTACCCCACATGCTGGGAAAATGCCTTTGGACAGGTCAAATATACAAGAAATGTCTTTGGAGTTCCTGTAAATGTTGATCTTCAAATACTAGCAAACACGAACAACTATTACATTTGAAGAAAAAAGTGACATTTTTAAAGTGAACATACTATCATAATGAATGATTTCAACTACGTTAAGTTGCACCCACTGTTCACATAGATGTTAAAATGCACACACAGCTTGTCTAGTCCCTGTTGAGACAATAGGACTCAGATAAACAGGTGTGGGGTATAAAGCCTCACAGCATTGAGCACTGTATTCTCTGGAATTGTGGTGTTCCATCCAATACATTTGGGGTGAGTTCCAAATGCTCATAGCAATGCTCCAAAATCTACTGGAAACCCTTCCCTGGACAGTGGAGACAGTTACCCCCAACAAAATCAAGGTACTCTCTTTTCTAATACCATTGATTTCACTAACAAGAATTTGAGCAGGTGTCCCAATACTTTTGTCCATATAGTGTAAAAAAAAACAGCCTGTTTACTTCTAAGGGAAAAAGTATCACTCCACTGAATCCATTTCCATTCAAATGTGCTTTAAAACCCATTTTTAGCCACTAGTGGAGCATGGCTGTGTTCTGTTAATATACTCTACTACGCTGCAAGTTGCACTGAAGGACAGGGGGGTGGATTGATTCCGCTCTTAGTGTGGGTTGCTTGCCCTGTTGAATGCTGGCTGGTCCTGAACATGGAGCATGTGTCCCTTCAGGGGACTGTGTGTGGAACGGGCTAGTCGAAGGGTGTGCATGTGTGTGTGCATTTGCAAGAGAAAGAGATGGGGCAGGCAGCTGGAGGGGTGTTTAGCAAGCCAAGTGTGTCCAGTGTGCGGCGTGTTGTGTGCTGGGGCTGGTGAGCGTTCCCTGTGAGGATAAAAAGGGAGGGTTTTGTCAGTGGTGAAGGCCATGGAGGAGCACTGCTGTCAGTGATTAATGGCTGGCAGGGTTTACTGTTCTCTGGGTTATGGATTTCCTGTCTCCCTCTCTCTGTGGTGGCTGCCTCTCATTAAACACCGCAATCAAAGGAGCCCCGGCAAGACCTGCGGCCGGAGAAGAGGAGGAGAAAGAGGTGGGAGGTGCAGGAAGGCCCGCACACATGGGGTATAGGTGAGGAAGGAGTGGAGGAGACAGACTGGATGAGTGAAATGACCAGAAGAGAAGAGAAGAATGAGTGAACGGGTGTCATACATCAAACCCAGCCCATCTCATTCAGATGATCCATGTGTTTAGAGGTAGAGGGATTGAGCCCAAAGCATTATAGGATGGCTGTATTTTAGCAAGGACCAAAGACGTGAAGAAGTGACCCTCCATTCTCCATCCCGGCATGTCCATATGGTCTTTTGACTGAGTGAGCATGCCCAAATCTAATGAAGTCATCAGAGACTGAAGAGGAAAACCAAGTCATGGAGAAGGGAAATGACTCATAACACATTTGAGTGACAGATAGTGTCCCGCGACAGCCAAAGGCCCACACTTCATAGACTTGTCAACAGTAGACAGTAAGTGAAGGATGCATCTCGTGTGCACATTGGCCAAATGTGATAGAAACAAGATCCATTTTCAAGCGCAAACGTTCAAGGGCACATGTTTGTGGAGATCACAGAAAACTGAATTTGTGTTTGATTAACACTGATATAACCATAATATTATGACCACCACCTTGTTTCTACACCCACTGTCCATTTTATGACTGTAGTCCATCTGTTTTTCTGCACGTTAGCCTCCTTTCACTCCTTTCTTAAGTGGTCAGGACCCTGACATGGCTGTAGTGTGTTAGTGTGTGTGTTTGTCTCATCTGCATATTTAAGGTCCTTTGTTTCAGTCTGTTGTTGTCAGATTCTGAGTCAGCACTGGTGGGTTAATGAAAGCATGTGCTTCGTCATCTGTGTTTCCTGATGTTTGTTTGGTTAATACATGTTCTAAACCCTGCGAGTATGTCCACCTCTTCTTGTCTGGTCAGCACAACATGACACTATTATATATTTAGGTTTGGAACCAAAATTGACACTTTAAAAGGGACTGAACCATCATATTGGTACTACTGAATACAGATTCATATCAAATGAAACCATATTTTGGAAACACAAAAATAGGTCACTTCTAACCAATAGCAAACACCATTGGCAAACACTTCATATACTGAAAGTCATATTTACTGCAACAGCTGTCACTAGCTCTTGCAGCACCCCTGCAACTATTGCCTATGAAGCGATAGTGTGGAACATTTTACAAGTGCTTTAGCCTTTCACAGTATTTATTCAAGTGATACAGAAACATCAGTCAGTCACTCATTATCTTATCCATTTCTTCCTGAAGGAAGCCAGAGCCTACCTGGAGTTAGTTACCTCAGGGTAACTATAGCCCCTCGACAGGGCGCCAGTCTATTCCAGAATAACACACACAGTCACACTCACATCTATGGGCAATTGAGCATGGCCAATTTATCATATGCATTTTTGATAGGTGGAGGAAACTGGAGTAGCCAGAGGAAACTCACATGGACACAGGGAGAACAAACTACATTGAACCCACACACCCAGGTCTCTGGAGCTGTGTGACACATTAACTACCTGCAACGCCATTGTGCTGACCCAGGAACATCACATGCAAAACAGAAAGTAACTGCTTTCAAATTATAATGCATGTGTGTTGCATCTGTTGTGAAACAAGCAAAGTAAAGAGCACATCACTCTGCCCAGTATAGTGAGTTATATAGTTATATATAGAATTATAACATATAGAGAGACTTAAGGATATTTAATTTGCAGGAATGTATTTATTTATTTATTTATTGCAGTGTAGTGTGTACACAATGTAACTATTGAAGTTTTAAAAAATCCTTTAAAAAAAACCTAAACTGTGAACAATTGGTCCAGAACAGCTGCTTTCCAGTCAGTTGTCTAGACAAGCACAACAAAATAAATTATAACATAACTTTATGATACATAAAATGACTGGTCTGTAAAAAACATGGTGACACAATACATATAAAGATTGATTATTGTTTTAACTCAAAGCTAAATTAGAATTCTTAAATAATATGTTACTTGTTACTTATATGTTACTATTTTCAGTCTTAAAGAGACTAAAGGGGAAATCCAAGCCATGGAAAGAGGAAATAGTCAAATTGTTTCCCACCACAGCCAACCGAGCACAGTCTAAAAATGACTGAATGTAAATCAATTGTAAATATCATGACATGAAACATGAAAGTGGGTGATTTAACTATTTAGTCTATTTATTAGTTTTATTAAATGAGTAAATGTTTATATATTTTATCTTTATGCTTTTATACTATAAAACTCACACATACCACATGCCTGGTCCTACAACATAGGCCTATTTTAAGCCCCCCAGCCACAAAATCCTAACCACAACAGACACTCATGTGACCTCGGTGTCTTCTTTTTTAAAAGCCAAAATATGGTCACCCTACTCATTCATATATATGGATGGCAGCAATCATTTTTGTTAGCCTAACTGGCCTTCTAATTCAGAATACAAGCAAAAGAAAGTAACATGCTTTTTATTTTTATGTATGTTTACTATGATTGGCTGTATATTTCTAAAGGAAGTGTTGAAATGATTTCCTTACATGTTTTAGTCAGGAGTGCTAGATATAGGCCAAATAATGCTGAGGTTGTGGACAAAAGACCAGCCCTTACATGACCAGCCCATCAGGAACATTGTTGAATATCCCAATGGCCAGTCTGTGCCTGGGCTACTGAATGGAAAGGTTTCAGCATTGTCATCAAAATACTCACACTGCAGGATGGGCAGTGTCACGTAAAGCAAATTAAATCATACATGCCATGCTACAATGTGATTGATACACATTGATACAGGAAACCTGACGTTGTTGCTACTTTCTGTGGTATCTGCTAGATTATATCTGCCTAGAATAATTTATTTTACTCCCATCTTCAATACACACAGGGCATTATTAAGATCACGGTGTGACTTTTAAAGAAATGTGGTAAAAAAATCGTAATATACTGGCATGCCAAATGTCATGTGATAGCAGTATGCAAATTGATTATGAATTGGGGTTGCCTCAGCAGATGGCTTGAGAATACCCACATTTGTATAAATTGTGAGTGAGGCTGAACCCTGGCCAGTGTGCTCATGGCAAGATAATATTATTATTGGAATTTGAGTGAGTCATGTTAGTGGGTGCCAAATAAGTGGGACATTTATTACATCACATTACATCACTATAAAATAATCAATGCATCTACACATTATGGTTATCAGAGTGCACGTAGAAAAATAAACTGACTTTCCAACTTCATGGATATTCAGAGTAATACAGTTCTACAGCTACTACTGTACTTTGAGAAGATCAGAGCTTGCTATAGAACGTACTTGAAAATGTTGAAGCTCTTTAAATAAAAGATGTGAGCCGCACTGCTTATCATAGCAGTGGTAAATTAGAAGATTTGAAAGTACATCCAAGAGTACCACTCGCAAGTCAAACAAAATAACATCCTTGACATTTTAACGAAGCTGTTCAGATGACAGTAAATTTATACATCAGTAAGCACAGATGAATTAGTAGTATTCCCATGTTGCCAAGCTGTCTAGCAGATTTAATTGCTAATAAAAATGTAAGCAGTAAATAAAACATTCCAGTTAAACATGCAAGATGCCTGTCTATTATCTGAATAGCCATCAGTCATTCCTTTTTTTTTCTCCAAGTGCCACCTCAGTCCATATAAACAATGTCTTGAGGATACAAAATTTATGTTTGTTGTGTCATCCATGTGTAAAAACTATATTTTAAGGACTAAAAAATATCCTTTGGCAAATATGAGATTAATAATCCCTTTTCTGAGTGGTTATTATCCGTCGTCTTTGCTGTGGTTTTGTGCCGCAAATGGAGAGTCAAGTCAATGTTTGACCGTGGGCTGTGAGTC
The DNA here is from genome assembly GCA_034509495.1 of Acestrorhynchus altus. Classification (NCBI taxonomy): domain Eukaryota; kingdom Metazoa; phylum Chordata; class Actinopteri; order Characiformes; family Acestrorhynchidae; genus Acestrorhynchus; species Acestrorhynchus altus. The sequence goes on along the minus strand of CM067510.1, from coordinate 8,839,464 downwards.
AACATGCGTAGGCAATTTTGAATGAAAAGCAAAGCCAGTTCAGGGTCTTAAGAAGAAGATAAGCTGAAAGTTAAAGGGGAAAAAGGGGATAAAACACAAATATAAGTCAAGTTGTATAATTGTATAACCCCCCGGCAATTCCATAACTAGGCATATGATATGTGGAGTGGCAAAGCTGTTTTCTGTGTAGCCTCCTCATTTTTTCTCCCATTTATCCTTGTCTTTTCTGAGTGTGCATTGATTATTGAGCATGCCTGTAGGCTCTCGAGTGGCTCTGCTATCTCTTCAAGCAGCAGAGTCTCAGGGACACATCACTCACTCGTTCTAGTCTCCCCCACCTTCTCTACCAGTCAATGGCTAAGACTCTCTGAAATACAGTCAGAAACTATAATCCATGCTCCACCCACAAGTATATCCTTACATAGCAACTGTTGCCAAGCTGAACTTTAGACAACGCTAAACTTAATAGTGTATCTCATAGAATTTGAATATAATGAAAAAGCAAATCATAGTTTAATGCAAAAAGGTGAACTGTTATACACGCAGCATGGTCTGTACCTCATGGAAAGCCAAAATCCAAATTTTTGATAATAATAATATTATTTTTAGTCCATTTTAATTCATTGTTAATAATAAATAATTACAATGTTATTTTGAAAAAAAATTTGAATTGGATTACATTGCTATTCAAACAGTTTATAAATATTGTCTAGCTCAGCACATGCAGTCACAGTCATTTGTATCAAAGCATATAAAATGTGGTGGAAAAAAGCGCAAAAGAAACAGGGATGACCACAGCCTTAAGATGATTGTCAAAAAAGTCAATTCAAGATCCAGGGAGTGTCATCCAGAGCCACCACACACAGACATCTCCAGGAAAGGGGCTACAACTGCAGCATTATAATAAGCAAGTATAATAAGCATAATAATAAGGCCCTCCTGAAGCAGAGACAATGTCAGAAGTGTCTTACCTGGGCTAAAGAGAAAAGAACAGGCATGTCGCTCAGTGCTCCGAAGTACTCTTTTCAGATGAAAGTAAATTTCAAAAAGTCCTACAGTCTCAATTGATGCTTGGAGTCTGGAGGAAGAGTGGAGGAGCACAGAATACAAGGTATCTGATGATGTGCCAAAACACAACATATATCATATGAATATAGTTTACATTTACGAACCAAATCCTGAACAAACATGAACTTTTTCGTGATATTATAGACGCACTCCCACTGAATCTAATAATAAGCTGTCGCACTTGTTTTTGACAGTGTTCTGTAAAGCTGGTTCAACAAGAAAACAGCTGCTGTCACAATGTTTTGCCACATGATTTGTCTGAAGAGTAGAGGAACATCCATTTCGGTGCACAGTGTAAAGTTTACACTGTCATTTTCCACCAAGTTTTTGACAAAAGAAAGTAAATCACCTGGTCAAATCAGAGATGTTACAAATGGAAACATGATTGCATTTTTGTGGGGAATAAAAGAAGGTCTTGTAGCAGAGCTGGGTTTTGCAGATGGGGGAGCATTGAGGAGCCAGATTGTTGGCACCTGAGAGGATGAATAGGCTTTCATTCATGCAGGTAAATCAGCCACACAAACAAAGAGCACAAATATGCCATCGCTTTTGTGCTGCTTCTGTCAGACCCATTAAAAGCTCCTACCACCCTGGCCTCTCTTTTCCTAATGAGACTGAATGTTTCACAAAGCACTGGGACATAAAGACATCAGCACTGAGTAATATTTGTATGACCTCTTAGAACAATGAGATATGCCCGTGACTGGTTTCTGTCTCTTTAATGAGTGTTTACATGAGGAAAAAAAAAAAAAAACTACACAATCCAGTTTATGACCACGACACACCAGTCACCATTGGTACAGATAGCTGCAGAACACGCGTGTCAGGCCATGTCATATGTCATAGTTGCTCAAAACAGTTATGTGATCATGTCTGCCTCTGCCTTCCATGACATTAACCATGACATGGATCAAAGCACGCATAATTCAACTATCCATAAACGACATAGAAACAGGAACATGCATGGCAGCATAACTGCAATATTCCAAGGACAAATTAAACAAATATATGTATTGCCATATATGTATATGTGCAGCCTGGTTGATAGTGTCCAAATATGTCCACTAATATAGAACAAAGCACTAACTTGCGAAACATATCACCTTCCATTTACAGTTTTTCCTTATTTGGGCTTAACTTTAACGTGTGCATTTATATACCATAGAAATTTAACACTGCATGCCAGTAAAAGACTGGCCTGACTCGTGTTTTTAATGCTTTTATAGCTCTTGTCAAATATGTTCAACATTTTTAAATAACCTTTCCACCATTTGAATTACAGCAGAGCCAGCAGGAGCTATGCTCCCCTGAAAGACACATAAGTGCTCCCTTTAAAACAATACAATCTGACATTTGGGGATCAAAGACTCTGGTGGTGTAATTTATTTACAATTCCATTATTTATAGCAATATATATTTAGTTTTGCAGGTGGTTTGTGTGAAAAAAAAAAAAAAAAATTCTATTCTGAGTAGAACATAAAATGAATGTGCACATGATTAGAAGTTATCCTGTTTTGTCTTGAGGTTTTATAAAGGTAGGGAGATGGAGCTTTTCTCATCTCTGTGTTGGTGTCAGTGTGTTAGATGCTGAAATCTTCATTGTGCAAGTGTAATGAGTGACCAGCACAAAGTACAGATGTGAACGGGGTAGAATGCATCTGAAGGACACAGTGAAATCCTATCTCTCAAGCCACATTCAGAGGTCGTCAGAGACGTTCATGACCACATTACTCTTGGAATGTGAACGCAAAAGCATCTCAGCACGTCCCCGTCAGCAAAGCACCACCTGCATCAATTGCATTAATGCCCCAGCCAGCAAATACGTAATAACCACAAGACAACAGCACACATTCCTTCACAGGTTAGTTGTGCATGCAACAATAACAAAATAACTAATGGATAAAGATGATACTCGTTGCTGGAGTGTCGGTGCATCATCTCACTTTAATTAATTTATGCACACCATGTCCCTCCTACAGCAGAAATGATATGAGGCATCGAATCCTAAAGGCCACAGGAGATGTATTTAAAATGCCAGGTGTGAACAGCTATGCTTTTTGGCTATTGTTGGTCTTTGGATCACCCAGGACGCATGTTAATGGCAGGTGTGAACGGAGCCAGAGTGCTCTCTGGTGCACATGCAGTATGTAAACATGGTGAAGAGAAAGAGGGATCAATGAAAGGTGGAACAATGAGACTGAGTTCAGTTCATTGAGCGGTGGTAACAATACCCCTGCCTTTTTGACCTTTCATTGAAGGAGTAACATGACTGATTACAGTGGACCTGGTGGATACATTTATATAATGGGACTGAAACGTTAGCTCACGTTTTCTTTGAAGGACAGTCCATAATGCAGGAATGAGTCAACAGTACATTTTTGTATCATTATTTTTCTTTCTTAAACTCAAAACTGCCAGCATCACACACTGCAATTCTATAGCCGTGATTAACGGCGTACCTCCCTGAGCACTTACAAACTCACTTCAGGACATGAATGATTTTTGGTCGGCGTCAAACATGTAATATTGCCAATCAAGACAGCCCACCAATTTATGGCACAATGGCTACATTCAAACAGCAGGTAAAGTGGCCCAAATCCAATTTTCTCATAAAATGCAATCTTCAGCTTATGGTGATTTGGGAGGAGATAGAAAGAGAAGAACCTAAGAGGAATTTTTGAGTTTGGGTGGTTTGCGCTTGCAATAGAAAACCAGTCCACGCTCTGATAAGTGGAGCCAGGAATGATAGATGACAGGGTTAAAAGGGAGGTGATGGGGTGTCAGGGGGTTGCAAAGTCTGTTTTAGACACATAAACAAGGTAGAGATGGGCTTTATTAGATGTTAGAGTGGATGGAGGGGCTTTCAGCATATTTTTCCTACCAAAATGTGGTCATTTCATAATTCCACTTTGTTTTAGTGTTTTAGGCTAATCACACTTTTCACTAATGTGACTTATATCCAACATTTATCTTAACAGTTCACACTCCTAAATCGATGGGCATGTGCATAATGTCCACTCCTGCAGGTTTAGTTTCATTTTCATCAGCATCCCTGGAGGTACCAACGAGTCCCACTGACTGACAGCTGAGCGCATCACTGAGAATGTGTTCAAGCTCACTGTGAGAATGACATGTAATTTGGCCACTTCTTTCATTTAAACTTCGCTCTTAAGCTTTCAATTGCAGCCAAGCCTTCTTGTGGCCATGTTTGTCCATTTGGCATCTTGCCAAATATTTATGAGCTTTATTAACTTGCTATCCTGTCACTGAACACCCCCCCCCCCCTCAATCACTGCTGTCGCCCATTTTTTCTTTAAATGCAAGTGTTTAGAAATGTTGAATGGATTGATGTAACAGTCACATGAATTCTGATTTGGCCAATCAGACTAAGTCGCAGTACCATCAATCGTACACGTATCAGATTTAACATATATGGCCCAAATCGGATCTGACATTCACACTGCCACACACACACTTATGTCAACTATGAGGAAAAAGGTTGGATTTGGCCACATTTACCTGCTGTGTTAACACACCCTGTGTGGAATAATCTGAAGTAGTAACAGTCATGAAAGACAAAATATATCATTAAGTCTAATCCTGGCATTAGGTTGGTCAAAGACTGTATTGGGCAAAATGGGCATTCTTCCTTAATGTATATGGAAACTGATATCCTGTTTTGTTACCATTTAACATATAACATGTTATTATTTCATTGGTTGTATTGGTTGATCTTTTGATCATGTGATTGTAAGATTACTGTGATTGATCAGATTTTTAGAAGTTGACCAGTGCAGGGGTCAGAGACATAGCTGGCATACTAAAAAGGTTGGGTGTGCTTATAATTAAAAGTCAACCCTTTAATTATAAGCACAGGCTCTCTTAAGTAAGTGAACCTCTGACCCAATGCTACTATTACATTATTAATCACAGCAATTAGGTGAGCCTGCTATTTCTCCACCTCTGTCTGGAACTTCTACTCTGCTAGGTATAGTAGCTGTTCTAAAAATATCTCAAAATGAACCTCCAGATAGAGTGGTGCTTAAATGTTTGTGAACCCTTCAGAATTTTCTATATTTCTGCATGAATTGGACCTTAAAAGGTAGACAAGGAGAACCAAATCAAACAAATAAGACTAAAAAAATACATTTGATCCATACACAATCCAATATTACAAATCTGTGGGTGAACCTTATGAACCTTATGGATTAGTACGTAGTTAGGATCATTTGAAAGACATTGGAGTTAGTAACGTTTTGGTTACAACCAGGTCAGAATGGCTTGCCATCATTGATGGAATAATGAATTATGACTTATACTGGCAAATTCTAAAGGAAAATGTCTGGACATCTGTCTCATGCAGCAAGACAACAACCCTAAGCACACACATTGATTTACCAAAGAATGGTTAAAGAAGAATGAAGTAAATGTCTTGGAATAACCAAGTCAAATTCCTGACCTTAATCCAACAGAAATGTTGTAGAAGGATTTGAATCAAGCAGATCATGGGTGGAAGTAAAGTTGAAGCTGCTTTGTTTATGGAGAAATGGGATAAAATCAATATAATCAAAAGTGGTTTAGATGTTATGGCTGATCAGTATACTTACTCAGATTACAGTGTTAATTTGTATGCTGTGTTTCTTTTCTTTTGTGACAACATTTGAATTTTTATTTTCCAGCCTCTGATGCAGAGCATTTCATGCATAATACAAATAAGTACTCATAATATTATTAATATTTGGCGCAGTTTCCATGTAAATGTCTCAGAAGCTTATTATGTATTTTTCCAGCCAGCTGATCACACAAAGGGTTCAGTGAGGGGTGTGATGTGAGACAGAGTGGTGGCACAGCTAGAAGACATGATACATGGTTCACTGGACGAACCCTTCAATATGCCAAAACACCAGCTGCTCATGCTGCCAATTATAATGTCATCAGACAAGTCACGCAAAAAATCACTGAGATGCTTCATAAGTGCTGGTATGGACGAGATCAAGAAATAGCATAGCACAAATGTAGCTTGTGGTTGGTCCTTTAAGGATGCCAGAGAAAGAATCTTTACTACATTTGTTCATATCACTTTCAAATCCCTTTCACAAAGCTACTGGAAATATAGAGAAAGACTTATTGTTCTGACTGTCACACCAACTGCTAGTTCTAATGCATTTGACTTCAGTGCCAATGAAGAAGTATTTTTTTGTAGTTAAATGTGAATCCTTGGATCACTTCATGGAAATTAACATATCTGGGGTAAAACCATGCCTACCATGCCAGTGAAAAGGGCATGGGAACATGGGCATGTCCTGTTTGTTATTTTGCAATATACCAATATACAATGATATTAAAATTATTATTTTCACTATATTTCCGAACATGTCATGACATATTAATAGTTTCCCCTGTGCATTGGAGTAAAACAAAATAGTAAATACTATATATATATATATATATATAGTATAATAGTATATATAGGCAGATAAAATCTGTCATGGCTATGTCATGGAAATGAGAACAGTGCAAATATTCCTTTTTGTAACATAAAATTTAAATTTAAGTTTAATTTGCCCTTTGTGACATTACGTGTCCTGTGATGTGACAATTGCACATGCACACATTGTGATGGCGATGCTCAAACGATATGTAGACCAGTCCTCCGACATACAGCTACATTCACTGAATGGGTCCCTTAATGCATGTTGTGGAATAACAATCTGGATTATTCCTGGTGCTGGTAGTGTTGGAGGCCTCAATTAAATCAATCAATCAATCCCTCAATCAATCAATCAGTCAATGACAGTTTATTTATATAGTGCATGATGAAGACATCGTCACAAAGCATCTATACAGAAATCTGGGTCCAAGCCTCTTTTGAGCTAGCCAGTGGGCGATGATGGCAATGAAAAGAAGAAACCAAGGGTCAAGGGCTTTAAGTGCTTTGTATTCCATGCTGAAAGTAGTGTAATCTCTGCTTTTTAAAAGTAAAAGCATCTTTAAGGACACTAACTCCAAGCCCCATTCTACAATACAATGAACTGAAAGACTTGTTGGCAATTAGGTGAGCTGTCCCAGACATGCTTATGTTCTACATACTTTGTGGGGATGGTAGATGGTGTAACACACTGTTGAGTTAAAAACAGAAGATGGCCAGTTATCTAAAGACTGAGGTCTACAAATTATATAGATACGTTTCTACAATAAAACTAGCAGTGGGTGGACATGGACATACACAGGAACTTAACAGCATACAAATAAAAAAAAAATATATCCATGTTTAAGAGTAACTACAGGGGCTTACCTGAGGAACGCCATCATTTTAGGTGATTCCAAACCATAAGCAATAAAGCATTTGGTTCAAACGGAACCTTGAACTTCTAGGATGACTGGAATGTACCACGTGCAATCACTTGAAATATCATTTGGTGCAAATGTAGCCTAAGTCCAAGAAGGGAGGACATGGGGTGAAGGTGGATGTGAATTTCCTAATTGTAAAAGTGAAGTGAGAGGAGAGAAGCAGAGGGTCTGCAGGGCTGAGGGGGAGCTAGACAAATTTTCGTTTTATCATTTTCTCTTCTCAATAAGAGCTTTTAGATCAGCCTAGATCCTTTCAGCCCACATTGTTCAGTTGTCGTGTTCTTATGGTGGAGGATGTAGAGAAGCACCTGGGAATTTTTTTCAGATCTGAGATGAGAGTGTAGCTTGATTTTGTCCTCTCTCTCAAAGATGAAAGCTTTAAGTGCTGTTTATCTGATGAGGCCGTTTTAGTGGTCTACCTGGTCTTGGTCCTATTTTCTCTGTTTCATTTCAAGATTTTAGAACTGTAGTTTCAGAGGTTTTTCCCTTCTTCATGCAACTTGTACATAATGCCTGGAAATGAGATAATGCACTGCTTCTTTAACACAAAGTCAGGAATAGAAACGATCTGTCTGCTTTCCGTCAACATTTCATATCAGGCCAAAAAATCACTTTAGTGCTCCATGAATCGTTAACAACACATTGTTTACATCTCTGATTGTGCTTTAATCTACTTTCTTTCTCTTGGTCCCCAAAGAGTAGTGCTCTGGTCATTTCTGAAAAGATGTCAGATTACATCCAAGTGTATCGATGTTAAAGCTTTTTTGCTTTTTGTTTTATAATTGTGGGTTGTTTGAGGTTTAGGGTAGATTGATCAACCCACTGGACCCAAAAATACACTGTAAATCATGACAAAAACATACTTTACAAAACAAAGCATTATGATGTGCGTATGCATGTATTATACATTATAGCAGACAAAACCCAATGTTATATGGAATATGTTCTATCACACTGACAGAATAAAGGACATGGAACCAAATGTGGTTCTTCCATGGCATCCCTGAAAGAACCCTTTGTAGCACCTTGATTTTTAGGAGTGCATTATATTTACAAGTGCTGGAGCAATACCTCATCTCCAAAAATGTTATGTTTACAGGAACAGTAAATTTTATTAAGGATCAGTTTTAATGTAATAAGATTAGAAATACTTGATACGTTCTTCATTCACACATACATCACACATCCATTATTTATCCATTCACCATTCATCAACAGCTTACACCAGCAGGAATTCCACGATCTAGCTTGAAAGGTATTGTGATGAATACTATTAGGACTACTCCAGAATACCCCAATGGACCCTGGTTTAGCAACAGAAAAAAGGGAAGTGAGGAAAACACAACATCCAGCATTTATGTCTACATGGACTTGATGATTTTCATAGCTTCAGATGTTTCCTTAGATTGAAGCTGAGAGAATATTTACTACTGGACAGTCATTTATTAATTTACACACACTGTGGAATATTAACTGTGAAAAAGTGTATTAATATAAGCTTATGATATTATAAGCTGGAGCAGTTCTCTCACTAATTCAGATCTCACAGGTGGTGTTACATTTTAACTACCCAATGCTAAGCCTTTGTCCATTAAATACCCCCACACACACACACACACACACACACCCCTCCAACAGAGATGATTGATCTCTTTATTTATGTATCTATTTATGTATTTTGTCCATCAAAATTCTACACACAATACCCCACCTGTTCACCCACAATGTGAAAAAAGTTTGTTTGAAATTTGCATAAGTATTCACAGCCTTTGCCATGACACTCACAATTGAGCTCAGGTGCACCTCAGATGCACTGATCATCCTTCAGATGTTTCTACAGCTTGATTGGACACCTGTGGTGAATTCAGTTGATAGAACATGATTTGGAAAGGCACCTGTTTATATAAGGTCCCATAGAAGACAATGCATGTCAGAGCACAAACCAAGCCATGAAGTCTAAGCAATTGTCTGAAGACCACCGAGACAGGATTGTATTGAAAAATAAATCTGGGGAAGGGTACAGAAAAGATATGTTGCACTGAAGGTCCCAATAAACACTATGCCCTCCATCATCCATAAATGCAAGATGTTTGGAACCACAAGGACTCTTCATAGAGCTGGCCATTAGTCAAATTGAGTGACTGTGGTAGGAGGCCCTTAGTCGTGGAAGTGACCAAGAACTCATTGGTCACTCTGACAGAGCTCCAATGTTACTCTGTGGAGAGAGCAAACACTTACAGAAGGACAATCATCCCTGCAGTACTCCACCAATCAGGCTTGTATGGTGGAGTGGCCAGACGGAAGCTACTCCTCAGTAAAAGGCACATGACTGCACATCTGAGTTTTCAAAAGGCATCTAAAGGACTCTCAGACCATGAAAAACAAAAAGATTGAACTTTTTGGACTGAATGCCAAACATTATGTCTGGAAGAAACCAGGTACTGCTCATCACCTAACTAGTACTACACCTACACTGAAGTATTATGGTGGCAGCATCATGCTGTGGAGATGTTTTCTGCAGCAGGAACTGGGAGACTAGTCAGGGTTGAGGGAAAGATGACTGCAGCGATGTACAGAGACATCCTTGATGATAACCTGCTCCAGAGCCCTATGGACCTCAGACTGGTATGAAGGTTTATCTTCCATCAGGACAACGACCCTAAGCACACAGCCAAGATAACAGAGGAGTGGTTTCGGGGCAACTTTGTGAATGTCCTTGAGTGGCCAGTCAGAGCCCAGACTTGAACCTGATTGAACATCTTTGGAGATATCTAAAAATTGGTGTGCACCATTGTGCCTCACAAAATTGATGAGTCTTGAGAGGTTCTGCAAAGAAGAATGGGAGAAATGTCCACAAAACAGGTCTGCCATGCTTGTATCATCACAGTCAAAAAGACTTGAGGCTGTAATTGCTGCCAAATGTGCTTCAAGTGCTCAAGTATTGACCAAAAGCTGTGCATGAAGTATTGAATGAAAGTATTATATTGCTATCAGTATTTAATAATTTCAGATGATACCCAGCTCAACCTTGTTCAAAAACAGTTGAACTTATTTTTAGAGAACTTGAATTCTGAATTTCTTTAAGCGGTCTGTATATTTGACACACCTGCTGTAATGTAACCCTTGAAAGTAATCACCCTATTTTAAAATATACCTGTAATCTAATTACTTTCTTTTTGTTTGTATCCTGTTTGTATGCTTTTTGTTTGTATCCTGATTATGTACCTCATTACGATTCATCACCAGTCACAGCCCTGTAGAAAGAAGGGTTTTCAGCCTCCTCTTGTTCTGAATTCAATTCATGAAATCTTCCCGATTAGCTGAATGAGGTGTGAAGTGACGTCATGGGGAAATAATGGTTCTCTAAATGATCGAAAATAAATTATTTTTAGTCGTCCAATTATTCACATGCCCTTTTACATGAAGTCATGTTAAATGTCATATAATGAACTTGCCTGCATTCTATCAGTGGAATAATTTAGGATAGCAATTCAGTGGCCCATGAATTTTTAACAACACATTGCTTACATCTGTGATTGTACTTTAATCAAATTTCTGCTCTTTGTTCCCTCAAGCGTGGCGCATTGGTCACCTTTGATAATCTTGGGCAATATTTTATTTTAGGTAACACACACTCGTGGCCTTGTTCATTAAAGACAAAACTATACATTTCTGAAAGGTTTATTGTCTATGACTTTTTCATTAAGGCCTCGTTTAGTATATTATTTGAGGACTTGTTCATAAAAATCACTAATATTTGAATCACTAGTTGTATTAACGAACAATAAACACAAATGGAATTATCATCTGGACTTCTCATAACACAACACTGGAATTGCTGTCAACAAGCATTGATCAAGGTTTATTCTATATTTATTTGGCAATGACAAAAACTGTGTGATTTCTAAGCAAATCTTTTGCACAACATTTAAAAGCAGTCACTATAAAACCATTTCTGTATCTCTGGATGAAACTTTTGGCCAGTTAGGTCAGCTCTTCCTGAGCAAATAGTTCCAGCTGTCTCAGCTTTAAAGACTGCATGCTTCAGCTTTTTCCATGTATGATCAGATCTGTGGAAAGGATTCAGATCTCTCAGGCCATGTGTTTTGTTCTTCAGAGATGTCCAGTGTGTTGTTTATAGCCATCGCTGAATGCTGTTGTTTTTGATCATTTTACTGTTGGATGACCCATGACCTGCAACTGAAACAGTGTGTTCTGAAGCTGTGCAGTTCATTTTCCTGCAAAAACTGTTAGTGATATAAGACTCTTAGTCTTGTGATTTGTGCCTTTCCCAGATTCAAGGTTCCCTCTATAAGACACTGCACTGCAGCCTCAAAATATAACTGTGTCTCTTCAAAGTTTCACACAGTTCGTTTCTTTGAACACTTAATTTTTTGAGCCAAGGTAATTAGCCAAAAAGTTCCAGTTGTGTCACATTCATCCACAGGCCATTCTCCCCAAATCATTGTTGCTTGACAATATTAATTTTAGCAAGTTCCAGGCTGATTTTTTATGTTTTTCATCAGTGGATTTCTCACGAGTCCACTCAAAAATCAATGGACGGTGTGATCACTAATGTACCTTGACCTTGGAGTTAATCTTGTAACTCTATATATTTTTTCTTGGCCCTTTGTCCATCCTTCTGAAAAAGATTTTGTTTATTTTGGGTGTGATTTCATTCTTGTAATGAAGGTCATTTTACAATATCAATATAGAGTAAGTAATAACTTTTCAGGGGGGAGGAAGCATTGTTTCAATATGCATTAGGGTTCCAGCAAATTTGTCCACAATGGTAAGTCCAACAATGACAACAAAAATAGCTCCAAATCATCCCATTCAAAACACAACGTCCATTTAAAACTCAAGATCCAAGATTTTCAAACAACAGGAGTTACCCTATCTAAGGTTTTGAGTTGATTTATTGTGTTTATGTTGTTTTTTTTTAACACTTTCAAGTATTTGGAAATCATTATAAACAACATCTAAATTATTACATTTTCAGCTCAAAAACACTCTGGATTTCAATTTCAATTTCAATTTCCAACAAGAGTGTTATTTAATCATTATAATGAAAATATTGTAGGCACGAGTACATTTTTTGATCAAAACATGGTCATATTCATACAAATATTTAAATTCTCTTAATATTTAGTTCTTGAATAAAGACATTCAAGTAGTCTATGATCTCTTGAAAATACTTTTTTTCTAGTAAATAAATTTTCTGGTAAATAAAAGAACATCCCACAAAATTGACGTTGGGTTCTAAAGGTTAAATCTATAGTAGTCAAATCCTGTCAATTATGCACAAATCCTAGACCTTTACCAATACAGTGGAATGAATGAAATCACCTTTCACACTTATGCCTATCACATCCCCACACACATGAATGCAAAGTCTCTGTGCCAGGAATAGGGAGTAAGCACAATGCCGATTTTGACAGATGCCATGTGGTTGTGGTTTTGGCCTGGGGCAATCATCCACTGCTCTTTTAACATGAAGCCATGAACTGAAAAGTGCTGCCTGTCTTCCACGAGTGGCTCATATCAGATCAGCAAACCACTTTTGCAATGAATCACATCTCTGATTGTGCTTTAATCTAATTTCTGCTCTTTGTCCCCTCAAGTGTCCTGCTTTGGTCATCTTTGAAAAGAAGCCAGATTACCGCCTTTAATACAAGCACATACAAGCGCACACACAATCAGACGAGCACCCATGTCCAAAAAAGAAGACGAATAAGCATCCCCCTGGTCCTTATAATGCGATCTGGAAAAAGGCGATTATAATTCTTGCACTCTCCTTCTGGACGGCTATCATTAAGCTGGGAGGTTTCTAATTGCCTGGTTTGGCTCTGAGAGCGTATGATGCTCAGCGGTAATTAATCTTACACAGAGTCAGAGGGAGCAGAGGAATCAGATCAGGGGCTTCGGCACTCTCCCAAACCCTGATGATGTGCTTTTCTTTTTTTTATAGCACGTCTGATCAGTGTCACTCCATCCCTCTATCCTTCACTAATAGCATTACTGTAAACAGGAGAACACAGGCAGAGCCTGAAAGCCAACCCAGATCATTTAGTGTAAGGCCTCAAAGGGAGCATAGCAGTCAAAAAGTGGAGTAAGGTTTGCTTCTGCCATCTCTGGCCAGGCCGGGGAAGTGCTTCAGTCCAGGAACTTAATGACAAAAGAACCAATACATATCACCATTCCCTCTTCTTCTTAAGTGAATAATGTGGGCTAAATGACCCTGGTTGCCTCCTAACTACCTCAAGTTTCCCCATTACCTTGACAAATGGCACCGTGTGCTCATACATTTCAGTTCATTACTTGATCATTATTATTCCAATGCATAAGAACAGGGTGCGTTTCCTGTGAAGATATTTCTAAAGAGAGTAGTGCTGAGTAGGTATGGTTTATTGATCCCCACTATTCACATATTGCTGCCATTATATATGAAAGCTCCCAGACATCATGTGACAGAATATTAGAGTATGTCTCCCACTGTGGCAGATTTATGCAAAAGCAGAATTGACAGATTTATCACCATTCCTAAGAATATGATTGGTGTGTCTCATAATAGCAGCGAGCAGCGCCTGTGAATAAATCTATCAAATCATTCTGCCGGTCCGCTGCAAATCAAGCAGCAGTCAGGCATAGAGCGACAGCAGCAATTTTCTACCAGTTTCACCATGAAGGAGCCTCACCCCGGAGCATTCTGAAGAGTCAGCAAAGAGGAGTCTTACCGCCCATGTGAGGCACCCAAACACACACAGATAGTCAGTCACTCTCTCTCTCTCTCTCTTTCTCTCTCTCTCTCTCTCTCACACACACACACACACACACACACACACACACACACACACACACACACACACACACACACACACACACACACAAACTGCTCTCTCCCATCACTCTGAAGAGGAAGAAAATATTCCAAGTCAGGCTATTTGGGTGGTCGGCGGAAAGCAGGGAGGCGATAATACAGCCAGAGCAATTAGCCCAAACATGGAGAGCAGCTGGAGCACGGGGGGGATTTACAGCCTGCAGGTCAGCTCTTATCGGCCTGGGGCTTTTTCAGACGCAGGATTAATGTGGAAATGGCTTTTACATGCATCACTGGCTCCCTGAATTAACTCAATGATGTCTTATAAAAAGGACATATTAACAGAAAACACAGATTGAAATGCTTTCACATTCACCGCTGACATACAGTTGAAGGAGGCAAACAGAGGGCTGAAGAACTTCTCTTTTTTTTTTTCCTTTCTTTCCTTTTCTTTTCGTTTCACCCTCAAGTGCCCAAGTGATGGATTTTAGCTTCTGAGTGAAAGGTGTAGGCAATGTGGCTGTGGTTAAATCTTATTGCAACAAGCTTCTTGGCATGACCATTACTGGGTTTTGATTCCCGCATTGCAAATGAGAATGCTACAGAGTAGCAGTATTACAATCTTTCCCTCAAGCACTGCACATTATACAATGTGCCGGTGAAAAATTCCTCTTGTGACAGATCACACAAATTACATCTCATTTTTCCCCGTTTTTATTTATCTCCATGTCTGCCAGTGCCTGTCCCTCATTTCTCAGTATACGGTAGCAGTAGAGGGAGGAATAAGACTCCTTTAAAGAAGGGGTCCTGGGCTAGGTCTTATTCGAAAGGTTAATGATATTTTGATCTTCCAAAGTCATTTTTCATGGCCCATGCCATTAATACGACCTTTGATCTTTTGCAGCGCGAAGGGGAAAAAATCCATACACCTATTTTAATCACAATATAAATAGCTGTGCAATTTCACTCCAAGGCAGAGAAATGTCATTTTGCTCCTTTGTTATTGCAAATCACAACAAAATATATGGTCCAGTCAACTGCGCCAAATCTCATGAAAGATTCATTTCCATTCGTCATGATTCTTCACAAAGGACCCTTAGGACGTTCCCAGAATACTGCTCCTTAATGTCTCACCGTGTGAGCAGGAAAGCACAATGCACTCAGCCGCAAGCTGAGCCAATCCTCGTTTAAACTATTGTTAATCACCAGACTCTGAGCACAATTTGAATCAGTGCGGGTGCATTTATCGCTATCACAGCCATTGGCTGACCTTTATTACAGATGCCAACATTGATGCCAGTCTCACTTCCATGTTAGCTCATACACACTTGCAGGTGAGGTGTTCAGGATGCCAGTGCAGCTGAAATGATCCACATTAACATTACTTATTGGCCCTGTGGCCCATCCAGCTTCTGTAATTAGATCTCCACCACCAGACTGTTGTCAGGAGTGCAATGAGAGCAAACTTTGAACCCAGCATGTTAATGTCTGTTTGTGAGCTGTAAAACAGGCTGTACTTCCCAGAACACATGTGCTGTTCTTCTGTGCATCTGCAGGAGTGATTTAACTGTCCGTTAGAGATGCAGGGCAGTAATTAGGCCATGACAGAGATGAGGGTAGCAATAAAACAAAGACAGAAAAGTCCATCGACCAGAGTCAGCTTAGAAGGTGAGTAACAGCTTTAAATGGTTGCATTCACTGGCCAGTGATGCACTGCTCCAATGTACTGGATCAGCATTATTGGCAATACTGATTTATTATATGGGTTTGATATTGACAGACAGATTTGATACCATTTCATAATCAGAAAAATCTGGAATAATCTAATTAAACATTTGCACAATCCTGAAAAATGATGTATGGGCGTTGAGGCTATGTAACTAATAATGCTCTCACATGGGTTCAACACATTGCATTCCTATTAATAAATCCACTGCTTATTTAGAAAGAGAGAGAGATGTTACCTACCTGCAAAAAACACCAGTCCAAATGTACAAAGAGCCCTGCAAGACTCACCATGACATTAAGAGAAAACAGTGCCATAGTAACACATTTTCTCATCCATAAGCAAAGCTGTAAAAAGTGGCACAATTGTGCTTCTTCTCTTATCTGCATGCACAATAAATGAGTCATAAACCACGAGTGATGGTAAAATGTCCAATATGAAGCCCCTGTAGATTTAATGAGCCTTTCTTTAATGTTTTCCAACATATTTGCTGTTACAGGCAAATCTTGGCACAATATCCACACACTCAGTTAATGCTGATTAACTGATGTATCTGAAATGCTAATTCCTTTAGATCGCAAACATCGACAGTGCAGTTAAAATCCTTATGACTTACAAAAACATTCAGGTTTTATTAACATCAAGCTTTATGAATCTGGCTGAATATAATATATACATATGAAGTTTGTATACTTCTCCTATAATAAAAGTGCTTCTATTAAGTGCATCTTGAGCTTTCTGTGATTTTTGCAAAGCTTTATTTGTGGGAATGTGGGCATTTTTTTTTTCAAAATGGCAGACATCACAGCTTATTCATTTTATTGCAACCATACTTTACGCTACCAAACGAAGCAGAGAGCTGAAAACAGATATGATTTTTTAGATTTTATTAAGAACAAAGTTAGACTCAAAGTTAGAGCTGCCAGGAGATAAGGGATCTATTCTAAAAAAAAATAAACAAATGTCATTTTAAGACCAAAGACTTTTGGTTGCTTCAAAAGGATATTCAAAAAAATCCATATTTTAAAATTATCTTGACACTTTTATAAAAATCCTGTCAATCATAATTCTCATAAAAAAAACACGTTTTCCACCAAATGTTTTCAAACTGGAGTAAATTAACCATACCACACTTACATAGCAATTCTTTAATTATAGTTATAACACACAGGGTTAAGAGGAGCTACACTGTTATCCTGAAATATTGAAAATGTGAATTGCTTTGATTAATGCCATGTTTAATAAACAGGAAACTATAATAAATTTCAGCATCATTTAAACAGTGCTGTTACTGATTGTACTTAGACGAGAATGGTAACTGCCAAATTAAATGTCAAATAACAGACACCTCTGCTGGTGAGTGGGGAGGGAGGGGGCTTTTTCTACCCACACAGAGAGTAAGACCAGTTGTGCTCTCTTGGACTCCCAGTCATGCATGGCTCAAGCATTGCCGGGGATTAAAGTAGTACTTTTGATCTGTGGTTTAACTTAATATAGGTAGAGGACAACTTTTATTCAATTAGATATTTATAAAGGATTTGGATGGGAAAGGAGTGGTCCTTTCCCATTCCATTCAATAACCTCAACAAGCTGTTACAGACCTGTATCTGACACCACTGTAACTGGAGTTTAACTGGATTATGTATGAAATTGGTATATATGAGACTAAAGCATCATATCCCAAATCATTCAATATGTACTAAATATAGTTCAACTCTTGACTTACCAACACACCCCAGACATGTAGAAATCAAACGGTTTGAACAGAGGATGTTACAAAGCAATCACATAAATTTAACCTAAACCTTACCCTTACCCTAACCATAGTATAATGCAAAATGTAATGTAATGTAATAGGCTAACTTCTAATACAATAGAACACACTTATACAATAATACATGCAATTCTCCATGAAACATGATTGGAAACAGCCAGATTGAGATAATTGCTGACCCAATTATTTTATGAAGGTAAATTATGTTCAAAAGTGAGATATGAATCCCACAAGGCTCTATTTTTTATGACTTATTCACACTATACACATTTGGCCTCAGTTATATGCCAACATGGCATTAACACCCACTGTTTTGCAGACAATACACAGCTGCACATATCAGACAAACCTGATGACAAACTTTAATGAAAAGGAAGTTGAGGTCTGTGTAAAAGATGACGTGTAAAGTCCTTCAGACAGTAATATAAAACGGTCTGTCTGCTGGATCCGAAATCCACAAAACATAAATGAAAAGAGTAAATGTTAAATCTGGATGATGTAATATCACTAGGACAGCGTTTTACCATCTTTGTAACATTGTCAAGCCAAGAAATGCCTTCTTCCTGCATGACACATTTACATGACACTTTATCACTTCAAGGTTAGACTATTGCAACACACTATTGTCAGGATGTTCCAGCAAGAAAATAGAAAAACTTCAACTTGTTCAAAATGCTGCACCCATGGTCCTTAATAAAACTAGAAAAACTTCATCTCATATCAGCCCAATTCTATCAGCACTGCACTGGCTTCCAGTAAAATTCCACATTTAATATAACAGTTTTCTATAAAGCCCTACATGGACTCATTCCCGAGTATCTGCAAGACCTCATTTCATAACGTGTGCCATCACGATTACTTAGATCACAGGGTGCTGGCTTCTTACTAGTTCCCAGAATTCAGAAGAGCCTTTATCTTCCTCCTGGTATAACCTTCCAAACAATGTTCATGATTCACACACACTGGCAGTCCAGACTGAAAACGCACTTGTAAAGTTTAGCGTTGGGTAATTAAAGTTTCCCTGTAAATAAAGGTTGCAAATGCAGGGGTCTTGAACACAGGCAAGTGCTGTAAACGTAGACTTTGGTTTGTGGATGGTGGAGTGGAGCTGTCATGTCTGTGCTACCTTTTGGCTCTTTCCTATAGTTAGATCTGCCAGAGATGTTAGCCACACTCTCTGTGGGAGAACTAATTCCATACCATCACCTGTGACTGCACACCTGTCCAGCATGATACTGCAAGTTTGACAATGACATACTTTTCTTTATTATTAACATGACATCTGTCATCTGTACCAATACTTTTGAGAATGACACAAATGTTGTTTATTTCACAACATATTCTGCCGCAGTTTTTATAGTGACAATTTGTATTAATTGCATTTCAGCCCTACAAAATGGCCTACTAACATCATTTCAGTGATCTCAATAGCTCAGGAGAAAAGGTTAATGAGGACAAAACAACTGATGTCACTCTGTCATGCTGTACAGAAATGCAGGCTGGTTGCTTGAACAGGGTAGTGGTGTTTTAAGTTTTCCCAATCAACCATTTATCCAATCATCAAGAACTTCAGGACTTCAGGGCAAGTCAAGCAAGGACCATCTCCTAAGGCATCAATGAAATCAGGTCACCACCAGTGCAGAGGTTGCTCATGAATGTCAGAGTGCATCTGAATGCATAGTGAGATGAAAGCTTTTGGAGGATGGCTTGATGTCAAGAAGAGCAGCAAACACAGATTGACATTCTGCAGGAAGTACAGGGACTGGACTGCAGAAGACCGAGGTAAGATTGTTTTCTCTGATGAAGCCCCCATCAGACTGTTTGGGACATCTGGAAAAAATGATTGTCCACAGAAGACAAGGTGAGCACTACCATGAGTCCTGAGTCATGCCAACAGTGAAGCATCTGGAGACCATTTATGTGTGTGGTTGCTTCTCATCCAGGGGATTGGGTTCACTCAAACTTTTGCCTAAGAACACTGCGATGAATAAGGGACGGTTTCAAAACATTCTCCAAGAGCAACTTCTCCCAACAATCCCGGAGCATTTTGGAGATGAACAATGGTTTTTCCAGCATGATGGAGCATGTTGTCACAAGGCAAAAGTGATCAGGAATCTCAGCAGATCTCAGTCTCTGTGGTCCGTCCTTAAAAAGGGGATGGATAAACAAAAACCCATAAACTCTGGTCAACTTCAAGAGCAGATTAGGCAAGAATGGGTTGCCATCACTCAGGATTTTGCCCAGAAGCTGATATTCAGCATACCAAGACAAATGGCAGAAGTCTTAAAGAAGGGGTCAACACTGAAGGGTCAACACTGTAAATATTTGCTTAAACTGTATGTGTTTGTTAACAAAACATAAAATAAACATATGGAATGTTTATAACTGTACTTCATTACGTAATATAAAAATCTGACAAGTGGTTCTAAAAAAACAGTGAGGCACCAAACTTTTTGAAAATCAAAATTTGTGCCATTCTAAGTTTTTAGCCACAATGTTGTTCTACATAATGTAGTGAAACCAGCTCATTAATAGCGAAGTACATGTGAGCTGTATATAAAGAATACTGGGGCAGAAAAAAACTGTATCAATAGAGCACAGTCATTTAATAATACAGAATAAATTCCGTGATTATTTAGAGAAACTGCTGCCAGTAAATGATTCAGAGCATGAGCAGAGACACAGCCAGACCAAAAGTACCAATAGTATGATTTGCAGAATAATTACATTTTCTCAGGTAAATGACATTTAATTGCATAAAGGTTCGGGCAATGATGCAATCATCAAATGAGCTCTTAAATGGCACAAGTGGCTGAACGAGCTGAATTAAAAACACAGTTAACAAATTTACTCACTTTATATCATTTAGCTGCACCATAAAAAGCCAATTAGAGATCACAAGCCACTAGAAGCATGACTGTCACCACTCATACTTAAACTGCGAGATGCTGCTGAGGATAAAGAGGATAGAGAATGTACCCACTGTTAACCACAGGCAAACAGAGATAGTCATTGATTTTCCATACATTTTCCATTCTTTTTAAAAATGGAGCATGAAGCATTAGTGTGCTATGAGAATGTCTGCCTGTGGTTGTCTGGCACCTTTCAACTCCCCCCCCCCCCTCTCTTCTTTTCACAGTGGTGGAACATGAAGGGTGGTATATGACATAGATGCTGAATCAATTCAAATGAATGCTCCGTGAGTGTGAGGTGCACAGTGTAAAACAACAGAAATGGTGCTTGACTGTGGGCCTTTTTTTTTTTTTTTTCAATTTCCTTCTATACTAATAATCTAGAAATCAATAACTGTGGTCAGGATATAGGCTCAAAACAGGAGGGTTTTTCAATTTCAGCATTGTGCATGATGGCAATGGCAGGAATAGTTGAGAGAGAGAGAGAGGGAGAGAGAGAGAGAGAGAGAGAGAGAGAGAGAGAGAGAGAGAATAGCTGTAGTATTCAGAGAGCAGCACTAACCTCACGAACCGGCTCAGGTCCTTTTATTAGCCAATACATCATTTTACTTAGCCAATAACAGAGTCCCTCACACAAAAGATAATGGATGTTTCTGCTGGTTGCCGCGGGATCCGCTGCAGTGGTAATGTAGATTAATTTACTGCAAACAGATTGATTTTTCCTTTTCTGTAGGAGTCATTTGTTTTTTCCTCGTCGCAGCGGTCAGCTACTGTAACTGCCCACCTGTGTGAAGCAGCATTGACTTCTCAAGCAAATGAGTAACTGAGCACATTCAAATTCATGCCCTCTCCCACTTCTCCTCTACTTACCTCTTATCCTCACAACTATGAGAAACGCTGGGAGAGGAATTCATGCAAGATCCTCAGAGACACACCACCGCTGAGGCTTATTCACTACGCTGCTATCTGACCAATGTTACTGGAGCATCTGATCCACCACCAGCCACCTGTAGGAGGGTTTGGACCTTCAGGATGACAGCTTTTCAACTCCCCCCCCCTAATGAAAATGATATTTAATATTAATGTCTGTGGATGCCCCTTCCAGTGAATGCATGGGGTTACTTTTAGTCTGTCTGTCACACACACACACACACAGCTTGTCTAGTCCCTGTAGAGAAGTATTGCCAATGGAATAGGTCCCTCTGGAGCATATACATTTGAGCTTATTGGAGCCAAACCTAATGGCAGGTGAGGGCTAGAGGCTATATAGCCTTGGAACATTTTGTATTTGTATCACTGCTGTAATCTATATCAGGGTTTCACAACCTGTGGGCTGGGGACCACCAGTGGGCTGTGAAGCACTCTCTAGTGGGCCACATGCCCATCTATATTAATGATTTATGATAATGGGATGTGAAATTCTCATGTTTGAAATGTCTGGGAAATAAAGGCAATTTCACATGCTGAGATTTGTTTTCTTGTGGGTTGTTACCAGTTTCTAGTTCTAAACAGGTGGGCCATGAAGTAGATAAGGTAGAGAACCCCTGATCTACAGTATATCAGTGGATCCACTGCTGCACCAAAAGTTCTAATAGAAGGGTAACAAAGATGGCACCCTGCTTGCTGTCATGCAGAATTAGGAGAATAATTAATAGGTTAAATATGAGTTGAACTGTTAAGCTTCTACTTTCACTGTTTAATATTTAATGTCTCAGTAGCACCGCTGTTTGACCTACATCTGCCTCAGTGTTACCCTCAGAGTTGTGTATCTGATTCTTTTTTCCCTTTACATTGTACGTATCTGATTTTAAACATTATATATTGTGAAAAAAACCCATCTCAGTAACATCCTCATTATTTAATGACTATTATATTTTAATACCCTTCTCTCATACACACAAGAACAATGACTACATCAGTAGTGTGGACTTTGTCTTTTCTCCATGCCCTTTCGTCCTTCCATTCTACATCACTCTTTTCCAATTTTTCATTTATCTGCCACTTTTCTCTCTCTCTGGCTCCTGTTCTTCACTCCCCCTCTCTCCCACTCTCTCCCCCTCCCTGTGTGACAGCAGCATGGAGGCTGACGGAGACAGCAGTGACCCATGTCGACCCCACCCTCGCTGTCCACTCAGCACTTCTGAGAGGTCAGGGCTAATGCACTGCTGCCTGCAGAGCTGCACATTAAATATGAGCCCAAATAGAACACTTCAGAGTGGCAGCAGCGGAAGGACGAGGAGAGGAGTCCACAAAACACTAGCCATGCTGTACGGTTTGTCGTGGCCTAGAGAGAGACAGCCAGAGGGAGAAAGAGAGATGGTATGGAGTATCTCCTTACTGTGAGATGCAAAGCAGCAAAAGGATCCTGGTTGCTCAATAAAACCTGTACGTGAAGGTAACATGGTCTTTTAAATAGGATCTGCTCAGATATTAACCAGGTATTCCAAAAATCAAAGAACATGCAATCTGAAAGATGTGTCCAACCTTTTAAAATAACCACTTAAACTGATAGACTAAACCCATCTGCACACTGAATACTGTGAGGATACTCGAAAACACTGTGGAGTAAGTATCAAGATAGTCTAACTAGATAACAATGAAATCAATAATGAAATAATAAAACACCTCATAATTGTATAATTGCTGAAGCCAGGTCTCTGTAATGTCATGCAATAAGCTGGATAGCAAATCCAAAGCACCTCCAGAAACTAGTAAGGGTATAACGTACCACAGTTATTCAAAAGAACCGCACAACATGATGGCATGGTTTAGACCTTACAAGCACATTAATTGTAAGGTTTGTAAGGGATTGTAAGTGCAATTGTTTACTTTTGGCTTGTTTCTTTTGTTTGTTTTCTTGTTTTTGTTCAGATACTTTAAGGTTCACCAACCACTGATATAGGTGGTCAGTTGTGCAATTTCCTTAGAATAAAACAGGACAATCTGGAGCAGCCTTCCATTTGACCAAGGTCAGAATATGTAATGCCAAGCACTGGCTCATGCAGTGAGCTGTAGATTAGGGCAACCATTTGCTCTGAAGTGACGGAGCACCACTGAATACCTTTGGGATGAGCTGGAGTGTCATTTGTGAAGCAGAACTAATCATCTCATATCGGTATCAAACCTTGTTAATGCTCTTAGTGGCAGAATGCAAACAGACCCTAGCAGCAATGTTTCAATGTCTAATGTCCTTCTAGATAAAAATGGAAGCTGTTGCTGCAGCAAAAGGGCATTGCATTCTTTATTTATTTATTTATTCCCTTGATTTTTGGAGAAATGTTGGGAAAACTGGTATCTTCAGAACTTTGGACATCTAGTATAAGCCCTTAAGGACATTCTAACCCTACTGACTCCTACCAGCACCCACCCACACATAGTGTTGCTCTGCTTATTGATATTATATTCTTTATCAAGTTTTGTTTTACTACTGTTGCTATTATTTCTCATGTTGTTGTCATATCTGTTATTGTTGTTAGAACACTTCAGCAATATTGCACCTGATGCTGTTAAATAAATAGCGACAAAAACTTCTGCTGGGTGCAGGTTTTCTTAGAACTAGTAATAGCATCAGAGTAGAAACCTATCTGCCCGACACATTGTTTCGTCTAAGCAATTATGTCCACTATCACCACACGCTGACAAGCAGCATGAAAGAATGGAGCAGGGAAGTGAACACATCACAAGAACGAGTACAGCGATCGACATTCCCGAGTCCTGTTCTCACACAGCATGGAGCTGTGTCTGGACTCATTCTGCAGTGCCAACCGTCAAAGCACATTGAACGCAAATGGGGTTGACCAAATGGAGACTGTATTTGAGATCTGCCTACAGTAAACCCCTGTCAGCTTGGTGAATACAGCAGCGCTGTGCAGAGCGTTATGTGCTGTAAACTGCCTGAGTAAAGTACAAAAAGAAGTCTAATGAAGGAAGCAATTCCATTTTTTCCCTTTATTTTTAATATGCAACATGAGAGATTTGAAAAGAGACTCTCTATGAGATCTTTTTTAAAAAGCAAAAAAATGTTAAGAAATGGGAAATACTACATTTATATATCAGTATTATCTGAGTTTATTTGAATTTTGTCCTGAATGATTGTTTAAAATGGTTGAAGATTACAATAACTCATGTTAAACAGGTCTTACATATGACTGCAATAGGAAACTAATCACAGGAAGTCAAACATGCAACAAGAGAATGTATTCTATGACCAATCAGTCATGCAGTCATGGAGACAACCTTCATGGCACATATAACAGTTGATAAATTAAATAAAATTTCAAGATTTGTTTAGTTATAAATGTGTGTGTGTGTGTGTGTGTGTGTGTGTGTGTGTGTGTGTGTGTGTGTGTGTGTGTGTGTGTGTGTGTGTGTGTGTGTGTGTGTGCGCGTGTGTGTGTACATTTATACGTGTCATCGATGAGTGCAACGTAACATATTCATTAGAAGTGTCTCCACAAACAGTGAATTTTAGATCAAAGTAAAACATTGTCATTTTGGATTTAGCATGCTCTGAATTGTGGAAGTTAAAGCAACATTTTTGTCTATAGCAGTGGTTGAGTATATAGATTTGATGACTGCAGGTGGGCCCTGGATCAACTGTGACCCTTTTCAGAAAGAAGCAGATATGATGAGGTCAGACTGACTGAAGTCTGTAATGAAGTCTGTAATGCTTTTGCTTTAATATCCAAAAAAATACAACACACATTTCTGAAAACATGCTAATTTAAATAAACTAATAATCTTTTTAGAATATAAGAGTGAAATGGACTCACTTTTCCAATCAGTAATGAGTACAAGAACTTCAGAACTATTATTAACTCACTGCAATTCATTTAACACTTACTATTGTGTCTAAAAAATAGAATGCTGTGTAATACCTTTTTTTTTTTTTTTTTGATAATTTCCTTCAAAAAGTAAACTTTTTACACTTAAAGTGATATTTTCTGGTTTTCATGAGCTATAAGCCATGCTGCTCACCAGTAAAAAAAAAAAAAAAGACTTGCAATGTCACTTTACCTGTAATGAATATATAATATGACAGTTTACCTTGTTGAATGAAACTGTGATCACAAATGAGCTTCTTAATGATACTGTAATTTTTTGAGATGCACTAGTATAATCAAATGCTGCCAAGTATAAACTACACTGAATGCACAATGACTGCAGGGGATAATTCTTGCTCAATATAACAAGGTGTTAAAGCAACATTATGTAGTATTTCTACCTCAAAATATCATCTTCAAAATCATTGTGGCACTCCACTGACTTGTAATAAGGAGAGTAGTATATCTATTGGTGCCACCCTGGACTGTAGCAGGACAGAGTTCTATTAGTCTAAAATCTTGTTATCTAACTTTGACCCATCATAAGAAAGTGAATGAAGGAAGAAGGACCTGGTGTTCTGGTGTATGTGTCTGTGCAGTTTTTACATGGAGCAAGAGCAAAGATGGCATTTGGCATTGGGTCAAATTGAGGTCAGGTCATAAAAGAACTGCTCTAGAGTTGGTTTGGGACCGGACCAGGATCACATCCTTTCAAGGGTCTCAGTGCCTTTCGAATGAGTCTGATTTAACCTACAGATCATAAACTACAGGAGTAAAAACAACCATAAAATCAAGCGTTAACAATATTTCTAATATGACAGATTTTGTATGTCTGATAAAAGAAGCAGTTCCATTATGCAGTGCATATCTGGATTGCTGTAAGAGATATCTGGGACAATATATGTTTGGTGTAAAAAATGGAAAAATGTCTTATGAGTGAGTGTAGCTTCCCACATTTATATGTATCTGTAAGATGAAGGAATCAGATTCAGATGAGGAAAGAATATTAAAAATGTGATTATGATAAATGAGTGTGTGTGTGTGTGTGTGTGTGTGTGTGTGTGTGTGTGTGTGTGTGTCTATGTTCACCATGCTTCTCTCTGTCTTCTCCTGTCCAGGTGGATCTCCCATGGCTACTGCATTGTTTATGAGCAGCAGATTGCTATGGTGATAGGGAGATGCCTGTAGCACTCTAATAAGCCTGAGAGAGAGAGGGAGACAGAGAGAGAAAGAGAGAGAGAGAGAGAGAGAGAGAGAGAGAGAGAGAGAGAGAGAGAGAGAGAGAGAGAAAGAGAGTGAGAGAGCAGTGGAGCCAGTCAGAGGAGCCCAAGAGTCTCAGCCCCCGATGAGCACCACTCTGATAAGGTCAATGAAGATGATACATGCCTGTTGATGTTTGCTGAGTCCAATGAGACGCTCCCTTGCTCCTTTTCTTCTCCACACAGCCTGGCCTGCAGATTACTAATGTATATGTCTGGGGAGGTAAACTGATCATCTATGCACTGCAGTCAAAGGTAGCCAGAGGACTCTGGACATGGAGAGAGGGGAAAAATGCCCTTTCGAAGCAAATTATGTATGAAAATACAAAATCTGCAAAATCTTTGGAAAAGCTGTACAGAGTTTCAATGTTTATCTTAATTTAGTGCCACAAGAAAAACAAAATAGATATATTCCCTGAGAGAACACAATGGTACCCAGGATTTATATATATGTACACTCTTGTTTTGTGTTCAGGGGTTCATTTAGTGGTAAGAGTTCAGAAGAGAGGGCAGCAGCATGCTGATAAAGGGATTATAGCATGTAAATATGCAGTAGAGACTCAGAGGCTAACCTATGGAGAACCTTCCTGTAAACAACGAGCTCCTGTTTGACCTCCTTATTGACATTTTGCCAGTAGTTTGTAGGTGATGAGAAGATCATGTGGCACAGACCTACACAGCAAGATGTTTGTTCACTCAGTTGCCATTTTTCCTTTTATGTTATTGCAAATTGAATGGATACATCTAACACAAAGGTACACAAGTCGAAGGGCTAGAATCCAGCTCAGGGTTAAGAGGGGCCTTGGTCTCTATCTCTCACGCCCCATTTTCAACTTTGTTTAAAGGGCCCTAAACAGGTTGGTACCATCTACCAGTCTCCTGGACTCATCCTCCTGTCCACTCCTGATACACCAAACAACCACCATGTCACCTGAGAATTTCACACAGTCCCCCGAGGTGCTCCCATGCTACTGATCACAGTCTCAGAGGTGCAGTCCCTCAGCCTAACATTCTGTGGTCTGCAGGTGTGGGTTCACCTGCATCCTGTCCAGCTTGTCTTTCAGCAGAAGGGACTGTATAGTGTTCAAAGAACAATCAAAGGACGTTATTGTCACAGTGCCACTCTCCTTATCCCGGTGGGAATACATCCAGAGGAGGTAAAGGACGGCATCTTCAATACCCACCTTTTCCTGATAGGCAAACTGTAGAGGATCCAGTGCTTGTTGAACCTGGGGTTTAAGTAGATGGAGGAGCAGGTGTTCTATGGCCTTCATGATGAGTGATGTTAAAGCGACCACCCTGATGTCAATAGGCAAGCTGGGGCACAATTTCAGGAGAACCAAATCTATAAAACATAAAGAAATTATACTTGCTCAATTATGTATTGAGCAAAATGATCCAATATTAAAGTATGTGAACCTTTGCTTTCAGTATCTGGTGTGACTCCCTTGTTCAGCAATAATTGCAAGTAAACATTTCTGGCAACTGTTGATTAGTCCTGCATATAAGCTTGGAGGAAATTTAGCTCATTCTCTCGTACGAAAAATGCTTCAGGCCTTTCCACAACACTTTTACTGAATCAATGTAAGGATTTTGGGACATTTCCAAAGTTTTAACTTTATTGTTCTTTTACCATTCTTTGGTGGAAGGTATTGTGTGCTTCTATTGAGATTCAGCTCATGGACAAGGGTCCTAGCATTTTCATTTAGAATGTGTTGCCTTAATTCAGAATTTCTTGTTCCATCAATGATGTCAATCCATCCTAGCCCAGATGCAGCCAAACCGGCCCAAACCATGATATAACCCCCACTGGGTTTGACAGATGGGATAAGGTTTTTATGCTGGAATGCAGTGCAAAATTGGTTGATTTTGGTCTCATCTTTCCACATACACATGTCCATATGATCTGTAGCAAATGTAGCAATATTCTATCTGTAGACCAACAGCATCTCCTTGCAACCCTGACATGCCAATCGTTGTTCAATGTTCTCCTATTGGAGGACTCATGAACATTAACATGAAACAATGTGTACAACTTTTAGTTGCTTAATTTAGTTACTTTGTGAACTTGAACACTATTACATGCCATGTTCTTGGCATAGTCTTTGACTGTCACGCACTCCTGGAGAGTGTAATAATGGTCCAGAATTTCCTCCATTTGTACACAATCTGTTGCTCTCTTTGTCCAATCTTTGTTGGAGTCCAAACTCCTTAGAGATGGTTTTGTAACTTTTTCCTGCCTAAAGAACATCAACAACTCTTCTTCTGAGCTCCTCAGATGTGCCAATATGTGTTGTCAGGTTCATACTTTAATAGAACCCTGTTCTTTAAATAAAACAGGGCATCTGCTCACAACTCATCACCCCACTGATTGAAAACACCTAACTCTAATTCAAATTATCTACTAATGTCACATACATTTGTCACATAATTTTGACAAGAAATTTCATGTTCATGTTCAGGTTCCTCAATAAATAAATAATGAAGTGTAATATCTTTTTTTTTTGTTCTTCTTACGTACTTGTGCGAAGGTGTAGATGAAATTTAAGCAGAAACATACAAATTCCTAAAGGGCTCCAAACATTCAAGCACTACAGTACAAACGCTTTTAAACATTTCAACATGTGACTTCTGTTTCTGTATTATGGGCAATCAAAACCATAACTCCATCTCCAACAGCTGCTTACTATCCATCAAAAACATTTTAAGCAACACATGGACAACACTTTGCAACTAGCTTCAAAGTCAGAACGCCGACATAGTGTGACTGAAGGGTACCTGCTGACATGGTAATAAGGTACCTGTGATTGTCTGAGCCCCATTTGTAGGCATGATGAGCAAAACAGCTTGACAAAACGCTGAGCTACACCGTTTATAATTGTTGGCTCATTAGTGATCATGTAATACCTCCAGAACTTAATAAACATGCCATTAAACATCTGGTAATTATGCAAGAGACGTGTTTGAATTCTCAGTAACAGCCTTTTTAAAAGCATCCATCACAAACTGCTGCAAAGCCCAATGGCTAACTAACCCAGCATCAGCTCTGGGTTCATTCGGCAGATGTGGACACTGTACGAAGGGCAGAGCCAACATCTCTGATACTCCCTGTGTGGAAAAGCCTCTATTAAACTTAAACCAATAAAAACCTTCACCAGTGAAAATTTTCAACTCTGTTTTTCTTTTCTGCAAAAGACAGGAAACTTTCTTTGGAACGAACTCCAGATTTGTTAAAAAGTTAAAAAGGCTGTATAGAGGCACTGGAAAATTGAAAGGTTAAAAATATAATGCGCTTTTAATGAGCTCCAGAGTATCTCAAATATTTCATCATTTTCCATGCCAATACAACATGTAGTTCACGCACCAGTCGATTTGAGAAAATAGTCCAGCTTTAATGATGTTTTCCATCACTGCACAACTTGAGCTGCCATTATTTGAAGGCAAGCATGAAATGCGTGGGGCTGTTGGACATCTCTTAACCATTTAACACATACATTTATAATAATTACACATCAAGGGCTATTGTGATTGTGTACTGGATTGACAGCAGGTGCACATGTGCACACAGGTGTGTGCATATACACACTTTCATGTACTGAACAGAAAGCAGCAGAAAAAAACAGACTTATGCATTCAGATTTGTTAGGCCATTAAGAACATCTTAAAATCCAACAGATGTTTCTTGTTTATACATCCATTCATCATCTGACCCAGGATCCAGGTTGTGGGGAAGCAACCTAAGAGGCCCACACCTCCCTCTCCCAGCCAGCACTTTCAGCTATTCCAGGAGGAGTCCAAGGCGTTCCCAGGACAGCCAAGAGATATAATCTCTGCAGCATGTCCTGGAGCTTCCTCAGAGTCTACTCCCAGTCGGACATGCTCACAGGGGCAGTGTCCAGGAGACATTCAAACCAGATACCCGAAAAAATCTCCAGCTGTCTCCTCCCCATGGCTCTTGTCATGTAAAACAAGCTCCTGCTCCATTTATACAGGGAATCAGTGGTTCATAGCAGTGAGCCCAGTATCCAGTACTCCCAGATCCCTTTTCCACCAATGTGGAATGGGTTCCTTTCTGGTTCGCAAACCTAATTTTGAACTGTTCTGTGAATTTCAACAACAAAAATATGTGTGTTCTCTATCAACTGTATCAAGCACAGAAATCCAGCAACAAAACACTAGTCTGGCTCAGGTCCGAGAGGCCGTTTCTCCCAATCACACCCTTCCAGGACTAACTGTATTGCACCTAATGGCACAAGGAATATTTTGGTCCTAGATGGAAGAATAGATTCAATGAATTTCCAACAAAATCTTTAAATAAGTTGAAGATCACTAGGGGATGGATTCTATAAATGGATAATGATCATAAATCCACAATAGATTACCTCAAAGGCACACGCCAAAGGTTTTATCATGGCCCTCACAGTCCCCTGATCTGAACATCATTGAAAATCTGTGGATAGAACTCAAAAAAAGCAGTGCATGCAAGAAGTATCAACTAGAAGACCTCCCAGTGATCAGGTAAATATGTAAAATGATTATGCTACACATACAATTCCATACTTTTCACTCTAAGTCTGACTTTTATAGAAAATCTGCTATTTATCACCTGCAGTGACCATGGCTTCTAAGGTCTCTAACATAAGAGTAGTTACAAACCATTGCATACAATCTGCACAGCACTGGAAATACAACAGGACAGGCACAAGGGTAAGAGCTGTAGTTGGTCACGTTATTACACTGGAATGCAATGGCCTTGCAGAAAAACCTAGACGCTGGTTATGATGTGGATTTGATTTTGCGTCGCCTTTTCCATACACACTAAACTAAATATGAGCTCTATCATCAAAAAAAACCCTTCAGCTGTGGTCCTTAACAGCAAACCACTATCAACATTCTAAAGGAGCTTGGCTGGATATTCACCAGGTCTGTAGAAAAGTGTGAGCTGGAGACAAAGCAGCTACGATTGGCCAAGCTGTTGATGAAGAGACAGTGTGTCTGATGATTCTTGCACTTAGGAGAGGTCAGTCATTACCACAGAACTGAAAGTGAAGATGACAAGTATGATCGTCACTTACTAAAGTGACAATAGCACCAAATGTGTCAGGCACTTGGTCACAGTAAACAGCAACAAACTGATATTGGAGAGGAAATTTATTACAGCCCCAGAACACTTGATCAGACCAAAAATCTCACACCATTTCAGTCAAATCACACTGTTTGAGTGCTAAGAAATAAAAATAAATAAAGATTTCAATGTTTAAGATGGGTATGTGATACTTATCTGAAGTCATGATGTGTAATTTTCAAATTGAAAGCTACAGAATGATCTAATGTCTCAATAATTAACTGAAGAAGTCTCAGTGTGTTTGTGTATACATACATTTCTTATTTCCTGCAGTTTCATTCCCACATTACTTAAAAGATTAATAAATATAATTAATATAGATAAAGATCCTGGAATGCAATTATTATTGCATTGACCAATTGACCAATTATTTTATTGGTCAAGTTAATTTACAATAACACTACTCATCCTGATTTAAAGAAATTCTCAAGGCTGTGACCACTCCGTGGTCTACCATTTAATCTGTCTAGAAGTACAGATATGACGCACACTGCAAAATGTACAAACCCTTATCAAACATGAGTGTGAAAAAATCTTATATATGTATGTTCATGTTGAAGTTTTAATGTGTACATACAGCATGTTCAAGATGGGGCCACGGATGGCTGCCTTGGTGTATTTCTCCTACTCCTGAAGCTTAATTACCTTGAAGAAGTACTGAACCGCAGGGACCAGGTTTCATCAGAAACTATTCCTGAGTTGGTTCCAAAACTTTTAGGTAATTGACACACCAAGCACTCTGGCCTTACTGAACCTGGTGAGGATTTGCCATGGATTTCACATTTCTCTCTTTATCTTTACCTTTACCTTTACCTGTTCCTCTTCAAACTGCAATCTCTACACAACAAAACAGACTACTTCTGCTCAACAGAACCAGCAAGGACTTTCTGACTTTGCCTGCCCTCTGTTTTATAGAAGCCTGGCTGCTTAACCTGACCCCAAAAAGTACAGTACACCCACATGGCTTCCAGCTGCACAGATTGAACAGAAACACAGAGCAAATCACAAAAGCAAAATCAATCCAATATGACTTGTGCAAAAATGTCATGGAAATCTTAAAATCATGTAGTTCTTCCATGTAAACACTTTCTATCCTCTTCTTTCTTTATTCTGGCCAACAGAGGTCTGTACTTTTACTTAGACACTTAGACACGTAAACACTTACGTAACATTTGTATGGTTAACACGTTTTACTCAAGTAAAAGTAAAAAGTATCTAAATGTACTTAAATGTACTGTTCTTTAAAAAGAAAATTCCACTGAAATTTTTAATTAGCAAAAGCATCTGAATCATAATCAAGTACATTATAAACAAACAAATAAATACTAAATGTGTTTGCCAGGCCCATGCCATCACACTGCCTCCACCATGTTTTACAGAGGACATGGTGTGTTTTGGATCATGAGCTGTTCCAAGCCTTCTACATCATTCTGGGTCTTAGTTGGTTGGTCAAGGTTGGTCTTAGTTTCATCTGTTCAAACAATGCTGTTCCAGAACTGTGCTGGCTATTTAGAAGTCTAATGTGGCCTTTTTATTTTTGAGACTGATTAATGCTTTGTACCTTGTGGTGAACCCTCTGTATTTGCTCTCATGAAGTCTTCTCATTTTGGTAGACTTAGGTACTAATACACCTACTTCCTGGGTGGATGTTGTGAAGGGGCTTTTATTCAACAAGGAAAATATTCTCCAATCATCTTCCGGGTCTTTTTGAGTTGCCGAGCTCACCAGTGCACTATTTGTTCCCCAGAATTTGGCCACTCCAAACATTTCTTCTATCTCTCTGATGGATTTTTTTTTTCAGCCTAATTATGGTCCATTTCACTTCCATTGAGTGCTCCTTTGACTGCATGTTGTGGGTTCACAGCAACAGTTTCCAAATACAAATGCCACACCTGGAATCAACTCCAGAATCTTTCACCTGTCTAACTGATGATGAATTAATGAATTATCTATGCAGTCCATAAAATAGCTTTTGAGATAATTGTACATTTACTTATGAGCCTTAAATGAAGAGGCTTTGTGGAAAAATGGTTGCAGTTCTTTAACATTTCATAGGATATTTTTGTTGAATTAAACCTGAAAGTCTACACTTCAATTACATCTCAAATCTAATGTGGTGGCATGCAGAGCCCAAATCATGAAGATTGTGTCACTGTCAAAATATATATGGGTCTAACTGTACAAATAATGAAATTAATACTAATACTAAGTAGCTCTACTTAATTTGAACATTTTTTTTAAATCTTATTATTTTGTTTAATTTTGGTATCTCAGACATATCAAATTAATTCATCAAAGTAATTTAAACTAGCAAAATATTAAATAATGCCACCTGTTTCAAATCAACAAGCTCTCTTCATAATCATCATACTCAATGCAGCCACTACCAGCTGATTACTGGTTTTAAGAGTCTGGTGGTGATGATACAGTTCATCCAAAAAACAAGCAAAATGTTCATCTCTGTCAATACCATCAGATTTGGAAATAGATGAACATTTTGCCTGTTGGACTACACTGAGTACTAAATTCAGTAAATCTCTGTGTCTGACAGAGCCTCTACTACACACATCTAATACATATGTATTATCAGAACATATAACAACAGTAATCAAGGCTACATAAACGTAGAGGCTGAAGAACATTGCTTTGTTAAAAATCATGTTGCAGTAACATGGCTTCTCACTCACCCAAACTAATGCAGCACAAAACCTAATGAACTTGAGGCACAGGGACATGCGGTGGGAGGCGAAGATTTCACATATTTCAGATTCATGTGGGTGGGCTCTGGTTTGTGAAGCTCTCAGCAGTTCAGCTTCACTAACAGCCACTCGGGTGGGCACTGGGAAATGAAGCATTCACCAGTTTAGATTCACACTCTTGGAGACTTTAAAAGAGCCAATATAAGCAAGGAAATAGCCAAGTTCAGAAAGAATGTCACTTGCACAACAATCAAAGGAAATACTCTGGACTACTGTTACGAATCTGTTAAAGATGCCTATCACACAGTCACACAAGCACCTCTCAGGAATCGTGACCATTCTAGTTCACCAGTTCGCCACACACCTGCTGTCACAACAGTTCAGAGATAGACAAGTGGATACAGTGAAAACCTACAAATGAACCCAGAGATTGGACAAGTTTTAAGAGGCATCAGACAGACTACATAAATATACCAATACCAAGATGTCATACATCAGTTTCTTACAAAGCTCAGAAAGCTTCCTAGGAAATAGGAGACAGCATTGAGGAGCGAGCACAGAATTCTCAAAGAAGTCAAATACAGGCTGAAGGAAGGGATTACAGTAGCAAAGAGAAAATACTTAACCTCCCCTAATACAAAGTCCATGTCATGTTCAAGTGAGCCTCTGTAAGTGCTGGAATTTTTCAGAAAAATATATAATGGGTTATGCCAGAGATGCTGTAAATACGAACATGGGTCACTGATTGAAATGTGAATTCTTGTAATGCTCAACTTGGCATCTGTTTACAGATAAAGACTTGCCCTTCAACATAGGAAGCCAATCAGCTTGCACAAGCGGAGGTGGTTGATTTGCAAGTGGAGAAGCCCTCCCTTCATCTGTGCAATCTGTCCAGTAACCAGAACAAGATTTAAAAATCTATTTTATGTGTATTATTGAACAAAATGCTACAAAATAATCACAAGTTTTAATTAAACAATAAGCCACAATAAGCTGAGCATTACTGCGATCTTATCATGGTGAAGGATGTTTTGGCCTGACAGGAAGCAGAGTGCTTAAAACATCCTTCCCCATGATGAAATCTTTGCAACATACAGTTTTGAGTGGCATATTGCTTTTAGAAAATGATGCACAACATAAAATATGATTAAATATGTCAATGTTCCATTTATAAATGTATTTACTTAGAAAACAACATCCACAATAAATCATTCTTCCACCACTAAATGTAGTCTGCTACCAGTAAGCACTGTAGCTAGGCACCATGAGAGCGAAGATTTAGTTATAAATAACATGGCTTTTGCCTATTAATGAAACAAAATATGTTTGTGTGTATTTAAGTTTTTTCAACATCAAGGAGACATTGCAGGAAATATGCATCTATCTTGGGTCTGTGTTTTTGGCATTTACGTCACAAAGACGTAACTGAACAGTGTTAGCTTTGAACAAATCTGATTATTCTGAAAAGTTAAACATGATTACATTATTTCTTGGATGAAACACGGTAATGACGCAAAACATTTCCTGTACTTAGAACACATCTGATTTTGAAAATCTCTGGCTGTATATTACACGCATATAAGGGCAACTCTGGGTAATTTCCAGACCTGATTCTCTGGACATTTTCTCTGAGCTCATATGTAAAAAAAACAGCTTTAGGCAAGCTAAAATAGTCACCTTGCTGCACACAACCCAATGTCAGTTTGGAAAAGCCTCCAAGAGATTATTAAGGGTGAGAAAAAGTATCCTTCTCTTCAATGAACACCAGCTTACCAACAACCTGAATGAGCTCGATTGCTTGTTGGAAAGTGCAAATGACAATCTGCAGCCCTCCTCTTCCATACTGGTCCTCTCATCTCTGTCACATCTCACCATCAATAAGTCAGACATGACTCTTCAGGAGACA
Organism: Acestrorhynchus altus; assembly: GCA_034509495.1. Taxonomy (NCBI): domain Eukaryota; kingdom Metazoa; phylum Chordata; class Actinopteri; order Characiformes; family Acestrorhynchidae; genus Acestrorhynchus; species Acestrorhynchus altus. Next base: position 8,803,001 of record CM067510.1, on the reverse strand, counting down.
AAAAGGTGAGAAAAGCTCTCGGCCTAGATTTGATCGCATTATCCACTTTAAATCAATGCTATGATTGACTGGCATCAATCTACTGAGATATATAAACAATAATAACCTAAACTGTGACCTCAGTTCTGAACAATATAGGACTAAATGCCTACTGGCTGGATGACCTGATATCAGTAGTTAAGAAGGTCTTCAAAGTTATTCGGAGCCTTCAAATGTATTAAAAACCCTCAGCATGACTCCCTGTAGTTTACATACAGATCAAACAGAACTGTGAATGATGCAGTAAACCTGGTACTGCACTTCATGCCACAGTAATTCAACAGTCCAGGCACCTATGCTAGACTTCTATTTGTGGACTTCAGCTCTACTTTGAGCACCACTGTGCCAGAGCTCCTGCAGGTCAATCTCTTTGAAGTGTCAGTGACAGATCCTGTCAGTGGATCAGGGATTGCCTGACCAGGAGGAAAGAGGCTGTGGTTGGTAAAACATGTCAGACTGTTGGACCCTCAGTGCTGGAGTACTACAGGGCTGTCTTCACACCAACAACTGCATTACCAAGGACATATCTGTGAATGTTTTGAAGTTCAGGAAAGGCACAACCACAGTCCACCTCAAAACCAATGGTGACATGTCTGCCTACAGAAAGGGAGTTGAGCAGCTGCTGTCCTAATACATCAGCAGCCACCTGTTGCTGGAAACACAAACGTCTGTAGAGATGGCAGAGGACTTCAGGCACACCCCACCTCTTTACCTCCTCAACATTCATGGCTCTGCTGTTTTCACTGAGGAGTTACTCAAGCTTTTGCATGTCATTGATAACCATCTGGTCTGGGTGGTTCATCTCATGAAAACAGGTTAAACTCCAGAGCAGAATCAGTATAGCAGACAGGGACATAAGGTGTACTCTACCAAAGCTTCATGAAATAAATATAACAGCAGGGTCAGGAAACTCAATCTGGTGCTGGGTGAGATGGCTGCCTCTCCAGTAGATTCACAGTTTTTAACTCTTTCAACCTCTTTACTTTTCTTCACCATGAATTTCCTCTTCCTGTGAAGCCAAATTGTGTTTTTATACATATCCCATATATATTTTTAACTTTAAGAAGTAACCAGGAACCAGTTTTTTCAATCAATCAAGATAGAAGCTGCTGGCACTGAAAACAATGGGACAAGCTGGGATATAACATTTTATCCCAAGCTAAGTTAAAGGCTAAGCTACTAAACAATTGGTGGTGCTGCAAACCATCCAATCCCTCCATTATTATGGGCAATGTGAACTTGCAGCCAAACAAGGTTGACAAGGTTTATATTTATGAAGAAATAGCTACCCCAACTTATGCTGAATGCTAACATGGACCTGCAGGGATTCACTGCTGTGAGAGCCAACAGAGACACTGAAGCATGTATGAAAAGCAAAGGTGGGGGGCTCATCATCTATACAAACAATAACTAGTGTAAGCTGGGATATATCTCTGTAAAGATGGTCTTATTTTGTTCGGACTTTGAGCTGCTAGCAGTTAACCTGTGGCCATATTATCTCCCGAGTTCAGTCATGTGATCTGCGTCTGCATGTCAGAGGATTCACTCTGTCACAACGAGGCTGCAGACACAACACCCTAAGGCATTTATGATCTTTTCTGGGGGATTAAGTAATGTTACTTTGGACTCTATGGTCAGAGGTCAACTGAGGAAGCTTCATCCTAGGAAAGCTGCAGGCCTGGACAAGGTGTGTCCCTGAATGCTAAAGACCTGCGCTGCTGAACAGGATGGACGATTCCACTGCATCTTCAATCTCAGACTATAGCTGGGGAGAGTGCCCATCCTCTGGAAGACATCAAGTATAGTTCAATTTCCCAAAAAGAACTGGACTAGTGAGCTGAATTACTTCTGACTGGTGATAATTACTTCACATCTGATGAAGATGTTGGCATCTCCTCAGACCCTAGGTGCAACATGCACGGGATTATCTGCAGTTTACATATGGGGCAAGTGTTGGTGTGAAAGACACCATCCCACTACACTGAGCCCACTCAAGTTTGCCAACACCACCACTGTGGGGTGTATCAGGGATGATAGAGAAGTATAGTATCTATACATCTAATGATACCACTATGATCTGAGGATCACAGGTTTGAATCTAAGGTCATGCTGCTTGCCATCAGCAAGAGAGAGAGCAAACTCCTCCAGACATGTTGGATGCCAAACAATGATACAAAATAGTGACAGTTCAGAAAGAGATGGTGGTTGACTTCACATGTATCAGAGGAGGCTTTTCCTCTCCTCTGACCCAGGACATTATCTTTCACAACTTGAACTATCAAAGCCAACACAACAGGACATACTAACATGTTTTTCCTCAGAGCTGTGGTCTTTATTAACCACAGCAGACACCTCAGGCAATAAATAGAAATTTATCATGCCTTACTGTGTCCCAGAACTCCATTCTATACCATGAATGCAATTTTGCAGAAGTGTACAAAGGTTTTAATATCATTATATAGTATATTTTAGACCACATTAAACATTACAATTTATTTCTTTTTAGTATCTGCATATTTACATACAGTGCCTTCAAAAAGTATTCATACCCCTTGAACTTTACTGCATTTTTTCACATTACACTCACAAACTTGTATGTATTTTTATTGGGGTTTTATGTAATAAACCAACAGAAATTAGGAAGTATTTGTGAATTTTTTAAATAAATAAAAACCCAAAAACTGTGGCATGCATTTATATTCAGGCCCCAGTAGTTTTATACCCCTAAATAAAATCCAGTGTCAACTAATTAGTAAATAGAGTCCATCTGTGTGTAACTATATTCTTGCAAATTCTCATTTTCTTAGTATAACTACAGGTGTTCTGTAAATGCATCAGTGGCTTGTTAGAATAAAGAATAAAGTGATCAAACAGCATCATGAAAACCAAGTAACACACCTGACAGGTCAGGGACAAAGTTGCAGAGAAATGTAATGCAGGTTTAGGTTCTAAAACTATCCCATGCTATGTACATCTCACAGAGCACTGTTCAATTCATCCTCCAAAAATGGAAGGAGTTTGACACTGCAAACCATCTACATCTACTATGAAACTTTTTTGTTTCTTGATTTCTGTAAAGCTGTTCTGTGACAACTTCAGTTGTGAAGAGCGCTATACAAATACATTTTGATTAGATTTTTTTTTATCTACCTAAACTGACAGCCCAGGCAAGGAGACCATTGATTAGGGAAGCAGTGAAGAGGCCCATGTTTACTCTGGAGGAGCTGCAGAGAGCCACTGCTCATTTGGAAGTATCTGTTCACATGAGAACTATTAGTCGTGTACTCCACAAATCTAGCTTTAATGGAAGGGTGGAAAGCCATTTTTGAAAGCAAGCCATGAGAAGTCTTGACTGAAAAGAATGGGCAAAAATTTCAAGATCAGCAAAGATGCACAAAGCTGGTAGAGATATACTCCAAACTAGAGTAAAATGTGGTCCTACACACTAAAATAATGCACACCACATCAGATTTTTGTTTCTAGGAAATGTTGTAAGCCATGTATCATTTTCTTATCATTTCACAATTACTCGCTACTATGTGTTGGTCTATCACATAAAATCCCCAAAAATACATTTACGTTTGAGGGTGTAACTTAAAAAAAAGTGTGGAAAAGTTCAAGGGGTATCAATACTTTTTCAAGAGACTGTATGCACATATTAAATTGTAGACCTTTTCACAGTATTTTATACACTTATTTGTTATGTTTCTTTTCACAATGACAACAGTCTACTGTACTTGTCTTGTCTTATCAGTTTAATAATGCTAAATCTGTGCACTCACCAAGACATGTACGTCAAATCAAATCAAATCAAATCAACTTTATTGTCACATCACATTACACAGGTGCAAGGGTGAGTGACTTAGGTGCAAGTTCCTCACAGTAGTAAAACAAATGCATATAAAACACAGGAGAAGAAAAAAATGAAAAGATAATGAATATACCTACATGTAATATTAATAGAGTATTTACACTTACACTATACGCTATACACACATTATACTGTACAAACATTATTGCACTGTAGTGTGAGACGGTAGTGGGAGATATTCTTTGCTGGGTGTAGTGTAAATGAGCAGCTAGTTGTAGCTAGTGCAGGTGCAGAAAAAGTTTCTGTGGTGTGAAGGTGTGATGGTGTGATGAGATAGGTGAGATGAGTTGTAATTGGCTGTGAACTGGAACAATGGGATACTGACTGTTTAGCAGCCTGGTGGCCTGGGGGAAGAAACTGTCTCAGAACCAGCTGGATCTAGTCCTCATGCTTCTGTACCTCCTACTGGGCAGCTTTAAGAACAGGAAGTCGCTTGGATCACTGGAGTCTAATATAATTCTCTTGGTATCCCTCAGACTGACTGGTGTATAAATCCAGAAGGTTTGGGAGCTGAACCCTGGTGTGTGCTGTGTGGTGCACACCATCCTCTACAGATTTTTTCCCTCGGGAGCATTGCCGTACCATACCAAGTGGTAATGCAGCCCATCAGGATGCTCTCCACTGTGCAGGTGTAAACATCCTCAGGATGCAGGGTTTCAGACCAAACCTTTTCAGCCTCCTGAGGTAGAAGAGCTGCTGTTATGTCTTCTTTTTGTGCTGTGTTCTGACCATGTAAGCTCCTCAGAGATGTAAACAGCAAGGAACTTGATGCTGACCCTCTCCACAGTGATCCCATTGATGGAGACAGGGGAGTGCTCTCTCTCTCCTGCTTACTGAAGTCCACTATCAGCTCTTTGGTCTTGCTCATGATTAGAGAGAGGTTTTTTCATGGCACCAGTGTGTCAGGAGGCTGACCTCCTCTCTGTAGGCTGTCTTGTTGTCATTGGAGATCAGGCCTATGATTGTTGTGTTGTCAGCAAATTTAACAATGACTTTGGACTTCAGAGCAACCATTTAAGCAACTGATGCTGGCTGTTTTCAGAACAGGGACCACAGTGGCCAGTTTGAAGCATGTTGGCACAGCTGAGAGGGAGAGAAATGTGTTAAAAATGACTGGGAAGACCTCAGGTAACTGACCTGTACATGCTTTAAGCACATTCCCCATCGGGACCAGTGGCTTTGTGGGTGTTGACATACTTGAAGGATTTGCACAAATCAGCTACAGAGATGGAGGGTGGGTTGGACACAGCAGTGGACGTGGCTCTCTTCATGGGCTCACTGTGATTTGTTTTAAAACAAGTGAAAAAGGAGTTTAGCTCATCTGGAAGCATTGCACTGGGAGAGGGATTTGTACACCTCCCAGAAGGTGGTGTAACAGTTGGTCTAATGTTTGCAACCTTCTTCAGGTTGGCTTTGTTAAAGTTCCCAACAATAATGAACACAGTTTCCAGTTTACTGATCACCTTATACAGGTTCTCAAGTACCAGGTCTATGTCATCCAGTGGGTTTTGTACACAGCAGTTGCTACGACCCCTGAAATCTCCCTGGGAAGCCACACTGGTCTGCTCGAGATGATCAAAAATTCCAGGCCCAGGGAGCAGAAACCTTAATAAAGTGTACATTCCTCCGATCACACCAGGCTTTATTGATCATAAAACATACATCTCCTCCCTAATTCTTCTTTATTCTCTCTGTGTGGTGAAGAGAGAACTCAGCAGGCTCAATGGCTTGGTAAGGGATCTCCACCAACATCCATGTCTCAATGAGGCAGATAATGCCGCAGTCCCTTGTCTCTCATTGGAAAGAGATCTGTGCCTGAAGTTTACTAAGTTTGTTGTCCAGGCACTGTACATTAGCCAGTAGTATGCTGGGTAGAGGTGGGCGGTGAGTTCACCATCTCAGCCTGACCAGATCGCCAGCTCTCCTGCCTCTTTTCCAGGGTCTCCAGCAGGCCATGCTGGGAGGTCCCGATGAAGCTCATAGATGAGAGAGCTGACAACATTCCATGTAATAAAAGTAATACACAGACACACAACACTGACACACAATTAACAATCCAAAATTGTAAACTTATATTTTGTAGTCATTACATATAAAGTGAAATATTTGATCATTTGTTTTACTGTAGATTAGTATGGCTTATAGATCTTTAGCTAAATCTTAAAATCAGTTTCTCAAATTATTATATTGCTTAATGTTTAAATAAATTAAAACATACATTAAAACTAAAAAGGCCTGAAATGTGTGACTTACAATATAGCTAATATAAAATACACAAAAAATGATAACAATGATAAATTGATATATATATATATATATATATATATATATATATATATATATATATATATATATATATATATATATATATATATATATATATAAATATAATATAACAGAAATGTTGATTTACTTCTAAAAGGAGGTTCTGATACCCTGTTGGGCCTATAACCTAAATACAAGGTGAGATATGGTTTGGAATGGAGGTGTACAGGTTCTGTACGGCATCCTGCAGCACATTTGCTCATTTGCTGGTTCTGTAATTCCTGATCAAGCTGGGCCCATAAATGCTCAATTGACAATAAATCTGGTGACCATGCAGGCCAAGGAAGTGCTGCAATCTGGTGGGGATATTCCTGGAAAACCCTTCCAATGTGTGGGAGAATATTAACTTGCTAAAAAATGCCAGTTGGCCAGTCCTGCCATGAGGGGCAAAACATGGTCGTAGGATGTCCAGCACATATCACTGAGCTGTTAATGTCCCTTGTATCACTACAAGAGATGACTGACTGTCATATGTGATGGTTGCCCAGATCATCACACCAGAATTTGGGGGGAGTGTGTTGCTCAACAAAGACAGGATTAAAGGAGTGTGACGTAGAGGCACATAACAGTCAAGAATCTCTCACCAAGAGATAGACTACCCAAAACGTAGACTCTTAGACCATTTTATAGGGTACAATATGATATTCCAATTTTTTGAGGTGCATTAGTAATGTAAAGTCAGTCCCAGAACTCCACCTCTAAGTCTAGAATCATTTAGAATGTGCTATTTTGTGTAGAATAATGAAAGCAGAGTTATTTAGAGAATATGTATGAGGGGGATCAGGGGTGGCTTTCCTGAGGCAGACTCGCATCCTACAGCAGCCCTGCACGAGCGGAGCAGCTGGGGAAGGTGTTTGTCACGGTGTGCTGGGCTTTGAACAAGCAGAGCCATCTGGAGTTACTCTACTCCACTCACTATCACTAGGCTACATAGAGGCAAGAAAACAAGAGTGTAATAGCGTCAGAGATACTGAGAGAATTCTTTCACATTCAGAGAAACCACATGAGAAGGATTAAGAGGATTTATCACTAAAGATTGGGGTGCGCATTTAGTGGGTGCTATTTTTAGAGAAGGGAACGAGGGAATGCTGTTAAAGGAGCTACATGTGAGATTAAACAAGTATGAACAATGTGTTTGCAAAGTCTGCCATTGTTAATTCTGGCTACATTTTTATTTAGTGGATGTTTGTGTTGGCATGATTCCACGTTCCTGTTCACTTTATTTAAGTGGCATGTGAAACTAAACATTTCATCACATTCTGACATATTTACCAGGTTCTATGGGTAATGATACCCATTTACAGTGCACCTGGGATGTATTCCCATCAAAATCCTACATACAATACTCCACGAAGTTTGTTTGAAAATGTATTAAAATAGCAAATTTATTGAAAATAAAAACACAAAAAACTGATCTACATAAGTATTAACAGCCTTTAACACAACACTCACAATTGAGCCCAGGTTCATCTTGTTTCCACTGAACATCCTTCAGATGTTTCTACAGCTTGATTGGACACCTGTGGTAAATTCAGCTTATTCTACATGATTTGGAAAGGCACACACCTGTTTATATAAGGTCCAATGGAAGACATTTGGAACCACCAGGACTCTTTATAGAGTTGGTCAAACAGTAGGAGGGCCTTAGTCAGGGGGTGACCAAGAACCCAATGGTCACTCTGACAGAGCTTCAATGTTTTTCTGTGGAGAGAGGAGAAATGTCCAGAAGGACAACTTTTTCTGCATCTACGAGATCAGGTTACCAGCAGTGCAGAGCTTGCTCAGGAATGGCAGAGGGTAGGTGTGAGTGCATCTGAACACACAGTGAGACGAAAGCTTTTGGAGGATGGCTTGGTGTCAAGAAGGGCAGCAAAGAAGCCACATGTCTCCATGAAAAATAGGCTGACATTCTGCAGGAAATATAGGGATTGGACTGCAGAGGACGGGGGTGAGGTTATTTTCTCTGATGAAGGCCCCTTCAGACTGTTTGGCACATCTGCAGAAGACAAGGTGAGTGCTTCCATGAGTCCTGTGTCATGCCAACGGTGATGCATCCTGAGACCATTCATGTGTGTGGTTGCTTCTCATCCAGGGGAATGGGTTCACTCAAACTTTTGCCTAAGAACACTGCGATGAATAAGGACTGGTATCAGAACATCAAGTGCAACTTTTTCCAACAGTCCAGGAGATGAATTTGGAGATGAACATTGGTTTTGCAAGCATGATGGTTCAAATCGTCACAAGACAAAAGTAGCTTAGTGAACAAAACATTGAAATTTTGGGTCCATGGTAAGGAAACTCCCCAGATCTCAATCCCATAGAGAACCTGTGGTCAATCCTCAAGGGTGGACAAACAAAAACCCAGAAACCCTGATCAACTCCCAGCACTTAATAGGCAAGAACGGGTTGGCATCCCTCAAGATTTTGCCCAGAAGCTGATATTCAGCCGAGATGAATTTTCAACATTTTCAAAACTGTTCAGAATGCAGAACCTTACAGTTCTAATGATATGTTATTGATACACTGGTGCTAAACATCAATATTATTACTGAAACATGCAGACACTTTAAACAGACTCCCCTCCAATTTGACTAACCTGGTTCACGTGACTTCACACGTTGACACTAATCAAAGGAATATGATAAATTCACAGCGGAGACTTGGCAGACAATGGGGGAAAATAAATCAGGCACCGTCCTCTTGCAAGGCAAAAGTTTGGGCCTACCATGGCATTTACGAGACTGAAAGAACAAACATATTAGATAAAGACTATGTGATTTGCAAGAAATATCTCAATAAACTAAACTATGAACGTGCATAACCACCTTGTTCATCATCGTCCTGATCAGGTTGTTGAGAAAACTGTTAATGTTGCTACAACTTGTAATCAACCTGCAATCAATACAGTTTTAAAAGCAAAACATACTGATCAAACCATACCAAGCCAAAAATATTTAGCTGAAATGATTTAAATGCTGAGAGAATTATGTTCACCTGCAATGCATGGACTTCAAGTATGGCTTCACAGCCATTGGTCCCAGTGGTCCAAGCATCATCAATGAGCGCAAATCTCTTGCAGACTGAGGTGCATCCTACACCTTTGCTCCATGCAAATAAACCAAGTGATAGACTTGCTTTATTTTCTGGCAATTTTTGTATTTACAATGGAATGATGACACACATGGATATGGATCAGCTGCAGTCAGTGTACATGTGGTAAAGAAGCAAGCTAAGCTATGTACATTGTTGCACATTGTTTGATACCGGTTGTCCAATTCTATGGACTTAATAAATGCATTATTTCTGTTATTTGCTATTTTATCTTACTTCATTAAATCATACTATAATGTACTGTAAACAATTGTCTTTCAACATATCAAGTATCACAAAATCGTAACAGATCTTGAATAGACCTGTGATTCTGACCCCTAGTTACCATCGCCTTAGGTTCCAAAGAAAGACTTATTCTCACTTCAGAGGCATAGGGCTGTTACATCACATCTCATAAAAGATCACACACAGAAGTTCACAAGCATAATGAAACCACAAGCTTCCACAGAGCCAACAAATGCTGAGAATGGTGTAGACTAAGAAGTGATGAAAACTGCATTTGAAAACTGCTCACACTCGCATGCAAATACATATGCATGCAGGTACTCTGATTCATTGCACCGAGAGCTACAAAAGGCAGGCAGATCTGTGTGATTATGCTGAAAGGTCCTCACCGCACACCAAACCTGTGCTCATCTCCATCTTGAGTGGACATGTAATTGATTTCTGCTAGCCTTGTCACTGTTGTTCAAGAAGTGATAAATGTTAAATCAGGTGCCCTGTGGTATGTGCACTCTTGAGAGTGTCAGCTCCTCCATATTTCTCTGCTCTGTGTAAGGAAGCTCAAGCAATGAGATTTAATGGCTTCTCCATCTTTGTCCTAGTAAATTACACTCTAGCACCAGAGATGGGCTCACTCCCCCCTCAAGCTTTCACTCCCATTGCAACGCCCACACGTCACACACACACCCTGATATTTTACAGGCAAGACTAATAAATACAATCCCTAAGGGTGAAGGCATATTGCTTTAGAAGATGTGATTGGCAGTTTTTTTCAGCTCACATTAGTGTGAGGTTTAGGCATTATGAAGAAAATTACATTATTATAGAGTATTATAAAGAAAATCTGTTTTCTGTTGTGCCAGCAATGGCTGATTTCATTTAGTAAGAGACCATCTACTGTGGTGATGTTTTCACTTCTAGATCTTCTTCCTTCTCTCAGGAGATATAGAGAAAAAGACATGGTCATAATGCTTTCCATCATATAAGCATTAATTACTATTATTATTATTTAACACTAAATCTATTATGTTGACTAGTGGAAATCCCCTCTGGCTGGATTTGACTGTCAAAACTGGCTTTATACAAGAACAAAAGCAATGTTCTAAAAGGTGCCTGGACTGCCAGTAGATAAACATAAAAGTACCACAGTTTCTTAGAGTAAGTATTGATTATTTGGTTTCATTCAATAAATTGACATATGCTGCTGACAGGAAAAACCTTGCACGCTGAGATAATGTCCTCTGACACATTTAATAGTGCCCATTTCTTGACAAAACATAGCCAACAAACAGGTTAATGATGTGTGACCTGTTGAAAAGGTTATATTGATTCCAAAATAATTGCCTACTTTTGAAATGACCAAGTACAGAACAGACTTTGCTGGGCTTTCTGGGTCTATAGGTAAGTAGATTTTCAATTAAATACCCCCTTAAATGTACTAAACCTGAACCTGATTTTACAGAATATATACAGAAAACATCAAGCAAACTAGTTAAGCTTTTCTTCAGGGTCTAATGGTTTAAAAGCTCTTAAAGAGAATACTTTCATCATCAGAAAAAGTAGTTGAACACAGACGCCATCAAACAATGCTTGTGCCAGGCTGTCATGAAGGGGCTAAAAATGGCAACAAGTCATCTTCAGTGATAAGCACCACTTTTGGCTTGGTGGAGACAACCAAAAATTCCATGTTTGAAGCCACTTTGGTCAGCGCCAATGGTTTGTTCACAAAAATAACATGTCCTGAAGGACCGGTGTCGTGATGTGTGCTGCAATTTTGTATGATGTCAGATCAGCTTTGGTCTTCATTACAGGAACTTAAACACCCCAACATTACAATGACGAGGTCCCGCAACCAGTGGTCCAACACAAAATCTGCAGGAACTGTGAGATGCATGGGATGGATTATCACAGAACACTATAAGGAACCTCTACAACTCCTTTCTGAAACACCTGGCATATTGTGTAATACCCAATGTCATACTGAGAGACACTACTTCCGCTGTTGCCTCGCAGCAAGAAGGACCTGGGTTTGATCCCCGGGTGGGGCGACCTGGGAAGTTTCTGTGTGGAGTTTGCATGTTCTCCCCATGTTCACGTGGGTTACCTCCGGGTACTCCGGTTTCCCCCCACAGTCCCAAAAAGACATGCATGGTAGGTGAACTGGTGGCCCTGAATGTGTGCGCCCTATGATGGACTAGCGCCCTGTCTAGGGTTGTTTCCTGCCCTTGCGCTCAGAGTTGCTGGCTGGGCACCGGCTCCCCCGTGACCCTATTCAGGAGTAAGCGGTGCAGAAAATGGATGGATGGATGGAACTTTAAAACAAGAAGCTTGAAATATATCACTTTAAATGTAATGAATATTTTTTATGAATGATGCACTAGTATACTTTATAATAATACCAAAGCAATTGTCCACTATAACTGGCATTATTACATAATAGTTCCCAAGCACATTTCTTGAGAGTGCTGAACCTTTAGCCTGTATGCACACCACAAGCACCAACATTGCTCAGCGTTGCCTGTACAGCAGGCAATGAGTTGCTGGTGGGCATGTCTACCACCAGACATGCAGGCAGCATGTTGGACTAAATTGCATTGTCAAGGAAACCAATATTTACAAGTAACAGCAGCCAGTATAAACAAAAAGAAATATGTATTATTCGTATAAATATACACAACCCTGACATATCATAGACGGTCATTTGAAGAAATGAAACCATTAAACTGATACCTGTTCTTTTACTCAGATTCTGCTAATGTTTTAAACAAATAAGCAGCATTCCCCTCTAAAATATTTTAGAAGAAAAACTTTCCAAAAATTCCAAAATTACCTACGAGGGTGTAATTAAACTAAGTTATAACAATCCTCCACCACAAGGAAGCTAATTTTTTTGCCCGGCTAGCCCTCACTGTGAGTTGGTTACATGCTTTAAAATGGTGATATATTACATTCACTAAGAGGCATGTAAATAGAAGACAGATCCTGTAAAGTTAAACATTACTTTTGTGGTTTTAAACAATCTTTGTTGGAAACCTCAAGAAAATGTGTGACTGCATTGACATATTGCATATGATGTTGGAATACAATAATGTGATGAACTGTTAAACATACCCCTCTCCATGCCCCACCATTTATCAGATGCACAATCATTGCTGGCTAGATCCCACAACAAATGTAGCACAAGGCAAATTTTTATTTATGTAAAGCTATATGCAAAATACGGTGTATATACTGTATATATACAGGCATCTAGAATAATAAAGCAACCCACTTTCACTGGTTGATTAATAAAAGAAATGTGTGGTTTTGGGAGTCTAACGTGAGTTTTTAAACACCTCAGTGCCACTGCTGGACTGAAAATTACCAGAAACCAGAAACATACAGGCAACAGCATCCTGTGGACAGCGTCCTGTGAACAATGATGTCCAGCACAAGCTGAACAGAAAAAGATGAGTTTCTGACATTTACAAGGTGGAGAAACTAGGTAGGAGTATCTAAAAGAGTGACAGCCAGTGAACACAGTGTTTAAAAACTCCAGCAGGACTGCTGTGTCTGATCCATCATACCAGTGCAACATACGATAACACACCAGCCAGTGTTGATGTAGTATTGAGAATGGTGCCAACCGACCCAATAATTCCTGCTCTGTGGTGGTCCTGTAGGGTCCTAACCATTGAGAAACAGGGTAAAGTTAGGGCTAATAGAGAATAGAGGTGATAGCTCTCTAATTACTACAGTCTATTATTATAGAACTAAAAAAAAGCTTCTGTATGGTCAACAGAGCTGATAAAACAGACAATGAGTGTAAAGGCAAGGAGGTGGTCAAGATATTCATAACACGCCTGTATATGTGTGCTTATATATTACTCATTATGTAAATAGTTGTTCAAACATGTTATGTTCTATGCCATATATGTGCACTACGGCTGGAAAGCCAACTCATTTTGTGATGGAATCTTCTGTGAAATGCAACCATTTGAACATTACGAGGCAGAGATAGACACAACTGTGCCAATCCTAGCCTGGTGCTCTCTGCCGCCAGGTTACTTTACCTCAGCTTTATTCTAATGTAGCATTATGTGGCCCGGCATTCAAAGGAGCGTCTCCCTCAGGCAGGAGGTGATGCCGACTCTGTATGACAGCGACTTTTCAGCACTATTTTGTCTGCTGAATGTATTTCACAGCAATTCGCATGCAGCAGTATTCAGAAGTAAAGAGGGAATTCAAACAGCCACTTTCATATTCAAACAAATCGCTGGCATTCCTGCTTTCCTGCATGCAAAATGCAAATATTACCAGCTCCTAAAACGAATAAGCTCTTTGGAATTTGACGTGCATAATAGTAATAATAATTATCTCCTTTTTGCCTGTTTAGAGCAGCAGAAGATTTGCAGGAGTATGTGTATGTGTGGATGCACATGAGTGTGTGTGTGTGTGTGTGTGTGTGTGTGTGTGTGTGTGTGTGTGTGTGTGTGTGTGTGTGTGCGTGTGTGTGTGTGTGTGTAGTGGGGGGGTTTATCAGAGGATTATTTTGTGTATTTCTCTGCAGAGGGAAGCTAATCAGCCGACAGAAACAGACAGTCAAACAAGGCAGCAAGTGTGTGGTGCACGTCTCCAACTGAACGTGTGTGTGCTTGTGTCAGGAATACAAATGAGGAAACAGCATCGTTTAAATCTATACCAGTTAACCGCTCGCACATTCCTCCCCACACCGCAGAAAGAGGCGGCATGGTGCACAAACAGCAAAAGAGAAACACTTTCAATTGGAACACAGAGGATAATTAATTACACATTCAAATGCTTCACATCCATCACCCACATTGGATTCCTACTGCACTTCATGTGTTTAGCGATCATTAGTTAAACATCTGCAGATGCAGGGGAACTACAGTTTTATGGGGCTTGTTAGTTTAGCTCAAAGATTACGAACACAGCATGCATGTAATATGTTTTAAAGGAGGCAAGGCAGGACCTCGGTGTACTGGGGAATGAGGGGGGAAAGGGAAAAACAGGATACCTTCAAATTACCTTTGAAGTGCATCTCCTTGCATCTCCCATTTTTGCTGCTGCAAAACCTCTTATTCAAATCACAGCAGCAAATTCTCTCAAGGGTTTTGATCATAATAAGGTAATGTTTTGTGAGAACAGTCCTAGCCACCAGCAATGACTGTAGCTCTGCAGTTCAACTTATTTTATTTATTTATTTATTTTTAAACAACAAGGAATGAACACAGCTTGCTTTAATTAACAATGGCTGTGCAATGTTCAAATGAATCGAATGACCAAAAAAAAACCCCAACATTTAAAAATGCGAGCTAACAGCAAGCAGTATTGGGTATGAACTCCAGCGTCCAGTACAGAGCACTAAATTCAAGTAACAGCTCCCTTTCTTAATGCAGCCCTGTGTCACCCACATCCATTTCCCCTGTCCGATTTTTCCTTGTGCCCTTAATCTCTGCTGTGCTGTGTGTTCGATAAGAGAAGTGGCTTGGTGTGAAGAGACTGGCTCTGCTAAAAGGAAAGGTTAATAAAGGGGCCATGCCTGCCCATCCATTCAGTGTCAAAGTCCCGCATCTGTGAGGAATGCCCAGCTCAGAGGTTTTAACGTTTTAACACACACACACACACACACACACACACACACACACACACACACACAGTGAGGGAGGGAGGGAGGGAGAGAGAGAGAGAGAGAGAGAGAGAGAGAGAGAACTACATTAGCTACTGTCTCTTATTAGACACCTCCTCTAGAGCTGTGATGTCTTTATGGGCCAGGTTTTCAGTTCATCAATGCTTGTATAAGATCCCAGAGGGACAGGCTTATCAAAAATACACTGTTATAAAAACACCTACTCTGCCACATATGGCACTCCATGCCTCTTAGTAGTGGCCTTGCAGAGCTCTCTGACCAATCACACACAAAACAAATGTCTAAAAATGGGGTCAGTAAAAAGGAGGGCCATGCCAAAATGAAAATAGTAATTTAAGGCATAACAGGTGGCTGAGGGCCACAAGTTCAGGCTGAATCAGAGGACGCTGACCAAAGTTGATAAGAATGAACTGCAATCTTATTGCCCCTGTTTAATTGTTATAATATTCAAATTAAAAATATATTCTGTTTTCTAAGAGGCGATCAGGAAAAGATCAAAGTGAATAAGCAAGAGGAGAGACAGGAGCATTGGCACTCAAATGCACATACACACATGCATGCTCACTCTCTCTCTCTCGCTCATACACATACACACACACGCACAGAAGCCTACCCATTCACACTCACACTAAAAGCATGGCAGCTCATCAGTTAGAAGCACACCTTGCCGCAGGTTGGAAGCCCAGAGGTCTTTATTACAGAGTGTGCTCATCATTACCATAACAACAGCATTACTGGCATAATCCTCTCCAGGCACAGACATGAAGAGCTTTTCATAATCTCCCCGGGTTTGACATATCTACTAGTGCTTCTCCAAACTTCAAGTTTCCCTCTCTCCTAATGAACTTGCCTCTTTTAGAGCAAAAATTAATTGGCTGAATCCATTTTTCCCTTCTCTCTATTATTGAGGAGTGTTTATTAGTAATTAAAGCATTCCAGAAGGCACGATAATGTGTCATGCAGAGGGAAAGCAGAGCTCTGCAGCACACTCTGAGCATGTTAACTCTGTGGAAAAGAGGCACAGTGAAGCAACGAGCCAGCGCACATGGTTGTTGCCAACCATGACAGTGTAGACCCCTGTGCACCCATGGCTAACCTCACCATGGCCTGTATTTTGGTCTGATAAACAAGCGCCTTGCTTGAAGTGTCTGTCTTAATTAGGCATGGAATCAGCTTCCTAAGCTCTTTCAGCAGCAGCCCTCACACAGGCCCGTAGGGAAGATCAACAAATGAGAAAGTAATGAAAGCACACGCTCGCCTCTCTCCCTCTCACTCTCTCTCTCTTTCTCTTTCAGCCCAGGGACAAAAGCACGAGGGCCCTGAAAACACGCGCGCCGAGCTGCACCAGGAGCCAGGACGCAACAGTGCGGAGTATTTACTTCAAAAAGCTTAATTAGGTCCAAACTCAGCCAGCCAGCACCGCAGAGCCAGCACCAGGGGAGCTGAACCCACGTCTCTGTGATTCCATTGTGAACTAAAGGACAAGTCCACCCTCACTGCAGACTAAGAACTTAGAGGCAGGACATCAGCAAGAACAAGAATGATGATGAGGAGATTCTTATCAGAAATTCAAACACTGAGTCCCTTTATCGCAGATATAGACGATCAGCCAAGATGTGTTTGATGTCTGAGGTTTGTTTAATTTGTCGTACACTGGAGCTACCAGTTTATAACATACCTCATACAGTAATGGAAACAACACAATAATGGTACCATATGAGCAGTAATTAGTTTGTACGATCTGCATGGCAAAGTCATAATGCTCTTGCCTCAAACTGCATGTAACTCATAAATGGACTTGCTAATGTGGTTTCTGAGACTATGGGACCAGTGGCGATTCTCTAACCATTTAAATGGAGTGATTATTTTATGGTCAAAGCAATTTAAGGTCCATAAATCCAAAACATATATATGCAAATATGAAACATGACCAGGAAAGGCCTGTTCAGTTTATTTCCAAAATTATAAGATTAATATTAGATGACGGAGTAACTCTATGACTACTACTCTGACTATAGTTGCTACGGTGAGCTACGGTGAGCTTCTTATTTCCCAGATTTATCAGCCTCTTATTAGAAATTTCCATTCCACCCTAAATCACACAGCAGTTACATAATAGTGTCTGTAAAGTAATAAACATAAGAACCTATTTAATTAATGCACAATTTAAGGTGGAACAGAAGCCAACTGCAGCTAACCTGCATCATAGTAAAGCTTCATACAAGTTACTTACTAACTGTGAATTACTGACTAAATAAACATGAATTACTAATACATAAGTCTGACTTACTGCCTGATAAAATTACTAATTCATAATTATGACTCAAATATGGACTATTGTATACTATTATGACTACCTCATAATAGTGACTTACTAATACACTATTATGAGTTATTAGCTCTTAATAGTCACTTACTAATACACCATTATGACTTACTACCTCATAATAGTGACTTAATAATACACCAGTATGTCTTAATGCCTCACAATGACTTTCAAAACACCAGTATGACGTACTGGCTCATAATAATCACTTAGTAATACACCATTATGGGTAACTTCCTCATAATAATGAATTATTAATATACCAGTATGCCTAACTGCCTCATAATAATTGCTTGATTTAATACACAAATATGACTTATTACCTCAGAATAATGATATACTAACACACCATTATGACATACTGCCTATTTAATAAGACATATGCATGATTTACTTTATGATTGACTTTTACGATTTGTTGCCACATAATAATTATAAATAACTGGCTAATACATTATTATGAAATACTGCCTCATAATAATGACTCATACACCGTTGTGATGTATCACCTCAAAATAATTATTTGGTAATGCATAAATATGACTTACTGCCTCATAATAATGACTTACTTACACACCATTGTGACTCATTGCTTCATAATAATGACTTAATGATACATAATTGAGTATTTATTAGAAAAGTATAAATTGATAGTTATGTGATTACATATCTGCAATTTACTACATTACTTCATTACTTCAAAATTGCTACTTGACTCCCAAACGGTATAAAACTGTATATTTTACAGTACAAACACTACACCAGTATGCCCAAGGGAAAATCTTTAATTAGGAGAGATTATTGCACCACATTCAGTTGCAGGTATTGTTTTTAAATATTGACCTCACATACCCATTTTTGACTTCAGGCATTTAATGTTTCCACTTAATATACACAATTAGACCTAAAGGGCCATTTTGTTCTTTTACATTTTTTTGTAACTTGGATGGCACAGTTTCCTTTTTTCTGTTAGTGCACTAACTGCATATTAAGTAGACCATGTACTTCTGTGGACAAACACCAGCCACTACATTTGGGCTTAGTGGAAGGCTGTGCAAAATGAATTTCATCACATTAGGAATGCAAGATGATAAATGAAGTCATAAGACCATTTTAATGACACACTAGGCTGTCTTGATGATGCAACGTCAAGTCATTCATAGGCAATGATGATTGAAAGCATTAAGCGTTGTCAGCTTTAATCATGAGACATCAAAATCATGTAACAGAGTGTAAAGGAGGAAGTTAGGAGAAAAAATAAGTGTACTGCGCTCTATACCCATGAAGACAACTTAAGGGCACAGCCTGCATAGTCTCACCCTCCACTCGTCAGCCCCCACCATGTGAACTGAGGTAACATTCCATTAATCACGTTTAGTTAGATCACTTCCCCAGAGCATCCCCAACTTACGAGCCACTAAGCGCCAGAGCAAAGGTGCAGATCTGCATGAAACCAGTGAGAGAGTAATTATGGTTTAATGATAGCATTTATTCAAAATGGATGATTATTATAACCATCATATTGAATTGAGGCGGATGAAAATAACACATCAAAGAGCAAGTATCTTTTTGCTAGTAGCATATTAGAAAACATGTTTTTTTTTCAGTGTGATTTAATTTATTGTTATCTTTCTGGAAGTAAATTGTGGTTAAATGCAATGAGGCATCCTGAGACTTGAGAGATATACATATCAGTGTAATTTGTTAGATGAAAGTGAAAATAGAGGGCAGAGAGGCGGCTGCCTCTTTCTCCCCCTGCTCCATTCTGCTCATACAGCAGATCAGGTGTTTGGCTTCCTCTAGAGGTGTAGATCCATATGGTTCAAAATCTCTCACGTATATGCACACACACACACACACACACACACACACACACACACACACACAGACTTGTTTTTACATCATGTGCAGTGTTGGCTATGTACCATATGTGCTATTCTTAACTGTCAGATTAAAAACCGTTATTATAACACATCATAAATAATGTCCATACATATAATTTAATTTATGCTTTGCATTCACACTCATTATTTAAAAAAATAGCTGCAACCAGATGGAATAAACTGATTGTAATGCAAGACTGCAGTGGGATCATGCCAGATTTTCATAGAGTTACTCAGAATTGCAGTGACAAATCAATGCGTTCAGCCACTGTGGTCATGTGTCACACATCCAGAAGGCCTGGTCTCATGGTGTGGAGTGCAATTTCATACAATGGCCTTGTTTATAAGTATTTAAACAGTCCATTGCTAAGTTAATGAGGTCCCGCAACCAGTGACCCCACCCTTTTGAACACACTCTCGGGTGCACTGTTCCAAAAGGACAGCACTTGTCCACATAGTGCCGCATAGAGCATAGACCTTGCCTTGAAGACACAGGTACTATGCCATGGCCAGTCACATTGCCATGATTGAAAACGTGTGTGATGATATTGCACATGTTATCAACACTCCACTCCACAAAATGCAGGAACTGAGTGAGAATATTTGAACTGAATGGGATGGATTATCACAGAACACATTTAGGAACCTATAAAACTCCATTCCCAGACAGCTGGCATGTTGCATTATACCCGATGGCATACAGGGGGACAACACTTCTGAATGATTTTTAGTCACTCATTATTCCTCATTATATCTATCTTCCTTCTGAATAAGCTATTCTTTCCAAATAGCATCCAACACTTCCTTCTGGGTGCAACTATTTTTTGAAGATGACTGTAAATATTTACATGCCAAAGTCATAAGCAAGAAATAGTTGGGTTCCATGAATTTGTTGTATATCAAGTGAAAGCTAAAGAACACTGCACTGACTTGCAGAACGTGTGTGGAGTCTACATACAAATGAAACCAAAGTTTATTTGTATAGCGCTTTTTAGAACAAGGGAGTTGTTGTGAGAAATGAGCAGCCAGCAGGGAAACAGTGGCAAGGAAAAACTCCCTCAGGCTAGGAGGAAGAACCCTTGAGAGGAACCCATCCTCCTCTGGTCGACACCGGAGAGCACAGAGACAGACAATTCTAACCAGAAGGTCACAGACTTGACCATCCATTGCACTCTCCACTGTGGGTGGTAATGCCTTGTATGATGTATTCCTGGTATACACAAATTTTAATGTACCAGGAAAATATTTGGAACAAAAAATATTAACTTTGGAAGTTGAATATCCCATCAATCTGGGAGCCACTGTTTACTCCCAGTCATGTAACCTACAGCAATAAATCTGCTGACCAGGCAGGACAAGGAAGTGTTGCACTCTGGCAGAGAAATTCCTGGAAAAGCTTTGCAGTGTGTGGGTGAGCATTATCCTGCTGAAACAAGCCAGTTGGAAGCTCTGCCATAAGAGGCAACACATGAGGCCAACTGTTGTCATGCACATATTGCTTAACTGTTAGTGATCCTCGTATCTCTGGGTGATGAACTGTCTTTTTCGACAGCTCCTCGAATCATCACAGCAGTTGGGTGCACAGCAAAGGCAGGTTTGAAGTGCATGAGAGGCATGAAGCATGAGACCTCCACACTCAAACCCTGATTCCACTCCAACCTGGATTCATCTCTAAAATCCATAGGGTTCCAGTCTGTAGTAGTTGATGTCTTTTTGTTCACAACACCACTGCAAATGAAGGGGGCGGTGGTTTGATCAGAGCAGCCTAAATGGGGGGCAATTCATCAAAATGACCATCATTTCTTGAGTGCATTGTAGGGGCAACTCTAGAAGATAACATTTCTCACAATTTTCACAATTCGATCTACACACAGACTACATGGACAAAAGTATTGCAACACATATATTACACAAGACATCCCATTCAAAATCCATAGGCATTTATATAGAGGTCTGGTATTGGTGTAACCCTATTCTGTAACTTTACCTTTTGGAGTTGCTGTAGTGCCTAAATATATACAGTATGATACACCCAATATATGTATCATGAGTAATACAACCATATATTATATTTATTCAGGCTATGAAAACGTAACTTTAAACCTAGCCCTTAACAAAATATTAAACCTCTGTAATATAATAAACTATATTTTTATACATTCAGCACCAGATTGTGTTTCCAAATATCTCTGTCCTTCCTATTTAGTCAGGACTAAGCCCTGACAATGTACGAAAACAAGCATACACCTATCCACACACATACACACACAAACACACACACACACACACACACACACACACACACGCACACACACACACGCACACACACACACACACACACACACACACACACACACACACACACACACACACACACACACACACACCTCAGACACCAGTGGGTGTACAAGAATGCAAAAACCTCTTCAAATGGTAACCCAGACCAGATAAACACATGAATCCAGAAACACCCACACGTAACGTCTCACAAACACATCCAACAAACAAGCTCGGTGGGCTCGACCCGCCATTTGGATTGCTCCTAGTCAGAAAGAGGTTCACAGAGAAATGTCAGCATTTCTCACTTGCCCCAGATAATACAGCATGCAGAGATAATACACACCTCCCCCACCACCCATTCCCTCCATCTGAACTGCTGCTACTTTCTCTCAGCTTCAAACAGCAGCGTGGCCCCTGAGGAGGTTGCGTGTGGCCCCTGCATGTGTGCGCTGCTGAAGCCCTCTGTGTCCTGCTGGCCCGTCTGGCCCCGCTGGCACACAGCTCCACACTGCACTGAGCTGTGCTGTCTCAGGAACGCAGCATCAGGAGTGACGCCCAGGCACACCAACACACCAATTACCTAACGGCGTGCTACAGCCCGACCTCGGCAGCAGCAGCAGCAAGATGGAAGGGTTGTTTTTCTCGCCTCCTTTTTCCCCTGTGACTCCACATGACTCTGTCTCCCTCTTTTTTCACTCTGCCTTCGTTCCTTTAGCCCAGCATTACTGTTTAAAGCGCATGTCCTTATCTGTGCCACCTCATTAGTTTGCTCAATAAAAGATGGTGGACTAAACAAGAACAAACAAGAGGGAATACAGAAGTGAGTTTTATCTTTGATATAAGTTGAAATGGTAAAAAAAAAAAAAAAAAACAAGTTAAAAATACATTTCTGTGATATTCATAATGTGAATAACCAGGCGACTCAATGACATTGACAGTTTAGGCCCATGTTTGTCAAGCCTGGGCCAGACAGGCTGATCTGATACATTCGTTTTTATTCTTATTTCAGTTTTCCTGTTATTTATGCTCTACAATCATGGACTGCTGAGAAAGGCTGAAAAAAATTTAATTGGGCAAGCACTGCTCCCGTGCAAATTGCCGTGCCAGAAAATGAGCACAGGCAGCTATTGGCTTTGGAGATAATTCATCAGAAGATGAAATGCTTAATGCAAAAAGTGCAATTTGTAAAGATAAACGTGCATTTCCTTCTGTATGCACTTTCACTCAGACCTAATAGAGCTGACAGGGCAAGAAAGGAAGAAAGGAAGAAAGAGCGAGACGGAGGAATAGAGAAGAGATAAAGGCTCTTTCTCCACTGGCTGCCGTCGTGCTTCGCATGCCCCGTTTCCTCCTGTGTAGAGAGCAGCAGAGTGCCAGGCTTTCACTTGGCACACAACTCAGCTGCAGTGACAAAGTTAACATGCCAACAGCAAAGGCTAAATTAGCAAGAGACATTCAGCATGACACCACTACAGACATTCAACACTGCGCTGTGGCGGTGCATGCACTGAATGCCAACAAAAGAACCACACTCGAAATATCTTCGGAGAACTTCTGAATGATGAGAGTTTTTATGGAATATGAATATGTACACTTCAGTTTATAGCCCTTAGAGCAGTTCCAGTCAAGTTGCCTGAGCAGCCATTTTGAGAGCGATCTCCTTATGGCAACCACTGCAGACCTTTCTACCGTTCTCTCCCTCCAGTATTCTCTCCATCTCTCTCTCCCCCATGCTGAATCTCTTTCAAATCTCTCTCTCTCTCACTCTGACACTCACACAATGTTTCTCTCACTCCTCCATACTCCACCGTCCTCTTTCTACCTTTCTACCTTTTTATTGTTCTCCCCCAAGTTGGTTTGGAGATTGGAGCCTGTAGCAGTTGCTCCTACTCTCTCGAGTTTTTTGTTTGTGAAGTGTCTTTTTATCATCTTCAACCACAATGAACCGCAAACTTGTGGCACTTGTGCTGGATTTTGCACTACTTTTCTCTCTATTTACAGCTGCATCTGGAAATCCCATGCAGAGCCGTGCACCTATGGTTCACACCTGCAGTTGCGCTGCTGCAGGCGAGGTACAACATCCACCGTGAGTTGCAGAAGAGGAGACGGGGAAGACGGGCTGGAGCTCTGGAGCTATTGGACGAGACTCTGCAAGCCCACAATTCCATCTGTCAGGGTACATTCCCTCTGTCTCAATCTACCTTTGTGACTCAGGACTTTGTGTGCCTTTTGTGTGCCCCTTAGACCCAATGTAAGTGGTTGGAGATGTTGGAGATGGAAGGATGTTAGCCAAGCAGGCATCTATGGAGATCTCTGGAGACTGACTCCCACCCCATGAATGAGACTCTGGCAGCAATGGGCAGCTCCTTCAGTTTGTGAAGGAGCAGAATCATAAGTCCTTACTTCCTGCTGCTTCTACACTGTACAACCAGCAATGCTCTCAACAGACCAGGAACACACACGTAACTCCACACACTATTAGAGTTTTTCAATACAACATAATGTGCAATACATCTTCCAGCTCCCCACATGCAATTATCAGTAATTTATCTGTATATATTTTTTATTTGTTTATTATTTTTAATGTTATTTTTTATTATACATTTTATTATATACTATACAATATTTCATCTATTTACTGTACTGAGTGTCATGCTATCCCTTTGCTGTATTAAATATGCAAATTTCTCCACTGCGGGACTAATTATTATCTTATCTTACCCTCACCTCTTCTCTGCATTTCCACCCAAAATCTTTCTCTTCACAATCTCTACATTACTATCACCCATTCTCTGTCTGTATCTCTCTCTCTCTCTCTCTCTCTCTCTCTCTCTTTCTCTCTCTCTCTCTCTCTCGTTCTATCTATCTCATTGTACCAAAAAGGATTTCATATCTTCTTTTTCTCCCTCTTTCTTTCCCTCCCAATTCTTCCTCTCACTACCACTCTTTCCCCCCATTTCAGACGTGCCAAGTTGCAAAAACTCATTTCATGGAGATACCCTCAGACCCCAACCTCATCCCTCCTGTTAAATGAACTCATCTCAACAAACAATCATTTAGCCTGCTGTGGACAATGCTCAAATCATTATGGCAAACAGTACAGCGGGGGACACTTTTATTGTTTTTCACTTTTATCAAACATGGATAAACTTTTGAGTTGTCAAAGGTGAAATGAGTTTTGTAGTTTTCTTTATGGAAGGCCCTGTCTCCACTTTCCCTGCCTCTGCCATGACATTCCTTCTATCCCTCACCAAACGCATGTCGTGAAGGAAAAAAAAAAGACTGCCTGTCCACATTAAAAACTGATTCGAGGCATCAGGAAGCCGCTCTGTATATCATATGATATGCAGGAGACTCCCGGAACTTCAGGGAGACTTGGGATATCTGCCATTTTCTTTCTCTCTCACTCTACCACAATATCTTTCCTATCCTCTTTTTCATCTCTCTGATATTTTCTCCCTCACAGATTCTCTCTTCCTCTCTCCTCAATGCTGTCTATCTCTGTCTTTCTTTCCCTCTCTCCCACTTTTTATTCTCCATATCACTCCGTCTGTCTACCCATCTTTCATTTTCTCTCTCTCCCTTTTCATCCATTCTTTATTCCATTCCTTCTGCTTCTTTTGCTTTCTGTCCAAGTCTCCCCCATTTTCTCTGTCTGTCACTCGACCACAAACTTTCCTATCCTTTTCTCTTCTCTCTCTACCTTTCTCTCCCTCGTTCTTTCTTTCATCAATTCTTTCACTCTCACTCTAACACAATGTCTCTTTCTCATTCTTATTTTCTCTGCCTCTACCTCTTCCTCTGTCTACCTCTCTCATTCTCTTTCTCTGGCCCTCACACTGCCCTCTGTCTTACGGTGTCTTTTCCTTCTCTCCTTTCTTTCTATGTAGTTCCCTTTCCCTCACCTGTTCCCTTATCTCTCTCCCCATTCTATCTATCTCTTTCTTTTCTTATACTTGTCGTCCCCTTTTTTTATATTCTCTCTCTCTCTCTACCCCATTCCTCCACTTTCTAAACCATTCTTTTTCACTCTCTCTCTTTCTCGCCCTCTCATCACAAAAATCGTGCTCTATGATGTTTGCCATCCGCACTGCTGCCGTGGCAACGTCTCAATAGCTCTGTTCTCCCTGATGATCAATGGCGTGTCAGAATGACTAACTGAATTAGCTGAGGAGGTATGCCATGTTAATCTCCATCAAAAGGTCACTTTGGATACGAGCATAATGCGCTCTGGGCGTCACAGAGCGAGGGGGGGACAGACCCAATCTTGGCTCTCTCACTCTCTGGCTACTCTTTTAAGCATCTGTTAGCTGAGAGAACGGAGAGCTTTTAAGGGAATCTATCAGACACAGTCACCGCTAACCTCGGTGGATTTAATATTAACATACTGTATCTCCTGAATACACTTACTGTCGGCACTCTGTTCCACATATCTTAGATATACGCTCCTGTTCCGAAATGAATGTGGTATTTGCATCTGAATCACTAGAGGCCCAAACAAGTATAAATGTCATCGAATCCCAAGGTTGTAATTTCAATAAAGCTGCAGGAGGAGTTATTAAACTAATATAAAAGTTTAGGCAACATTTTAATAAGGAGGATGGCATGTTGTATTTCTGCTGCTCTGTGGGTATGCTCAGCATGAGAAAGCTTCATATTAATATTGACTTAAAATGATGGGATACTCGTAATCCTTTCATTGTCTCCAATAATGGGATTGCAAAAGCCTCATAGATGTTTTGAAAGACGCTGATGTCTTACTCTAGCCATGCTGAGGCTTATCTTAAAGCTATAGCAAAGCACGCTGGAAGAAGCGCAATGTGCATGGTGTTATTAGCTTTTCCTCTGATACTTCACTAGAGATGCTAATTTCTCTTGTACACATTACAAACCATGCAAGATAACTGCACTTTGAGCAGATTAGATTTGAAATACTGTTCTCATACATTTGTGTTGCATTATCTGTATTTGTGTGAGTAAAGGTGTGTTTGTGTGTGCACGAGTGGATTAAAAAGTAATTTCATTGGAGTGAGAAAGAGATCCCTCCGAGGCATTGTGCTCCTAACGTTTGAACACATGATCACAAGAAATGTCTTGCATGTGCAGTGTGAAATCTGTGGGGATAATAAATTAAAAAGGAAAATGATGCCAGTACGTGTTTTGCCCATTCGAGTTTTGATTCAGAATTAAAAAACAGTCTGGCTTTGCATTTATTTGGCAGAAGGTGCCTCCAGAATTTGAACAGTCCAACAAGAACAACTAATGTTGTGATGATTTGTCAGTTTATTCATTGATTAATAATCATGAACTTTCCATATCAACTAAAAAACAAAACCACTGTGATTCAGAACAACTTAATTGTTGGTGGACTTTTGATCTTCAGTCCTATTTTTTTTATTTGTTTATAAAACTGTATCCCTTTTTCCCCAATTTGGAAGTGCTACGTGCCTCATTCAAAACATGTGAAGTCAGCCAACATCTGGCCAGCATCATAGTCACAGTGATGAGGAGAGAGCACCATCTACCCAATGAAAGAGACAGCTCTCAGGCTCCGGCTAATGACAAAGTAACACAACCCTGGATAAAAACTCGCCCCCTGAGGTACATATCTAAGCGTTAATTCCCATGTCTGGCACAAACACAAAGGGCAATTCACATGACATTCTCATCACTATTTGCTATTCTGTTTTCACAAGCAATAACAAAAGTGTAAATAAAATATGCTCACTTTCTCTGAACAATAATACAATGTGTTATTTTGACACCTGCCCATTTGATTCCCCCCTTTCTCTCTGCAGTGCAAAGCCTGATACACATTACATTTATTTTGGAGACATGATCCTTATTTTATGCATTTTCTTTGGATTCTGGGGTTGATGGGAGTAGATTAAACAAATTTATTAGTAGATTAAACAAATTTATTTTTATTCCATACACTTAATATGAGAATGCGTGACAGAGTTGCCAGAGATGACACAGGAATTAAAGTGATAGCCGTGTATCTTGTTTTAAAAATGTTGTAATCATACATGTTTATTTTAAATTCCATGCTGCACCACCAATCAACCAAAAAATAAACAATAATAATGATTGTTAAATGAATCACAGCTAAAACTTGCAATGCAATGATGTTGTTTGCAGAAAAGGAAGGTTTGTGGTTAATAGATATTTGTAAACAGAAATGGAACTTGTGAATGTAATTTGTTGTGCACATACTGTCGTATGTTCTGCAAACAGGAGTCAGAATTTGTCAGAATTAGGCTGAACTTAAACACTGAAAGCCCCTCAAATATTATGATATGCTTTTATTTTTGTTTGTTTGTTTTTACTGATATTTTGCCGTCTTTGCCAGAGAGCTCTGCAATGTTTCACATCCAGAATGCCTTCTGCCAAATAAATGCAAAACAGAACAGATTGATTAAAACTAGGTGTTTTGTTTCATTTTTCAATTTCCCATTTGAAAAAAAAATTGGATAATGGGTGGTTTCCCATCTTCTATGCACCTATTTAAAATAATAATAATAATAATAATAATAATAATAATAATAATAATAATAATAATAATAAATGTGACTGTTTTCTGTTTTTACATTTTTCTGTTTAAAAACATGTCTGATCAGCAGATTTATGAATATGTACAGTGTGCACAAATGTCAATCTATAGTAACAACTGCAGAACCCATCACTCTGACCAGAGGCACTTTAACTTGCTTTTAGGCCCCATAGCTATATATGGTTGTAGCCCTATGGACCTAATTAAAATCTATACATTCAATGGAAATTCCCTTCTAATTGACATAGACTTAGGTTACCACGCATCAGACCACCACATCCCAATCCTTAAGACACTCAATTCAGTGTTGACAGGCTTCTCACTGTATCTGAGCCCTGTTCTGCTTTTTCTATTAATGCATTACATAAAATCCAGAACTGGACTACAAAAAAAACAAAAAAATCACAGTAGAGGTCACATGTGGTTTGTAATTTGAGAAAGCAGTCAGGATTTGATCAATTCCCTTAAGTGTTTCACTTTCTTCGTTAGAAGGTTAGCTAACTGAACGAGTACATTCTAGCAACTCCTAGTGGTCTGGCACTGCGTGGCCAAAAGTACTGGGACACCTGTTCAATCACTATTTCTTCTGAAATCATAGCTATTAAAAAAGTTCATGCTGCCTTTGGTGGAGTAACTATTGCTACTGTCCAGGGGAGGCTTTCTACTAGAATTTGGACCATTGCTGTAAGGTTCTGATTAAATTCAGTGAGGTCAGGATGTTGGATGGTCGCCACCCCACCTGATTCCCAATTCCCCAACTTATCTGAGAAGTAGTGGATGGAGCACCTACATTACAGATGTCACAGTTCCACTGTTCTTCAGCTCAGTGCTGCAGGCTTTATACCTCTCTAACCTATGCCAGTCATTATGCTTGGTGCCAGTAGGCTCATGTTTGACCAACTGAATCTGCTCCAGAGAGTACTATTGAATTGACAGCACTTCTCTACAGGGACTAGATCAGATAGATCAGTGTGTGTGTGTGTGTGTGTGTGTGTGTGTGTGTGTGTGTGTGTGTGTGTGTGTGTGTGTGTGTGTGTGTGTGTGTGTGTGTGTGTGTCAGCAATGGATGCAAGGGCTTATTTTATTTTAGACCCCCTTTTACCCTTAATGATAAATTCATTTTCTATTGTATCTAACAGCCAACACTCAACATCAGAACTGACTATTAATAAATCTGGTGTTTGTGTGTGTAGAATGTAAATAAACAAATCCTTCAAAAGGCCAATCAGAGAACCTAAGTACTCTGGGAGGTACGTGGAATAATTATAGACATTTGCCCGTCATTCACAAGACATTTGTCAATTAAAACTAAGAAAAAACGGTACATCTCATCTATTTGCTATTTACATTTTAGCAGCTGGTTTAGAAAATATATCCATTAAATGCTGCACTTTTTACACATTGGTAAAAGCACAAGATGATACAGGGAAGAAAGGAGAAATATATGAAGGCAAGAAATGTCACCTAACACCCATCCCCAACACCCATCCCCCATACTGATTTTGTGTGTGTGTGTGTGTGTGTGTGTGTGTGTGTGTGTGTGTGTGTGTGTGTGTGTGTGTGTGTGTGTGTTAGTGAGTGTGAGAGTGAGAGAGAGAGCAAGCGAGAGAGAGAGAGAGAGAGAGAGAGAGATAGAGCGAGAGAAAGAGAGAAAGAGAGAAAGATGCTATTTGTGTTATGCTGTAAATAGTATGCTGTTGATTGTAATAAGAAATAGCATACTACGTTAATTATAGACTAATTGTAATTTTTAATAACCTGCTGTAGGGGGTTTCACACAGAGTCAACATCAACATGTTCACATCACAGTATACACAAAACCTGCAGTATTCTCCTTCTCCCTTATAGACAATACGTTCATATAAACACATGAACACATCTTCCCCACTCACAAAGTAACAAAACAACACAAATAGAAAAGGGTACAGTAAAGACGTTTTTTTAAATTATATTTTAAAGGAGTATCTAGTAAAAGTGTGGTAACCCTAGAATATTTGAGCACTCAGATCATTTTGACTTTGGTTTTGGACATGAATTAGCCTGTTAGGGTTATGACTTGTTCAATCATCATTATGAAATGCCAAGTGATACAAATGTCAAAGCTTTATTAACACCCAGACTAATCTTCTTTTGAAACAGCAGCCATGGGTTCTTCTAAGCAGCTGACTAGCACTCTGAAAATGAAAATGGTTGAGGCCCACAAAGCAGAAGAAGGTATAAGAAGATAGAATAACATTGGCACATTGCCTTTTCCTCAGTTAGAAATGTAATTTAGGAATGGCATTTAACAGGGACAATGGAGGAAAGATTTCAGGGACAGCTGGCCCTAGGATTGCTAGAAAGGCAACCCAGAACCCCCACTTGACTGCTAAAGACCTTCAGGAAGATTTGGCAGGCTGTGGAGTTGTGGCACATTGTTCTACTGTTCATCAACCCCTCCACATATATGGCCTTCATGGAAGAGTTATTAGAATGATTTTTTTTCATGCATCCTCACTAAAAATATAGCATCAGAAGTGTGCAAAAGGTTTTACCACAGCACTCATGGTCCCCTGATCTGAACACCACTGAATATCTGTGGATAGATGTCAAAAGAACAGTGCAGGCAACACGGCCCAGGAATCTTACAGAACTGGAAGAATGAATGAAAATCCTTCAAAGAAGAATTAAAAGACTCTTGGCTAGATACAAAAAGCATTTACAAGCTAGGACTCTTGCCAAAGAGAGTGCAACTAGGCACTAACCATACAGGATTCCCAAAGGTATGTTTTGGGCCCTTTTATGTTTTTGAACATTTAGAAAATGTTGTTTTGCTTAAAATTTGAAGGGACTATGTCATCTTTAAATGTATGCTTTTTGGACATCATTTCCTCTTCAACTTGCTAAACTATTCACAGTAACAGTAATTTTGACAAGGGGTGCCCAAACCGTTGCACGCCACTGTACACAAAGAATACTAATAGAAACCAAAGGATAATATCTGTGAAATGCTAAACAGAAAATTGTCCAATCAGGGTCTGTTTTCCAAGTCATTAGGTAGATGCAGGTCCCTTGGTGGAACAGAATGCGTAGCATTAGCATAGCAGGATAACCACCAACACAATTAGGAACTGACATAGGAATTAACCAATATCGTTCTTATTTCCAAAGAATGGGACACATATCACTCTAGGATTTCTGGAAGCCCTAAATTTGTCACAGACTGAATACAAGAATATGTAGACTACCCAAGATTCAGCAGCCGCAGCGTTGTGTCAGGCCTATTTACTGAAAGAGACACTGTTACCCTGCAACAACTGCCAGTCTATGTACTCTGCTGTACATGAGCTTGTATCTGTGATAGCTGGATAATACAGTAACAGCCAACTTGAATCCAGAACCTTTACTTCTTTCATTCATTCGCTTATTAGTCCAGCAGTTGAGAATAATCATATTTAGTTGAAGTATGTAAGTGTAATACATACAAACATAGAATTAATTACAATGTTCTCAATCGACCTGTGTGTTGCTCTTGGACTCATTGAGTGCATATTACACAAGCAGGTATCTAAGAAGCTACTTAATGCAGTTGCATTCAACCACTTGACATAACGTTTCCAAGTAAATTGAATATTTCATTTTATTTTCAGTGGCATTGTGCTGCCACGCAGATTTCCCTGAGAGAGAGAGAGAGAGAGAGAGAGAGAGAGAGAGAGAGACTCCTGAGTGCTGACTACAGCAGACTGGCAGACACAGCATGTTGTGCTGCGTTCTTTTTCATGGTTTTTAATTAACGACCTGGGAATTTTCAAATTCCGGGGGAAAAGGATATGAATAAATGAATAGTTCTGTGAGACAGCTGTTCGGTCATACTGGAATGAACGAAAAAGGGTAGTGAAAGAAAGCCTTGTACATATCACTCTGACATCAATCAGCATATATTTATCTTTAGCCACGAGAAAAACAAAAAGCTGTCGACTTAATCAACCTTCATTCCATTTAATATTCCACAGACGATGCCCACTCACCTCTCAATCCTTTATCACATGTCCCAGGCATGCGCTGCGGCCAAGAGGAGGCTTAGGCATGGGCCTTGTTGCAGGTTTGTTGTGAGGATAATAGAGCTGACAGTTTTGGTGATGCTGTTGACAGCTTCCGTAATAGAGTTTATCCTTTCTGAGGCGGAGGTGAGAACAGCTGCAGCAAGTCATAAAACAACAACAAATAATGTGTGCTCACCTCAAACAACAAAGGGCTTTTACGGCACATTACAAAATGAAATGATGTTTGCACTTCAGGATGATGGGCGACTGCAGAGCTTTGCATGGATGTAAAAAAAAGTTCAAATATACAAAGCACCGCATCAGTTATGAACTATGATGGGGAGTTTAAGTACATTGGATAGAAACCTACTAAAGAGATTTTTGTAACCTGAGGAAGGGAATGTTATACAGGGCCAGTTATGTATGTCTGATTATAACGGCCTTAGGTTTGGCTCCTTAAAGAACTTTTCAGTGACTGCTTCTGTAAAAATTGTTTATGTGAATGGAATCGATTGGACGGTGCAAATGTGAACAAAGTTAAAACCCGCCAATGTAATGATGGAGCAGACTGGATGAACAGGCAGGTCGAACAGTCTGAGTAAGCTCACACGCAAACAAGGCAATGCAGGGCAGACAGGCCCATCAGCAGAATACAGGAAATAAATAAAAAGAGTGACCAAAAATAAACAAACCAAGCCATCTTTTTGGTCGGAGGGAGTCCAAAAAACATGCTAATCGGCTCGTTTTGCGGGACTTTAGCCATGAACAGATTCCATGTTGAGTGTTACATGAGTTTCCATTAATATTTCAACCAGTGTCCGATCTTCTCCTTTATAATATCTCTGGCATCAGCACACTCAACATCATCATCCCAAAAGTGCCTTAAAAGATGGTGCTGCATGCAGTCCTGCCCTGTACGTCATTCTCTCATGTCAGAGTGCTCATCGTAGCACACGAATCTGATTGGCTCAGCACTATCCTGTGTGACTAGAAAAGTTACACTGGTAGAAAATGAACACTTAGTCAGAATTAAATAGATTTCAATAGTCAGCCAAAGATTCATCTGTTTCAGAACCACTGTCTACCTTTTATCATTTTTTTTGGATCAGCAAAATAGAAAAAAGGAGACAAATGTGAGACAGTATGTTTAAATTCCATTTTAATGTATTTTTTTATTAGTATTAGTCTGGTTATTTGAATTAGTGACATTTATTTTGATACAAGACTTGATTCAACATTCTACATTCAGCCCTTGTCCATTTGAGACTCTCACACTCACACATATAACTACTCTCCACTCACACCCCAGTCCAGCGGTGTCAGTGGCTGTGTTTATGGCTCACTGGAATATATGGTTTTATCCATGTGCCCTGTTCACATGACAGTCATGACTGCTCAGTCTGTATGTTTTCACTGCAGATCTGTGTCCAGAGGGAAATATTCCTGTAAAAGTTTACAGTAACGGAAAAACTGTTATGGTTATGGTTGGGATTGATCTGTACACCTGTCTGGCAGTCCCTGAAGGCCCTTGAGAGCCACTGCACAGCACTTGTGCTACCCTTATTCCTAGGCTGGGCAATTGTAAAATAGCAATTGCCTAATGATAACTAAAAAACTCTACCCATAACCTCACTATACACTAAAACAGTGTTTGCCCACCCTTGTCCTGGAAGCACACCTGCTCTGCATATTTAGAGCTTATTCTCTTCCCCACACTTCAACAATTCAGCTCATTAACGAGCCCTTCAGAGCTGCAAGGGTTGTGTTAAAGGTAGAATGTGTAGGGCAGGTGTGCCTCCAGGAACAGGATTGGGAAACACTGCACTAAAGCATCCTCCGCAACCACCTTACAACACCACAGCAAGGCTCGACTCTTGAGTGGCTCAGCTGTCTTCTCCCCAAAAACAGCTAGTTCCCCATCCTCTCTGGTTAGCGTTAACCACTCATGTAAATTTAATATTTGCATGGAAGGTCATTTCATCATAAATTATGACAACACGAATCACGATTTGGCTAATGCACTAGTGCCAGCACTACGATCTGAGGATTGGAGGTTCAAGTCCAGGGTCATGCTAAAATAAAAACAAATCATGGCAACCACCTAGCAATAATGTAAAAACACTCTAGCAACTCCTTAGAAGTGAGTACCATTTAAGCTGGTCCACCATTCTGCATGTTCTTCAGAAAAATGCACTTTTCTAGTTACCAGACACAGAATACTTTTGAATTTTCACACAAATGGTGGGGTAACAATAGTGGGTTGGCAATTAATCTGGATGGCACTATTCTACTTGTTACTAAACGCATTGGTCTACTAGTTATTTTTTTCTGGAATTATACAAGTTCTGTAAACAACTGTCCTTTCCACTTCAGGCATTCATTTGCTTGAGACCTACTTCAGACGTTTTGCACCATGAGGATGAGTATGCCACTCCAGCCCAGAGTGGCATGCCATTTGTTGAAGCAAAGAGATGAAAGACTCTGGGCCAAAGCCAGAGAAGGGATTTAGACATGGCAAAAGCACTTAAGACCACGGAATTGCAGATAAAAGCTGCTTCTGAAGCAACAAGATGAAACAAACAAAAATGATAAGTATGTAAGTTTCATGTAAGAGAAGAATATTCTCTCAAATCTTCTAATTAATACGATTTGTTCTCCACTCAAGTTCCCCAGTTCTTCTGGTTACTGTTAACCACTCATGTCAATTTAATATTTGCATAGAAGAGAGGTCGTTTCATTATGTCAACTGGGCCGAGTCAAATCAATACCACTTTGGGCCCATATTCTGCTTCCTTTACATGTTGACTGTCCGACATCACTAACACATTCATTCATGAATCATAACAAAATGAATTAGGATTTTTTTTTTTCCCCCAAATGATTTGATTCTGCTTTCAGGCTGATAAAAAAATGATTGAATTGTGTGTGTATGTAGATTCCTTATGTAATTGTTTAAGAGTTATTCATGTGTCCACTACAAAATGATATTGCATTAATGGTCCAATGAATGGAACAAAGTACATTTACAAATGTAAATGGAAATTTTAATGATGTAAAACAAATATTATGCTAAATATTATGCTTTAACGTACTGATCTGGATATAAAAAAACATGACCCACAGTCCACTGCCCTGTGAAAACACAGTCCATTGCCCTGTATTTCAAGTAAATAAGTAATTAAATAGGTGAAAGAATGAGTCTACAGAAGAATTTCTGACCAAAAGAAAAAAAACAATGCACATGGAAAATAATGACTGTAGTGGCCGCTATACGTGAAATGGATAATTATTTCAATCTGAATGTCCTGCAATGAATCAGGTCAGACAAAATGCATCATCAGGAAAAAAGCAAAAGCATTCAACCACTCACTGCCTGAACTGCTGTCCATTTCATAAGGTCACTGATTCATGTAAAGGTTGGAGTATGAAATAATCCATGTGTCTAAATAGAATTTTCACATTTGTTTGAACCTCTAGACCCTCTAGTGTTGTCATTTAATGCCAGACTTTTGACCCTTGACGCTCTTCAGTAACGTTTAAGTACTGCTTTCACATGAGTCATGTACTATTGATATTTGTGTAAATGTTACACCTTGTTCAGAGCCTGGTGCCCACTCTCCTTAACTCAGCTACAAGTCTCTCGTTACAAAAATAGCTGTGAAATATGTCTCTAGGCTTATTCTTCTTTTGTCCTTCCCTCGATCTTTCCTTCCTTTAAAAAATTACAAGACTTCACTATGAATTCAATTTAAACACATACAAACAACAGGGAACAAAGGGAACAGAGTGAAGCAGACTCCACAGGACTGAACGTGCCTGAAAGCAGAGCCAGCCCATGGTATAGTGTGCTATACAGTGCATCTGGAAAGCATTCAAAGCACTTCACTTTTTGCACATTTTGTTATGTTGCAGAATTCATTTCCCCCCAAAATTATACACACAAAACCTCACAATGACAAAGTGTTTAAAATGTAGCAAATTTATAAAAACAAATAAAACACAAACAGATAACATGTACATAAATATTTACAGCCTTTGCCATGACAACTCAAAATTGAGCTCAGATGCATCTTGCTTCCACTGATCATCCTTCAGATGTTTCTACAGCTTGATTATTAGACAGTGCATGTCAGAGCACAAAACCATGTGGTCTAAGGAGACCTCAGAGACAGGATTGTATTGAGACACCGATCTGGGGAAGGGTACAGAAAGGTTTCTGCTGCATTGAAGGTCACAATGTGCACCACAGCCTCCATCGTCCATAAATGGAAGAAGCTTGGAACCACCAGGACTCCTCATAGAGCTGGCTGCCTGGTTGAACTGAGTGATCATGGTAGGAGAACCCAGTGGTCACCCTAGCAGAGCTCCAATGTTGCTCTGTGGAGAGAGGAGAACTGCCCGAAGGTCAGGCCTGTTTGGTAAAGTGGCCAAACGGAAGCTACTCCTCAGTAAAAGGCACATGACGGCCCATCTGGAGTTTGCCAAAACACACCTAGAGCACTCTCAGACAATAAGAAACAAAAAGATAAAAAAGCATCATGTCTGGAGGAAACCAGGTACTGCTCATCTTCTGGCAAATACCATTCCTACAGTGAAGCATGGTGGTGGCAGCATCGTGCTGTGAGGATGTTTTCTGCAGCAGGAACTGGAAGACTAGTCAGGCATGAGGAACGATGACTGCAGTAATGAACAAAGACATCCTGCCCCAAACCTGCTCCAAAGTACTCTGGACCTCAGACTGGAAGGAAGGTTTATCTTTCATGTCTGGAGATATCTAAAAATGACTGTGCAAAGAAGAATGAGAGAAACAGATGTGCCAAGCTTGTAGCATCTTACTCAAAAGGACTTGAGACTGTAATTGCTGCCAAAGGTGCTTCAATAAAGTATTGAGCAAAGCCTGTGAATACTTATGCAAATGGGTTTCTTTTATAAATTTCAAACAAATGTTTCTCACTTTGTCATTGTGGGATATTGTGTGTAGAATTTTGAGGGGAAAAAGTAATTGAATCCATTTTGAAATAAGGCTGTAACGTAACAAAATGTGCAAAAAGTGAAGCACTGCTAATACTTTCCAGCTGAAAGCTGAAAGCTAGGTGCTGTCCGCCCAGCAGCCTCAATTTAGGGGGAAAATAAATTCTAACCTTTACACTCTTACTAATACTATTTATACCATTTATATGTGTTTTTCATGCACAATCCCCCTGGCATATCAAACCTCCACTCCTCAACCTCTTGACCAGGGGTGCACAATGTAATTTGTAATCCTATCCACATCAATCATGCCTGTGGATTTTCTCTGTCGTCCTGTGAGAAAATTACAGTTTGATTTACCTCCCATTCGCAACTGAACTCAGTGATCTGATCATTTAAGTCCCATCTCGATTCATGTGTCTGCGGTTTTCCAGGCAGATGACACTTTGGGAAAGGTTTTGAGCCCCTGAGCACACACATGAAAGCCTCCTTGGGTGGATGTTGAAAAATTAAATGAACTGCTATTGGAATCAGTGTCCTTTTTTACCATTTATGTGATAATGAGACAATGCGAATCAAATATACTAAACTTACTCAACCTCTGTTGATTTTATTGCTGTCTGGATGTGAAAGGTTTATCAGCGTAAGATGGCAAGTAATGTTTTTTTTTGCACACACGTCAAATCTGAATTGATAGTAGATGACTTTTCTTCAAGAATGCTACATTAGGCATATTGTACTGGTTTCTGTACGATCAAGTATTTACAAATTGCACACTCACTGTGCAATCATAAAACACACACACACACACACACACACAAACACACACACACACACACACACACACACACACATATATATATATATATATATACTGAATATATATATATATATATATATATATATATATATATATATATATATACATTTTTTACCACTGATCCTTCTGATGCCTTTTGCAGAATCAGAGCAAAGTGAGGCTTTAATTTGCTCCCCTTAACTTTAACTTAACTGCATGCAGCTGCCAAATTAATGAGAAAGCACAAATTGCCCTACCCTTGATGGTATACCACTGAAGTTATTACTCGCTATATAGATATAATGGCTCAAGCTACTGTAAACGGCTCATTAAAACTGAAAAATGGTAAGGAACTTTTGGACTGTAGCCCACAAGCTAGCCCCAGTGTCTTTAAGGCTTAGAAAACTTACTCTGATATTTTAGACAGCATTGATCTTGATTTAAACAACTTCTGAATTGTGATCAGATGAGGATTAGAAAGTACACATGGGCTATTCATATTTTAAAAGCACAGAGTGGCAGATAATCAAAAGGATTCAAATGTTAAAAAGTGGAACTTTGTCTGGTGTAGCTGGGATTCACATTTGACCTATTGTTCATTAAAACAGTCTCCTCACTCTGTACTGTTCTTCCTGTTAGTCTAAACCAGTGCAGATAGATCTGAGCAGTTCCCTCGTGGGCCTTCAAGTTTTTTTATCTGCTCATGCCTCAGTGGCAGAGCCCACTGTTTCACCTTTCGTTCCTCCATTCATCTTGTGGGCTTCTGTAGTATTAGAACTTTAATTTGTCTACATTCTATGTTAATTATGGACAATTACCTTCATGCCTTCATTGTCATTTGCACTTGCATTACATTGCAATTAATTTCTTTTGATGGCATATCCCAGTTTAAGAAGGCTGGGGTTAGACCACAGGTCATCCATGCATTAGCGATTCTTGGACCACAGGGCTTAAAGACCTTGCTCAAAATTGGCTGCTTAGTGGACCCAGATATTGACCACTGAGCCATTTTGGTATTTAGTATTGTCTTGTTTGTGGATCTTTTTTTTTTTTTTTCAATAGTGGAAATGTTGTTAAGGCTGTTTCATGAACTGCACAATACTATCCTTACCATTACAGTGCTGAGAAGCTTCCCATGAATACACTCTATAAATACACTATACATTCAAAAATAAATAGATCCTGCTCTGGTCATCCTGCTAATCTTAAGACTCCATCAGTCCAAAATCAGACAGATTATGTACAAACGCAGAAAAATTAAGACCATTATTACCCTCCCAAGCAGTGGTAGACCAACAAAGATCTTCAATGAGAAGTTTGCTAAATATACATCGGAACAGATAAGTCCAAAATAGATGTTTTTGGTTTAAATGAGAAGTTTCATTTTTTTTAGGAAGAAAAAACTGCATTGTACTATAAAACCACTAACACATCTGTGAAACATGGTGGTGATGTTATCATGGTTTGGGCCTATTCTGCTGTATTTGAACCATCATGAATTCTTAATTATAGCAGCAAAGAAATTGTCAGATCATCTATCTGTGAGCTGAATCTTAAGGGAATGTGGGTCATGCAGCAAACCATACGCACACAAGTTGTTCTACCAAAAATAGTTAAACAAGTATACAGTACTAATCAACAGCAACCAGAAATGTTTACATGCTAAAATGTTTTATTGCTGCACGAGGGGATCACATACTTTTACATGTTCACATACTTTTACCACTCACCACTCAGATTGTGTGATGGCAAATGTTTTAATATAGTAATATTAAAAATGTATGAACTTTTATGTTTACTTAAGTTTGATCAGTAAATTGCTGCTGCACATACATTAAGTATTCAATAACTCATATAGAAGCTGAATTCACAAATAAGAAGAAGTCTATACAAACTTTTTGACAAATTGTGTAACAAATGTGCAAGGATGTGTCCAAGCCACTGGAGATTGTGAGGATACTAATGACACAAATGACCTAGGATTGCTAATGATTAATAATATGAGAACACATTTGTGGGTTGATTAAGATGTGGTATTTTTAAGAGTGCAAGCAAACGCACTGAAGCTCAAGTGTTGATAACACAAATGCATTTCATTAGAAATTATACAACAGTATTACTGGCTATGCAAGCTGATTGGTTAAGACACATTTTAATGTAATCATAAATGCATGCTTTTCTCACAAACACTGTATCACTTTGCTGAATTGTGCTGCTTACATCAGAAACTCCTTCAGCAATGTAAAATACTAATCATAAGAGCTATGATAAAAGATACATGGACATGAGAAATGGCGCATGGGAAATGGAGTTCAATGTGATTGACTGGGTAAGGTGCTAAAAAAGCTGCTGGTTCAGGAACTATAAATTGGTGGAAGGAAATGTTAACATTAAAGCATATTGAACAATGTTCACAGCTCAGTTTATTGATTTCTTACTTTGTTTCTTTTCTGAACTGTTGTATAAAAGCAACGGAACACTTGAGGTTGTGTGTTCTCGTAAATAACAGCACAGCTGTTGATGATGACATTGCTTCATCGCACCATATGGATACAATAACACACTCCCTCTTGTGTGTTATTGATTTATTAAATATCCTTGCACTGGATCCCAAAAGATGTAATATGCCCCTGCTTACTACTTCTTACTGACACTGAAAATGGACAGAAGGCTTTATAGTTCTCCCAGTGCGGAAAGAATCGTGTGAGAAGGCCCAGTGTTGTGTTGAATTACTCAAGAGGAAACTAAAGCACTGTAAAGGATGTTAGAGCTGAACAGCAGCATGTCATCAAACGCAGATACAGTGCAGTTTAACTCCCATAATACATCCAGTCCCAACACTTCCTCTATCCCGTCACTGCCAATGGATACAGATATATCCCTTCAACTGAATACCTGTGCTCAACAATGTCTTCACATTAGCGAGCTGTAAATTGAATTTTACTTTCCAGTTTATTTCCCTCTGGAACTGATGAAATGCTAAAGCTACAGCTGCAAGTTTGAAGGCCAAGACAAAAACAGAATTAGCAGTGATTTCATCATGGTGTCACAATCAGTCCTTTAAATTACAGTAAAATTTTAAATGATCTCTTAACAGGAAATAAATCACAGAGAACAATTAGTGGCACTCAATATGTCCATAGAGAATAGTTCAAAATTAATATTCGGTGCAGGTCTCTGACATTCACTTTGTGCTAAAGAAATGTGCAGGACTGCCTTTTTTCAGCCTTTTTTTTTCCATGAGCACAGACCTCAGACTCTGAGCAAACAGTGCTATAAATAATAGGTAGAGGAACTGGCCCAGTGTGCACAAGTGCTCCTACAGGACCAGTGGTGGCTTTTAACTGCTGGAGAAGCACGATTTGAAGCACACAACCGAATCCTTTAAGTAGACGCAGTAAAGCTAAATCAAATATTTTATTTATCAGCCTCTTGAATACAGCAGAATGAAGAGTCATGGGGTTGAGATATACGGCATGTGTGTAGCACTGTGTCACCAAGAGCCAGCGCGTCTCTCAGAGAGGCTAAGATATACGAGCTCAAGCCATTGCTCCATGGCGTAAAGGGGTGGCTGAGAAGAGCCGTGCAAAACTGTTGTGCGTAGCTGATAGGGCTGTGTATCAAAACATTTTGTGTTATTGACTGCTTTACTACTAAACACCAGTACAGACACCATATGTGAACAATTCATAACCAATAAAGCGATAGAAATCATGAAAAAGTACTGTCATCTTAGGTAGCGCGTGACTAGCCTACTAACTTACATTTAACATATTGTCTATTGACCCTTTTACACATGGTGGTCACTACAGTGGACAGTTATTTTTAAATTATTTTTATTTTTTATTTAAAAGTCATTGTTTTCTAAGTGAATTGTTTTTGTCTGAAATGTTTCTGAAAACTAATTTATTTATTTATTTATTTATTTATTTATTTATTTATTTATTTATTTATTTACAGTGGTTGTGGTTAGTGCTTCCAGTCACAGGGCTGGTTCTCT
The DNA here is from genome assembly GCA_034509495.1 of Acestrorhynchus altus. Classification (NCBI taxonomy): domain Eukaryota; kingdom Metazoa; phylum Chordata; class Actinopteri; order Characiformes; family Acestrorhynchidae; genus Acestrorhynchus; species Acestrorhynchus altus. The sequence continues at coordinate 8,760,949 of CM067510.1, read as the reverse complement.
TAACCACCAGGCTATGGCTGCCCACTACTTGTTAAAGAGTTAGCTGCTTACTGCCAGCCAGATAGCTGGACATTGCTGGCTGTTAGCCAGTAACAGATATTCCAAGATAGTATCTCATGTAGTAAACAGAAATTAAGGCAGCAGAAAGATCCTAACATGCCACGCAGTCCACTTTCTGCTCAACTATGGAAAGTTCCTGTATTTATAAATATTGCAATTAATATATAGCAGGAAAAAACATATATTACAGTTTCAGCTTTTTTTTCCCAATTTTGTGCATCCCTAATGTTTTTTTAGCTTTAGATTTATTGGCATGTATACAACTCTAATTTCTTTTGATTTTCTCAGTCTGCAAATGCATGCAATCTCAGGAATGGCCGTACAACAATTGAGGACAATTACCGCTCCAGGCTCTTCAAGACAGCCTACAAAATCACAAGGTTTTCATGAGCTATAAGCCTCACTGATCAACAGTAAACAAACAAAAATGTATTAATGTGTGTGTGTGTGTGTGTGTGTGTGTGTGTGTGTGTGTGTGTGTGTGTGTGTGTGTGTGTGTGTGTGTGTGTGTGTGTGTGTTTTTTTTGTGGTAACTATTAGTTACCTGTAGTCTGAGAGATTAGAATGCAGAGTAAGAATCCCATTGCACACTCTACCTGCTTGTTCCTCTGTGTATATGACAATAAACCTTGAATCTTTTTCTTGAGAACTTTCAGGTCTCATTGACCAGGGGATGAGCACCGAGTGTGACTCCACCTTCATACCACTTCATTCACATTCTATTATGATATAATTGACTGGTTGCAAAATAGAAATCTGATTTGCATTGATCAGATTACAGACAAATTCTGCAGTTATTGGATTATTGATTATTGAACAACATAAGCAAGCATAAGTAATGTCATTTTCATGACATGTTTTAACAAAATTTCTAAAATGTTAACATTTTGGATAAAGAGAAAGATTTGTACTGATGTTAATTATATTAATGGTATAATTATCATGGTCTCCAAATTAAACCCCCAAAGCAAATTCAGAAACATGACAGCAAATTTAAAACCAAGACAGCAAATTCAGAACATGTTCAGCAAATAGGCAGTGATGTCAGTACTGAAAGTGCTAGTGGCTGTGAAGCAGTGTAACGGCTTGGCTGAAAGCATGTCTTTATTTCTGCTATAGTCACAAATTTATTGTCTCTAAATGTGTGGGTGTGACTCGCCACTCAGGCACCACTGCAGACCTACACTCAGATTTTTTTCCATCCACCAGACGGCCTATGTGAGTGTGTGTGAGTGAGTGAGTGAGTGAGTGAGTGAGTGTGTGTGTGTGTGTGTGTGTGTGTGTGTGTGTGTGTGTGTGTGTGCATGTGTGTGTGTGTGCGTGTGTGTGTGAAAGGGGCAGATATAGAGGGTGACAAGACCTGTCTGGTTGGGAGGCACACCTGCCTGTGTGAGAGAAAGAGATCAAAGTTTTCTCTCCCGCTCCCTCTCTGGCTCATATTTTCAGCTCACATGTGTCATCCTCTCCTGTTCATGCAGGGGGATATAAAAATAAAAGTGAATCATCTTACAGTCCACGCACACATACTGAAGACATGGCAGGAACAATAGGGCTCTTTCAGCTAATGCTTTCCTCACTCCCTTGCAAAAACACCACAAAGCAGTTATTTAACCAATTTGTCTGACCCTTCTTGACGCAAAGTGTACATTATGACTGACCTGTGTGAATCAGAGTATGAGTTTCATTGCTGAAAATAATACAGGCCATAGACTGTTCTCATAGGTTCTTTAAGGCCACTTTGAGTGTGGAAATACTGCCTCACATTGTTTTCATGGGTAAACCTCATAACAGTTGTCCAATCCTTTATATTGACTATACTGACTATATATATATATATATATATATATATATATATATATATATATATATATATACACACACACACACACACACACACACACACACACACATAATGGAGGTCTCAAGATGCCATGGACATTCGGCACCCATGAGGTATTTCCCTGAAGGTTAATAAGCGGAATATGACAACATCCTGTAATATCTAAAACTATATAAAGCCACTGTAGAAACAGAGCCGTTTTATGGTGGGAAATTAGGCAGCTTTGTTTTTAAACTAGATATGAAAAAAAAGTTTAGAAGCAAAGGGAGATTAATGGTAATGCCAACAGTATTCACACCAGTATTCAACACACAACAGCAGATAAGAGTCCAGCCTTTGTAGTACACACACAAACAGATTGGACTGAAAGCCACTGGTCCCTAAATTGTAAGGCTGGTCAATCAGACTAGATTACATTATATTAAACACTATAAGACAGTAAGATTGTTTTAAGAAATGCCACTTATAACTAAATAACTAAATGAACCCAGAAGGTCTCATTATATAATATATAAACTGTAGCTCATATAAAGTGAGTTTACTTCAGTATTAATCAGCAGCACGTATTATCTAAACTGTGGCGCTGTGTTATTAATATACCCAAAAAAGTCATATCAGAATCAGTATCAGTACACTTCAGATCAGGGGACAAAATAACTTGATCAGGACGCTCAATATGTTTTCTTACAACAGCACTAAACAGGCTTGTTTAATGGCCTTAGCAGAGGGACTGAAACTGTACTGACTCTCCGCAGGTGGGAGAAGTATTCAAAACACAAAAAGCCACGCCCCCACACCCCACCTCTGGAACATGACCTCAATTCACTGACCGAGCCACTGCCTTCTTGGTGGGTCGCCGTAGGTCCGATGACACATTTTCTCTTCATTCTGTTTCAGTAAATTGAATTTTAAAATACAATCTTCCCTCCGTTCGATATTGATGCAATGTGGGCCTTTTTTTCCTTCCCCCTGCCCTGCAGTGGCATGAGGGGGATGGGGCTGTCACAGCAGGTTGGGTGGAGAAGTCCTGGCCATTTTGGGCTCTGTGTGCATAGTGCCTTCATTCGTAAACAATATACAGTATATAACTTAGCGGCGGATTCTACTTAACCCCTGCTGTCCCTGAGGTCAAGCTGTAAATTCACCTTTAAAAGGGGGCTGCTTTGGCAGGACCTATGGGATTTCTGTCTGCAGGGCAGGTCCGCCTCTATTTCATCCTGTGCAGGATCTCACTTCTTGCAGGCATTTTTTTACCCCTGAGCTGCTGTTGGCAGAGTTATTTGCGGCTGTGTGATTGACTCATGAATCTGTGAGATGGGAACAGACCATGCAGGCAGCTCCTCCTCTCACTCCATCAATCAGTGACAGCAGAGCTCTATACATTCTGTAGGCTTTCACTAAAACATACACACAGATGGAGAGGACTCAATGCAACATGCCTGAGTAATGGCATATATGAGTGATTAATTCAGTCTTTAATTTGATGATGCACTGGGGATTAGGACAGTAATTTGCGTGCATATAATGCTCCAATTTGATGTCCTGCACATTTACACTCATAAAAAATAAAGGTGCCAAAAATAAGTTATTGGGAGCGATGCTTTTAACAGTCAATTGAAAGGTTATTTAGGGAATCTCTAGGGGAAACGTGATCCTTCTTTGGCATTGCTCAACAGAACTCTTTTTGGCACTTTTATTTTTAAAGGCCCCCTATGCTGCACACATCTTCCTCTTCCTCTGTATTTTTCCATTTATTTAAGGTTTCACTTATGACGTCTCTTTCCACATTTTGTTACTTTACAGACTTTTTCCAAAAAGGAGTGCATACATTTTTCAAAGTTTGAAAAGTTGTTTAAAAAAGAAAAGTAATATCTTCTCATGACATTTTTTTTTTACCACTGCTATGCTGATGACACTCAACTCATCCTTTCTTTCCCACCTTCTGACACCCGGGTCTCATCTCACATCTCAGCTTGCTTCACTGATATCTCATCATAGATGGCAGCCCATCACCTTAAACTCAACCCCAGGAACACTGAACTGCTATTCATTCCTGGAAACACTGGTCCTCCCTCTGATCTTGCCATATTCCTTGAGAACACACTGGTCACTCCGTCGGCAGAGTAAGGAGCCTTGGTGTAGTTCTGAATGACCAGTAATTGTTTTCAGCTCATGTTGCAAACCTGACTTGGTCATGTAGATTTCTCCATTACAATTCCAGGAGAATTCGAACTTTTCTGTCTAGAGAGGTCACTCAGGTGCTTGTTGATTCTCTTTGAATTTAATTTTAAAGACTAAACTACTGCAACTCTACTACTTCAGCGGCATGACTGTCTTCAATGTTTCCAAGTTCAGTCATGTTACTCCTCTGCTGCGTTCCCTTCATTGGCTTCCTGTAGCTGCCTGCATCAGATTCAAAAGCTTGATGCTGGCCTACAAAGGCAAAAATGGTCCCTCCATACTTGATGGCAATGGTCAAATCTTGATCTGAACCAAGAGCCCTTTGAGCATCAAGTACAGCTCAAGACCATCCCTCAAGTCATAAGGAAGACAAGCGTCCAGACTCTTTTCTGTTCTGGCACCAAAATGGTGAGCTTTCCCTGGGGTCTGAACAGCTGAGTGACTTGCCATCTTCAAACGCAGACTGAAGACCATGCAGACTTTTTCAAGTACATTTAACTCATTAAAGGTTTATATTAATACTGTCATTTGTTGGTATAGAGGTCTCCAAATAGCAAAATGCTGTTTTCTTGCATTTGTTAAAAAAAAAAAAAACATTGCTAATCCCTTGTTCCGATTCAGAATTCCAAGGACACTTCTTGCTTTCATTTTCTAAACACAAATCTCTTCAATTGTTATTCTACATTTCTTTGGTTTGACAGAGGGTGAATGAGCAGAGGAAGATTTTGCCATTCTGATATCTCCTTGCTCATAGTAGCTCTTGCATTGTTGTTCTGTTTATATCAGTGCCATTATCAGTGGAAGAGTTGCTCAGATAACCAACAGAGGAGGTCAGATCCTCTTTCAGAGGTGGTGTATAGAATGCAAGTACGTAAAAACATTACATGGCCAGAAAAAGCTCCTGTGGACATCTGCCAGACCATTATGTTTTTAGAATTATTATATTAGAGGTTGCAGTGATGGTTGCACCAGCACACTGATACAGTTTAATAAATTATTGTGTACCCTCTCCTCCCATGAATACTACTGCTTTCAATTAAAAAAGGAAAGATAAATGACTGCTGCTTTTAACGAACAGTTTACCTTGATTACAATTAATGAACAATTATTTAAAAAGATCAATGGACACAGCATTTGGACCCAGCACAAGCTGCTGAAGTTGCTCAGTTGGCTCCGTGTTTGAGTTCTCCATGTTGCTTCCATGTCACAGACTGAATGGGGAGGATTCTTGACTACACATGCAGTAGTATGTTTGTAAGGGGACAGTAGATGAACACATACAGTATAGGGAGAGTATTATTCAAATTCAAATGAAATGCATTAAGAGATAGGGCCAAGTTCTGAATATGGGCTTTAAGTAATTTTTGATTAATTGCCAAGCTCTAACTTGATAAAAAGATTGATGAAAATATATTTGATTCCACAAAATCCAAAAATTCAAAACAAGCCATTATTTATATATGAATGGATATTAGTAACTGCTTTAAATACTACATTAAAGAACATTAAAGCAAGAAAGATGTGTTTCTATGATACGTCCTTTACAAGTGCACAGTTATCTAAGAAAAAAATAATAGAAAATATTCAGTTGAGCACTGTCAGCCATTGTATTTGTCCACGTCATTATCCTGCTATATTTTTCCATGATGAGTTCATGATGGAGGAAAATTGAGACTCCAGGGTTCCGCTCTGCATCACTTTGCTGAGTCGCCAGCTTTTGCAGAAAGCTTGGCGTCTAGTCATGCTGTCATTTGCCAGCGCCTTAAGTAAGAAATAAGTGCCCCGTTGACTGTGCTTTACAGGCATGCTTCTCTGTTGGGGAATAAATCATTTATCGAAACTGGCCAAAAACAGCACTAGACCTCTACATTAGGGGGCTTTACAGTCCAAGCATGTGCCTTCTTAACTAGAGCAGCATTCCAGCACTCGATGTGTCTGAGTGGGTGCTGTCTGAGGATAGATAATGCCACACTGCAACACCACTGCAGCCACCATCACCAATGCTATGTGTTACCAAAAAGCAAGCACACTATTTTACATGTATGTATAAAAACTCTTACTCTGCATCTCACTCACTCAAACACAACAAAAGGCCAATGGCCAGCCTTTGGCCATGTTACTAATTCAATGAGAAACAGAGTCTTGGACACACACTTAAAGCTTTAAAAATGCCTGTGTGCTGTGCTCTGGTCCTCTATTGCTGGGTTGTGTTTTTGTAGTTGAGCCACACCTGGACTTGAATGCCAATGTGTGTGCTGTGCGAGAGAGCCACGCACTGAATGAGGGGCATACAGATGAGCCTGCCTCTTAACAACCACTGATAATGATGAAGAATGGTCTGCTTCACAGGGTCATAAAAGCACAAGGAGCTTTAGAGCCACTGATAGCAGCTCCAGGCAACCATTTTTCCCCCTGCTGTCCATTTCTCTTCCTCGCCATCATACTTTGCATGTGGGATATAATGAGTCAACAGCAAAACTAGTTCTAAATTAAAGGGGGGGGGTTGACTGCAGATACAATAAGGCAGATCATTGAGGCTTGGTGGAGCAGAGCCATATTGTGATTTATTGGGATGCAGTGCATGTAAAATCACACAATTTTGTCAAAGCATCGAAAATGACTAGATTGGAGAAGGTTATCCAGTGAGGGGGAGGGAGGGTGGGGGAGGCAAATATTGATTTCCATTATACATTTGAAGCTTGAGGTAAAAGCAAAGTGTGTTCATTCAAACAAAGGATCAGTGCAAAGCTAGTCTTTCAGTCTCTTTAAAAAGTGGATTGCAGCTCTCTCTTCTGTCTCAATACAAGGACAACCTCCAATACTAAATGCATACTGCATTGGGCCCAAATAACAAATTTTAAGCAGTACATGTAAACCAAGTTAGGGGTTGTTTTTTCCTGGAAATCACAATTTTCTTTTTAAGTTAAATAACACTGGACAGCTTGATTAATATTTAGAACCCAAGATCTGCTCTTTACTAGCAGTTACATGTTGTATTCTAGGCTTCATATAAAACAAGACTTACCCTATCTATTCATGGTGGTCCCATCATTGTGTGATGAATTATCAGTGAGTAATCCAGCTTGGAATACAAAGGACAAGGAGCTTCCAGTGCATGTTTACTGCTCTGGCCACGTGTGTATGCACAACCTGCATGCAGACTGCCTGCATCCTAACTCACTTTCAGTTATTCTGGAAGTAGGATCAGTTTTGGCCAGTACATTTCTTAAACTCCAGCTCTGTAATGGTACTGAAGATGTGCGTGGCTGACCCCTATGCAGCATCCAGGCATATACATCTATATGGCCAAGTAGTCCATGGTGGATTTTGAGGTAAACTATTCTTCTCTTCAAACCTGCAACACTGCCAATGCCACTGGTGATAACACAACCCTAGAGCATAATGAATTCTACTCAGGTCAACCCAAGTGTTCTTTTCATTTTGTATCTGAATACATCTTTGCTGATTGTGACCAGAGTTCTATTTGGCTTCTTCAGTCCACAGCACTTGTTACTAAAACACATTCAAGTGTCAATTATTTTTTCTCAGTGAATGTTATCACAAAGCAGCTTTACAGAGATCTGGCCCCAAGCCTGTTCTGAGTCAGCCAAATGGGCTGGTGACATTGCCTTGTCTAGACATTCTGTCGCATATTTCATAAATACATATTTCTTAAATACATATATATGTGGTCACAGTTGAGCTTTTTATTGCTTTTTTATGAAAATCATATTTGAGCAAGAAATGCTGCACAGTGGAACAGTGCACCTCTGTCTTGACTTGATCTTAAATCTTTAGACAGTTGTTCATCGTACGTTTTTAGACAGTTGCTTGGAGAGACCCAGGGCTGCTACATGTTAGTGGAAACTTTGAAGAGTCAGAGAATTTAAGAAGTTTGGACATTTTATTCAGACAATTCAGTTCTTAATTGCAATTACTGACAAGCCTTATACCTGATTTGCCCATCTTGTCCAACATTCTGAGCCTCTCGAACCTATACACAGGCCATACTGATGTGTTTTATTAATATTTGTTGAAAATATTGTTTTATGTTTGATTAGCTCCTGAGGCAGTATATACTGCTTGTCAATGAAAAATAATAAGTTGCCCAAGGGTGCCCAAATTTTGCATAACAGTGCAACACTACATTATACAAAACCCCAACAGAATCTTTACTATTTACATGAACATTCTGCTTCTTATTCAAGATCCCTTTGCGGCTTTCTGCCCAAGGGACTCAATCGCCAAACTCAGAGCTGAATCTACCCCTCGGCCCATTCAGCTAAGCTGAGACATACATAGCAACATCAAGGTCATCACAGATGAAACTCTCCCTACATTATTAATATAAGAAGAAAAAAAAAAAGAAAAAGATGCAGGCTATGCATTGAAATCAAGCCTCGGATGTCCTTAACCTTCAAGCAAAGCAGCCTTTACCTTGCGATCAACAGACAAGATGAGAGGAGGAGAAAGAAACTCAAAAATGAATTGAGCATTCAAGACCGTTTTTTAGCCTGATGCAAGAGCATATTCATCACCACAGCTGATCTACCTCCCAGGCCGGTGATTGCATTAATTAAACACTTGCAGTTAAAAAAAAACCCCAAAAAAACGCCCTGATTTCATGCGTCAGGGTCGTTTTTGTTCTTTTTCATAATGTCATCTCATTACTGGAATTCCTTGTGATAATTTGCATATAAATTATTACATTTGTAAGTCCTCCACTTCACTTGCTTGACTTCATGCACACAGGAGCTCAGGCTTTCACTGATGACATGAATTTATTTAAGTCCATTATAATTGCATGAGCCATGTTTAGTTAGTTAGTTAGTTAATCAGTTGGCCAGTCAATCTGTTAGCACTGTTAGAAAACACAGCCTCGAGCTTCAGCATAGTAATTGGGTTTTAAAATGTGATGGTCTAGTATACATATTCATGTGTTACTGTGATCTGTGTTACAACAACTTGTAAACCTCAAAATGTGTCTATAATCTTGAATCATCCGAAGTGGTTGCAAGATCAAACTAAAAAAAGAGAAAGCCCTTAGAACCCCCTGACGCTCTCGGACTTTGATATTTACAGAGGAAAGACAGCCACAGAGGAGATGATGGGTTCACATGGGGAACAACACACTTTTGATGTGCATATTATTCTATCAGGGCACACAGTTTCATATACTCACATCTGAGGCAAAGGTTCTTCACTAATTCACCAGTAAATAGACTTTAGCTTATTTTATGTCCCAGGCTGTCCTCCCATAGACCTCCTCTCCACGTTCTTCCACTTTTCCATAGTGATTACTTTTGATGAGAAACATCCCGGGAAAAGGATTTACAATAACACACATGAACATGCTTTTTTTTTTTTTTTTTTTTTTTTTTGAATGAATGAATCTTAAAATACAGCACCCGCTGCTGTTTGAGGAATCAACAAAAAGAAGTCTTTAAAAAATGAAACAAAAAAACTTTTCAAAATGAGAGATTAAAAGAGACACATAAGGAAGAGAACTGCCTTTTAACTTTCCTATATCCCTCCTTCTCCGTCAAATTAAATCTCCTCTCTTTTCATTTTCTGTCCCAGCTTGTTTTCTTGGCTGAATGTACTCCACATCTAACTTTCTTCTCTTCTTTTCTGTACTTGTTTGATACTCTTATACAAACTCTTCCTCAAACCTCTTGCAGGCAAGAGGAGAGGAGCACTCTCACCAGCTGTGCGTCAACTAACTTATTTCGTTTTTTCCACTACTCTTATAGAAACGCTTTACACTAGATGTTAGAACATTGGCCTGTTTTAATGGGTCGGGTATCAGCGTTTAAGGTTCAGATCAAGTTCTGATCCTTGGTTATGTTGCAGCAGTATAGCAGCAGTGTCCTCTAGGCTTCATTAGCTAGGCATTCATCAGCTGCCACAGTGGGGAGCTTCTCAAAAGGTAGTAAAACAGCAGTGTGCTATCAGTTGTTTTTAGCATTTTTACATACAGTACTGTGCTACCCTGCTGTTCCCTGTTCCCTTTAAAAATTAAAAATAAAAACCTAGACAGTGTTGATTTGTGACCTTATTTTAGTGAACAAAAAAGAGAAAAAGGTTTCATTTTAACTGTATTTTAACTTTAACTTTAAAACAAGGCTCATTTTGGCTTCTATTTGAACTATCAATTCCACCTTAAATAGTCCTACAGTTATATTGGGTACATTTCAACAGCAGAACCTAATTGCTACATCAATAAAGTGGAACAGAAACTGGACCACTCCAGCTTAGCTTAGTTCAGATTCTAGTCCCACTGCTCCATAGACCATTGGTGGGTGGAAGCTTCATACCCGTTTAACATTACATTGGGCTCATGAACTTAACCTCAAGTATGGATACTCCAGATCATTCCATTTCATTGACAATACCTTTCATGGATATCATACACATGTATCTTGTGTCTTGATGTATTTGGATCATTTCTAACATAACTTGAAGACTACCAGGTTATTTTAATCCAAACAAATGAAATCATTTGGCTAAATCTAATCTAGATATTTTTAATGTCTGGGTATGGTCTAATTAAATTTGCGTTTGCAAACAATCATGTGAACACTCATAAACACTCATGTAAACACTCATGTAAACATTTATGTTATGTAGGTTTGATGATGAGTCAGCAATGGGTGCACCTCAAAGTATGAATTATGGGACTCCATTACTAATAGTCTGTATTTACAGTAAGTTACCATAAAAGCTTCACAATAGTACTTACTGTGCTGTAAGGTTCTCTGTAAACTATGTCCAATATTACTATATTACTGCAGATACATACTGTGTGTTTACAACAGTCATGGTAATTTTCTACAATGTAACATATTCTTCAAAATATCAAGGGCATTATTGACTTACAAACTGAAAATATCGTTAAACTATTAAACATGAAATATGACATAATTAAGCAAGTCCATATAACATTTATTTAAAGGTTGTAATTGTTCAAAGCTAAATTAATCTCCTTAACTCTCCAGCCATGCCAATTTATTGAAAAAGTGTACCAGGTGGCTCAGTCCTCAGGCTTGCTTGCCCTGTTTATTATTTGCAGGCTATCACAGCCTGAGCTGTCCTATCATGCAAAAGTGTAAAATTAGCTCAGAGAGGGGCTTTATACAGGAATTACAACACAGGCAGAAAGGGTAGGCAGGTTATTTTTAAAACGAAGTCTCATACTGATTGCTGATTACACCATTTAAACCTTAGCCATCAGTGTTTTGAGAGAACTTTAATTACATTGGAATTATTTCTTTTTTTTCCAAGGCTATTTATTGTGATTGCACCAAATGTCTCAAAAAGGAACCCATCCCAGACTGGTTTTGTGTGCTTCAGTTAATGTCACAGCTGAGCCTATGACACACTGCAGATGACGATGAGGTGGAGGAGGAGTACGGTGGGTTATTTTGTGGAAGAGAAAGAAAAAGCATGGTGGTCAGAACAGAGTGCTCACAGTCAGCAACTGGATCGTCCTGCCATTCAACATGCGCTCTCCACGGGACAACGATGCTGACTGCCTTATATATTCACAGGAGGGTCCACAGGGAAGAGACAGGGGAGACAGGAGACAGCGATTTGGTTCACTGGCAAAGTAGAATTCCAGAGCTTAATGGCCCTGTGTAAAGAACGGGCTGCCATTCAGCAGACAAGCGGAGCATTGGAGAAGGGAGGGGGGAGGATGCAGGAGATGGAGAAGAAGGGGGGCAGAAAGAGCTAGTACACACGGCGTACCATGAGCAGAATACAGATTGTTATAGGTGGGTAAAAGGCCTTTAAATGGCCACTAATGCAGGAAACAACTCTAGTCAAACTTTTTTTTTTTTTACTTTTTTTACTGCACAGATTAGGCAGTTTGAAGTCATAACAATCCATAAAGCTTGACATAAATGGCTAATTATTGTTCTCTGTAGATTAGAGGCAAAGTACAGAAGCTACAGAGTGAAACTAACTGGATAGCAAAAATGCCCATCTGCATATCTGACTTCAGTCTTCACTAGTTCAGAGGATTTAGTGAAGGGTAGAAGGCAAGACACTGCAGTGTGTTTCTGTCACACAAAGAGAGAGAGAGAGAGAGAGAGAGAGAGAGAGAGAGAGAGAGAGAGAGAGAGAGAGAGAGAGAGAGAGAGAGTGGAGATGGAGTGCTCTCTGCAAGCCCCTTCTCCTATGGGATTGGTCATGCTTCTCTGAGGGTGACTGACATAAACCAACTCGAGAGACAGTGTGACCACAGTAGCACAACTGACATGCTAACTTAATGTACATCTGGTACAGAACATACAATATGGACAAAATATTTAGACACTTGCACATTTAACATTTATTCTGAAACAAGGACATTTTTAAAAACTGTCTTTTTACTAGATTTTGGAGCACTGTTGTGATTTGATTGTACAGGATGTTGCATGATCACTAACTCTCCTCATCCCTAACTCCCCAGCTCATCCCAAAATTAGGATGGAGCACCATAGTTTCAGAGAAAACAGTTCCACTGCTCCACAGTGCAATGCTGGGCGGTTTTAGACTCCTCTAGACCAGGATTTCTCCACCTGTGAAGCATTCTCCAGTGGTCAACCAGCTTAATGTCAGTGGGAGGCAGAAGTCTATAGTGGGTCAGTCATTAGGCTTTAAATCATCAGTCATAAGTCAGTCATAACTCATCTGCAAAATACAACCCAGACTAAATCACTTATGATGTGGATTGTCAACATGGGGTCTGACATATAAGGACTGAATTAGACATTTTTTGCTGATCATGTCTGTGATGTACATTTAGGACAGATGCTGTTTTTTAGTCACTTTTCAGGCCATAATTCTATCCTTAGCACTTGGGGAAATGTGCAAAACTTTAGACAGCTGTCTAAAGTGCTAGCATTATGATCTGAGGATCACAGGTTAGAATCCTGCATCGTGCGACTTGCCATCAGCAGCCAGAATCTGAAAGAGCAAAACTGGCCATGCTATCTCTGTGTGGTTAGACGGTGCTCTCTCCACACATTACAATACCCATTAGCACAGGCATCTGTCCCTCCGAGCACATTGGCTGCCTAGCAATGATGTAATGGTGGCAGTTGAAAAAAATGATGAGGTGGTCAATGTATCAGTGGAAGCACCCTCCTAGTGTTGGGAGCGCTGTATGTGATGGGGAATAGTCCTAGCAGGGTTGGGTAATTGGCACATGCAAATATTTGGGGAGGGGAAATTGGGATAAAATTCAATTCAGGTTTGTTTTCTTGAGGGCAGTCATGCTTTCTAGTTATAAACAAGTAGGCCATCAGGAAAAGGTTGAGAACCCGTGCTGTAACACATGCCTGACATTAGGGGCAGGTTGCCAAAAAGAGAGGGTCCTATTCTATTGGTAATACTTCTCTAAAGGAACTAGTCAAGCTGTGTGTGTGTGTGTGTGTGTGTGTGTGTGTGTGTGTGTGTGTGTGCACCTGCACACCTGTGTCAGCAATGGGTGCAATTTAAAGTAACTGAATGCATTCACTAGAAGGGGTCCTCAAACATTTGTATAGTGCATAACCAACATGGCAGCTCATTAAACCTTCACACAGTTCTTCAAAGAACTATTCACTAATAGATACAAAAAAAGGTGATTCTTCTTCACTCCAAAGAGCATCAAAGAACACTTCTTGTACTTTTCTTTGTAAGGCTGATAAATCTTGCTGATGCAGTGAAGTGCTCACTCAGTACACTCTACAGACTACAGTATTTCAGGGACTTTGAATATCGTTAAAAGTTCATTTAATTGAACAAGATAAACACAGCTATTTCAGCGCATGCAACCATAATGAATGGTGAAAACCTGAACTCACCATAATCTAGAATACACCCATCCAGAGTGCCGTATCAAAGCAAATAAATGACGTATGTCTGTAGACTGGAATGTTGATTCAGATACTTGAGAAAGCTCAGAAAGCACACTGTGTGGACTGAGGCTGATGTAACACACTAATTCTACTCCTAAACCAGAGACAATGTCAGAAATGTCCTACCTGGACTAATGAAAAAAAAAAAAAGAACTGGACTGTTGCTCAGTGCTCCAAAGTCCTTCAGATGAAAGGAGAGTTTGCATTTTATTTGGAAATCAAGAATCCTAGAGTCTCAACAAGTTCATGGGAGGAAGAGTGGAGAGGCACAGAGTCCAAGGTGCAGTCCCAATTCAACCTACTATTTAATATGTGTATATGTACATGTTCTATATGTTACACATTACATATATTCTTACATGTTCTGTGACCAGCTTGCGATGACCTCGTGTCCACTGATGATGCTGTTTTGCCAAAAACACATAATCTAGCCTTTCTTGTATCTGTGCCTTCCAGACACACGGCTTTGTCACTACCGCTCTCTTAACAAAAAACAATGGTGCTAACCTCATACTTGAACACAGCATGACAGAAAAAAATCTACAACTGGATACAATCCATATTTATTATCACTAGACCTTCTGTTACCGCTTAATATTGTTTCATGACATTTACATATATTTAATACATAATACAATACATACATAATCTGCATTCAGTACAAAGCTTCAAGGCCTACAAAGCGGTGCAGGTTGGGTAATGAAGCCAAAAATATGAATCTGAAACTAAAGAAAATGTTTCTCAATGTGAAGGTATCAGTAAGGGCGCTAGTTCTGTCTTACAACTGTGGGCATCAACACTAGCATTGGTTAATGCCTGCTGCATGTAGGGGTGGGTAAGAAATTGATATTTGTATCGATACTGGGATAAAAACAGAAAATGGGCTTTGTCTATATCGAGTTTAACATTTTAAAAATAACATTCAGTTTCAATCTTTTCTACTCCCTTGTTCTCAGCTCCTCCTCTAATCTGCTCCCAACCTTTAAAACGTGGCACATTACATCATATTCCACTATTACTGAAAACACAAATGACCACACCGCAGAGAACATGACCACTTTTAATTTTCATAAATGCATATATGTAACATAGCACTGAATGAGTCTTATGGCCCAGACATTTGAGCAGTCACTCATGTCTGGTATGGCAGTATCTGCTTTCAAGTGTAATATGTATATACATCAGCTGCACTGTTTTCATCCACTGGCACCTTCAACGGTTCTGATTCATTGAAATTCTGAAATTAGAGAGCTGTACCTCAAAGTGTTTCAATTGATTTATAGCTTGCAGTGTGCTCATATAATGAGATTATTTATAAACTACACTCATGTTCTCCTATGTGGCCCACGTGTGCCAATTGTCACTAGATGCACACAAATTAAAAAAAAAAAAACTGTACACTGATCAATAAACTTTTGCTAGTATAATTATGGAGCCACCCACACTTCAGTTATCTCCATTAATACATATTGTACTTCTCTGTTGCCATGCAATAGAGCTTAGCATCTCGTAAAGGCATTGGGCTAAATCATTATGAGTGGGCCTTGAAACTTCAAGTCAGCTTCAGTTGGGCTGCACATCAATCAGAATTTATACTGGCTTAGTTTTCTTTCCTTCACTTCATCTGAAGAAAGACCTCAACACGAGATGGAAAAACTAGATAAATAAACAAGCCAATAAAACTTATTTTAAAGCTGAACTGTTTAAGGCTGCAGGTCATCTAAGGAAGTCTTGTTTCTAGAGGACAGGGTGAGAAAATTGGTGACACTTCATTTGGTGTGGTCCTTTTTAGATGAAACAAACACTCATCAGACTCTCAGTAACATATCAGCATCATTTCAATAGCAGCAGTGAAGCAACTAAGTACATTCAGTACATTATCAACTTTTAATTGCCTGAATAAATAGCAGTTGTTATTCTGCTGAATTCAGTTGTTTTACACTGGAGACCATGTCAACATCATCAACAAGCTGATACAGACATGCTGCAGAACCTGCAGAACTGGATTGTTTAGTTAAACATTAGTTCTAGAATTTAAATTTAGTTTAGGGCCAAAAGTATGGTAAGGATTAGGTTTTGGATTGAGGTTCAGGTTAGGGTTTGATTTAGGGCCAGAGTGAGGGCATTAGATTCTGGGTTGAATTCAAGGTTAGGATTAGAACTTGGTTTATGAGATGAGGTTAGGAAAAAAGGCCAGGACGAGAGATACGAGCGAATTTTGGATTAAGGTTAAGGTTAGGGTTAGAATAAGGACCAGGATGAGGGTAAGGACTACATTTTGGGTTGAAGATAAAGTTAGTATTAGGGGCAGGATGAGGTTAAGAAATAGACTTTGGGTTGAGATTATGAAAATAGTTTTACAGCCAAGATTATTGTTAGGAATTGATTTTGAGTTGAGGTTAAGGTTAGAATTAGGACTAGGATAATTGTTAGGATTGGGATTTGGATTTGGATTAAGGTTAAAGGTCAATAATAAACTTTTAAAAGACAAACACCATAATAAAATCAAAACACAAAGCAGGCTTTGCTTGGTGCAATTAACAATGACAAGTGTGGAAAACACTGCAATACACTCTACACATCACCCATAACCATATGCAGAAGGGACAAATAAAAAATCGAGACTGACAAAAAGATACAGTATGAATGGGAGACATTCAAAACTCAATGACGCATATCACAGAAGGATTTTGGCACTTTTAAGCATTTAATGTGTTCAGGCAAAAAAAACAAGTTTAAAAAATCAAGCTAATTTGTGTCAGCTGTTTGCAAACTACTCCAGTTAAATGCTGCCACCAGCAAAAAAGAAGACACATGGTGGAAAATTATTTCTATTTTTATCCTGCATTTTCAACTCCAAATATGACTGTACTTGTAGCCCTCATTGTGGTTATTATAGAGTGAAGTAATGTTAATCCCCCCTCTCATGTTTTAATTAAGCTTAGTGTTAACAGTCAAGAACCATACATTTAATGGCTTAAATACAGAGAGCAATATTAAGTTGGCTTCATTATCAAAGTATGACTATTGTGGGCACAACAAGCTACAATGAAGGGACACTGATCATTTTTAAACCTGCACTTTGAAGTATCAAGTAAAATATGGCAAACTCTTATGTCCTATAAACTTGCTGACTGCTTTGACAAAAGTGAGGCTTTTGGTCTGAAGGAAAGTGCCGCAAAGACATTCTCCAGAGGCTTTCTATACAATCTATACATGTCATAAATGAAAAATAAGTAATATTGGATTGCTTGAGCTTGTAAAAAAGCCAAACATTTGAGTTGATATGCAGCATGTTTCTGAAATTGCTTCAGAGTGCTGCTTGAGAATTAATGAGCTTGGACTGCTGACAGACTTTCGTTTGAAACGGCACTTTGCGAGGAGTACATAATCAAATATCATACATACCTCAAAAAGACCTCTCCTCCCTTCATTTCATATGTGTGTTTAGATGAGTGTGTGAGACAGAGAGATAGATAACTAGGGCATTAGATGTGAGCGGTTCGAGATCAGTGCTTTGTGAGCAGCGGTGCATTAGACAGAGGCAGGCAGGAGCTGAACAGATGTGTGGCTTGGCCAGGCGTAACTGATTTTGCCGTAATTAGTGAGCCCTAACATAACACTGTTCGAGAGACTTCACTCCCCTCCCTAGATCTCAGTAAACAAGACCCTCTCTGGGACAAAGCCCCGAAGCATCAGTCATAATTCTGCAACAGTACAGATGCTGTAATTTCTAGTTCCAAATACCACCACCACACACTGGCCTGTGGGCTGGTTGATACAGTAACAGAAGGTCAAGTAACCGAGCGCTAGGATGGTTTATAACCAATGCTGTATTTTGAACTGCTGGATTCTAATAAAAAGTCCAGGGTCTGTAGGTTGTAGTCTTTGTGTTCCCATCACAACACAAGGATAGAGCTCAAATGTGGGAAATGCATTTTAAAGCTTATTTTAAAGCTAATTTTAAAGATATTAATGCATTAGTTCAGAATCTGGACAACAATGATGCATGAACCTGCACACTTCGGGGCAGGGCTGGGTATCATTAGAAACATTTTGATATACTTCCAATTCAATACCAGCACCAAAACAATTTTTATACCCTTTTTTTCTAAGTGTACTTATATAGTAGTGTACATATATTATGCAGCAGCATGTTGTTAATCAAAGGATCACATCACAGCACGATGACATGGATTGAAACAGATTGGAATGGATTTTTGGATTTTTTTTACAGCCACAACATTATGACCATCTGTTTCTCTGCATACCTTGTTAGCCTTCTTTCTCCCTGTTCTTTAATGGTCAGGACCCCACAGGACCTCCACAGATCAGGTATTATGTGGGAGGTGGGTCATTCTCAGCACTACAGTGACACTGACACGGTGGTGGTGTGTTAGTGTGTGTTCCACTGATATGAGTGAATCCCTCATGATTAACAACGTGCCACATATCTACATTACCGGTCACTTACGTGTTTGTTTACGTAACCAGTACTGACACATGTTGATGATGAGGAAGTGTCCAAATTCATTTGTGTTTCTAGCACTAATTAATAAACCATGTAGTCGTATATAGTGTAATATTAATGAGTAGGGATCACAGTCTATTACTTTTTCATTTCCTGGCTGTTGCTAGGTTACAGCAGAGATGGAGAGGTAGAGTTCATAGTTCGAAGTGCCATTATTGAGAGGAAGGGTGTAGATTTAGTGTGGATGGAGGTGACGCGTCCCCACCAATATGCAGTGATTAATGAATTGTCCCCACCAACAATTTGATCCACGGCTGTACAATTAGCATGCACGGATTGATGCGTCCCCACCAATAATTTGTTCCCCTCTGTTCACTGACATCAAGCATTCCACCTTAAACGACTGTATCTAACTGCTGCACCAGTTAAGGTGGATTGAGAAAATGTATAAAATAAATATGCTGGTGAGTACAAAAGTGTTATCAATCAACATTTTTTTTGTATAGTGCTTTTTACAACTGATGTCAAAAATAAAAAGGTGAACACAACACATGAACAAAGGACAATAAACCCCCTGGTGAGCAAGCCAAAGGGCAACAGTGGTCAGGAAAATCTCCCTCAGATCTGGAGGAAGAAAGCATGGGAGGAACTACGCTCTCAAGAGGGGACCCTTTGTCAGCATAAAACAGGCGAAAGGGCAATGTAAAATTTACACTTGCTGTTTTGTTCAGAAATACCACAGCATTTCATTAATCAAATACATACGTTTGGTAAGTCCAAACAATTCTTCTTTCCAACTTCTGCACATTTATTTGTTATTTTATAAGGTAAAATATACATAATGTAAACAAAATGTGACATGAGATATGTGAATCCATTTTTTTACACAGTGTGTTTCTTCGGAAGGATATCAAAAAAAAAAAAGTTGATTCTGCTTTTGTTGGAGTAACTGTCTCTATTGTCCAAGAAAGACTTTGTGTTCAATACTGGAGCGTTGTTGTGAGGACTAGATTACATTCAGTGACAAGAGCATTAGTGAGGTTGGGATGTTGGATGATTAACACCCCACTTAAGCCGATTACTGGAACCATGTCCTGTGGTCTGATGACACTAATAGTGTCCAGCATCCCTGGCAAGGAGTACCATGATAACTTTTTCTTGCCCACAGTCAAGCATGGTGGTGGTAGTATCATGGTCTGGGGCTGCATGAGTGCAGGCACTGGGGAGCTGAATTCCAAAATGTACTGTGAACTTCTGAAGCACAGTATGATCCCCTCCTGTTGGAAAATTCCAACATAAAGACCCCAAACACACATCCATGATGATGCATGCCTTGCATAGGAAGCTGAGGATAAAGGTGATGGACTGGCCAAGTATACCTAAATGCACCTGAGCACCATGGGGCATCTTCAAGTGGAAGATGTAATGCAAGGTGTCAAACATCCACCAGCTCCATGATATCACACAGGAGTGGAAGAGGATTCCAGTTGCAACCTGTTCAGCTCTGGTGGTTTAAGGCAGCCCTAGAAAATAATGGCGGACACACAAAATATTGACACTATTGGCACAATTTGGACATATTCACAGTGAGGTGTACTCACTTGTGTTGTCAGCTATTTGGACATTAATGGCTGTGTGTTGAATGTTTTTTCAGAAGACAGTAAATCTATACTGCTGTAGAAGCTGTACACTGACTACTCCACATTATATTCAAGTGTCCCATGAAAAAAAATTAAATATTTGTAGAAATGTGAGGGATCACACACACACACACACACACACACACACACGTATATAGTCAGCCATTGATTGTGCAAGTTCTCCTACTTAGAAAGATGAGGTCTGTAATTTATCATAGGAACACATCAACTATGAGAAACTAAATGAGAAAAAAAAACATCATAGGATTTTAAAGAATTTATTTAAATTATGGTGGAAAATAAGTATTTGGTGACCCACAAACAAGCAAGATTTCTGGCTCTCACAGACCTGTAACAACAACTGTAAGCTCTTCTATCCTCCACTTGTTACCTGTATTAAAGGCACCTATTTGACCTTGTCATCTGTATAATTTTATATATCTATCTATCTATATATCTATATATCTATCTATCTATATATCTATATATCTATATATATATATATCTATATATATATATCTATATATATATCTATATATATATATATATCTATATATATATATATATCTATATATATATATATATCTATA
The DNA here is from genome assembly GCA_034509495.1 of Acestrorhynchus altus. Classification (NCBI taxonomy): domain Eukaryota; kingdom Metazoa; phylum Chordata; class Actinopteri; order Characiformes; family Acestrorhynchidae; genus Acestrorhynchus; species Acestrorhynchus altus. The sequence goes on along the minus strand of CM067510.1, from coordinate 8,740,280 downwards.
TATATATATATATCTATATATATATATATATCTATATATATATATATATCTATATATATATATATATCTATATATATATATATATATATATATATATATATATATATATATATATATATATATAAATAATAATATATTATATATAAAAAGAATAAGATAAATACAGATAAATACATATTTACACAAAGTTCTACTCCGATATAGCTGATTGGGCAAGTCATGTTTAGAACTAAAAATTAGCTTCACTTTACAAATGGACTAGTGAAGCTGTTGCTAACAGTAACCTGCTTTAGGGCACCCAATAATGTGCTTTTGGGCACTGTATGAGTATGACTCAATATAAAAGTGAATAAAATCTCCCTGAGTAGCTGAACACTGCAGGCAGCTTCTTAGTCAATGTACTTAACTTAGTGTGTTAAGATGATCTAACATCAGGCTTAGTGACCACGAGCGTCAGAGGAATGTGATCCGAGATCAGTCCTCCAATTTATGACTGCTTTGTGAATAGCAGCCCTGCTGATGTTTGAAGTCATCGCTCATAGTTGTGACGTTTATTTCACTTCTATGGTTCACCGTGAGTCATCCAATTCTGTGTGACCTTCATTAATATCCAATGAAAAAAAATGTTGCTTATGGATTTTTACAGAAACCTTTGGATTTATTAGGTTCTAGTCTTTAGTCTTGCAGCTCCAGTTTAAAACTACATAGAAAAGCTGAACTTTTAGATTTCTCACCAATCCATTCCTTCTGTGTCGTGCAGTGCAGCCGTGGCCTGAAGGTTGGATAAGTGGCCTTATGACCAAAGGATCACAGTTTTGATTCTCTGAACCAATAGGGCATGACTGAAACGCCCTTGAGCATAGGCGCCACACACTAGTAAACTTAAATGGGTAAGAATTTCTCCCCCTTTTGTTGTAGATCACACCCAGAAGAAGTTCAAAAACTCAGCATCTCATATCACAGTGGTCATCTGTACAAAGCTGAATAAATACAAACTTTGGGGGGAAAGACAGTTAACACAAGTTAACACAATTCCATTTTAAAATATTATTAAATTGTTAAGGCAGATTTAAGGAAATCCCTTTACCTATTAGTAAAGAATTGACTAAATGCATTTAAAGTTTGGATTTTAATATTTTCAGGGTATTTTTAACCATTAATTACATTTTCATGCATTTTTTATATTAAAAAAAATGCAGTTATGATGTTCCAATTGAAAGACTTACTGCATGCAATATATGTTTATATTGAAGTTATTTTACACAACAATAAAGTAAAATGGCTGCATTAATATTGTATTTGTAAACCCAGCAATTTGGGTAGAAAAATAAATGAGGAGATTGCAGAGGAAACAGCAGATGAGCAGGCATCTATAAACATGTGAAGACCTAACTAAATCAGTTCACTATGACTAAGCTGAGTAAAATGCATTGCTTACATCATTAAAATATTATAATCTATATGAAATAAAATAGAATGGAAATTAATGTTAAATTAACATGATTTACAGTGGAAAGAATTTGACAAGAGGCAGCTTACACACATCTACCATAATCCCACAGTTCTCTCTCTGTCCAAAGAACCCTAAGAGACACTTCAGAAGTCTCTGCATAAAAAAAATCTCTTGCTGTAAGAAATTGTACTTCCAACCCTATAATTATATGAAAATGGTGTTTTGGAACCAAATATGTATATGAATGGAAACTTAGCATGAAGTAAAGTAGAAGACAAAGCCGACTGCGAGTCCTTCATGTCAGCACCGAGGGACTCTCCCGACTGCACAACTGGGCCAACCTTCCATCTGTATTTCATGCTCCCACACCCCTGCTTTATGTAATCTACTTTATTTAATTTCGGCTCTAATTTGTCGTCCCTGCTTCATTACTGCTTGCTCTGCTGGTCTGGCAGAATTGTTTTTCTTGCTTTGGTCGATAGAAAATGAGAATGACTTTTGGAGGCAGACTGACATTAGCATCATTCAATATTCACCAAAGGTCTCGCTCTGCAGGAGGGGAGGGAACTGACTGAGAACATTACTAACTAATTTCAGTCTTTACAATCACTTTCTCTCCCTTTTTCTTTGCATGTTGCATACTGAAATGTCCCTGATACAGTACTGAATTCTCTTTTATACAAAATCATTAGATTGATATTAAATTACAGCCAAGATTAATTTATTCAGCATATTACAGCTTTACACATCTCTTTAATTTATGTTTAATTTAAGGTTTTCTCCTAGGTAAAAAGTTAAGTAGCTGTCACCAAATGCAGAGAGGCTGGATGAAGATGCAAGGTTTTCTCTTGTATTTTCAGAACCTGAATAGCTAAGCAAAATGCACAAACAGAACTAAGACTGAAAGCAGCCATGAAGGATTAAGGAAACCTACACTTAGAGCACATACACAAAACACTCAAAAGCTGCTACATTACTGTCAGGGTAGGGGGCTGAACAGACAAAGGCGAGGGAAGTGGAGGTAAATGCTGGGGTGGAGGATTTAATAAAAAATAAACCCAAAGAACGAAACAAAAAAAAGAACTGATGAAACACTGAACAAAGGGCTGACAGATAAACAAACAGGAGCTAGACTGAAAAGACTAATTGATAAACAAAACGAACAAACCTGCAGGTAGTCAGGCCCAACAGCCACTAAACATGACAGAAACAAAAGGACTGACAAAGACAGGCAGAGACAAAGGGTCTTAAATACAACACAACATTGGCCACACCTGGGACATGACAACAAATGGGCAGGGTTATAAATGAGACACAGCTGGGAATGGGTGGAGCAAAGGAGCAGACAAGGCAAAACAAACACAACCCATGGACAAACAACAACAACAAGGAGGACAGGCGAACAGGATTGACATGATACTACCTTAGGACTGTCCAAAGACTTATTTTATTGTTCACACAAATGGAAATGGTGGTGTGATCATGTCACTAGAAAGGTCACGACTTAGTTGCCGCATGAAATTTGTGATTGAACTCAATTCAATACTTATTTACTTGTAAAACTAATGTGAAAAGCTAACATGTTAAACCAAACTCTTTATTCAAATCAAGTTTTTCGTCACATCACATTACACATGTGTAAGAATGAGTGAAAAAGTAGTAGGAAAAGTCCCTCGCAGTAATAAAAGAGATGCATAAAAAATACAGCAGAAGAAAATAAAAATAAAGAACCAAAGATAAAGAATATGCCTATATGTAATATAGAATATTTACTCATTAACTTACACTATATATACACTATATACCATACATTGTTGCACAGTCAGAAACAGTCATTGGTGGGTACAGTGGGAGACAGTCTTTGGTGGTCGCAGTGGGAGACAGTCTTTGGTGGTTGACAGACTTTGGTGGGTGCGGTGGGAGACAGTTTTTGGTGGTTGCAGTGGGAGAGAGTCTTTGGTGGTTGACAGTCTTTGGTGGGTGCATTGGGAGACAGTCTTTGGTGGGTGCAGTGGGCTACAGTCTTTCTTGGGTGCAGTGGGAAACAATCTTTGGTGAGTGACATGGGAGACAGTCTGGTGGTTGCAGTAGGCGACAGTCTTTGGAGGTTGCAGTGGGAGGTGTGTTGTGCAGAGAACTGTGGGTAACTGAGGGCCATGAAAGATACATCAGTTGCATAATCCAAATTGCTCCAGACAGCTGCATTTCTCAGCTGTAAACAAAGGGTCCTTCACTTTGGAACAGTCTTCTGTGGTATAGCGGGCAAGAAATGCAGCCTAACATATCTGCAGCCTAGACTTTGGGATGTAGCTACAACTGCATGAAGCAAAGGGCTAAACATACAAAGAAAAACAGGCAACACCTGACAAGCATGATAAGTGTATGGGGGCATGCAAGGAAACAGGAACACCTGTAAACACTAAGGAGAAAGCAGGGACATAGGGACATACTCCTGACAGCAGCATAAACATAATTTTTTATAGTTCAGGGTAAATATGACTCAAGTGAAGTACCTTTCTAAAACCTGTAACAGACCTGTCATAGAAGGTTTTAGAACATGTAATGTCGGTCAGCATAAGAACTGGTCTATATTTGAATGTGTTTTTCCTTCTTTAGTCTAAAATAAACAAATGAACATCATTCAAAAGGATCAAAAGTGTGAGGAATCTCTAGATTCCAGCCTTGTCTACTAGCTAATGATATTCTAAGTGAACAGCAAAGCACTTTTGTAAGTCGTTCTGGATAAGGGCGTCTGCTAAATGCCGCAAATGTAAATGTAACGTAAATGTAAACATCAAAAATGGTGTGAGTCTGTTGCTAACAGACTATAATGAAATTAAACAGCAAATTACAAATAAAGAAACATTATTGACTAAAACACAACTGAGTACATTGCACATATACTTGACTAGAAGTATAAATGTCACAATTTTAAAATACTCAGGAATGTAAGATAGTGTCCATTGTTGTACACATCTGTAAATGTAAATTAAAGCTTGCTGTAGTTCTACCGGAAGACTCAAATGCCACGCCTTCCTCCCTTCTTAACCAATTAACTGCTCCCACCTGTCATTAAAGGCCTTTACTCACACGCCTCCTTCCACATTCCTCCTCTTCCTCCTTCACCCACCACCAGTTTGGTCCCATTGGTCGTCCATGGGGTTGACTCTGCCCCTGCCTCCGTCCCCAGCAGGATCTGAGATGACCCAATGGTTCAAGACCTGGCCCAACTATGGGGCCAAAGCCAAAGACTACCAATGTTGCATATCATGAGACTGTAACTCATGTACTGTTGATTGTACACACCTGGTTTTATTAAATGGTTTCTGCATACTTCTCAGAGTCCTCTGGTAGTTTTTATGTTTGGGAAAATTGTGGGAGATGGCTAAATCTAATGCTTTGGTTAGATCTGAGTATACCCATGACTTTCCCACACATACAGTATATATACCAGCCTCAAAGTGGGGATAACAGTATGTGCTTCTTCTTGTTTTTTATTGTATGGATGGTTGGAAAGGATCTAGGATTTGGGAATAAGCTACATATCTTAGAGCTTGGTCCTCTGCAGTAGAAGGTTCTTATTATTTTTTGAAGTCAAAGTCAATAACCAATAGTCAGATGTGCCAAACAAACACAGGTGGTGAGGTCAAGCCAATAAACATCACTGTACAACATTATAAAATCCATCAAGATAGACACACTACAATAAAGCTGTTGAGTACAGTCAACTAAAATGATGCACAACAGATTAAAAATACCGTCTGAAAAGCACTGGATTTTATGAGCTACACAAATAGGAATAGAGCAGCATCCACAAACAGCAACTTTATCACAGCATTGCATCAGAGCAATGAATCAAACTGGACACATGTTACGAAGCAATGCAAATATTAGACATCAATTTCTGTAGACTACGAAAGAAATTTAGAGAGCATTTTTCAACAGACAATAAGAAAGAAATTTCTTGTACCATCAGTACAAAAACAAACCTGGGAATTTATAATTCATGGTTGGTTTCCAGAATAACACCAGAAAGAAACCACACATGCAATATATTCTTCTCTTTCTGTCATTGTTTATCATTACAGTAGTCTGGAAGTTACTGACCATTAAGCCCATTAATTGTAGTAAACCTGGATATTTAACAAATGTAATTGGTTCAGAGAATAACCAATTAAAATAACCAGTAGGTGGAGCTTTAGAAACGTGTATCTGCTCCTCAGAGATGTATACAGTATGTGGATGCGCTGCATGGAAGGTGTGCAATCCAGTTTGAGATTTTAAGAAATGATTTTTATATGGTGTTGGTTTCTCAGAAAGCTCCCTGAAATACTAGCCAGCATTAGAAGTCAGCTGACTAGTTTTTCAGACAGTTTGCTGGGAAACCAACAAAATCTCCAACTGAATTGCACACCTTTTATGCACGCATAAAGGAAACGACGCACATCTCTAAAGCTCTGACTACTGGTTCATTTAATTGGTTAGCCTCTGAACCAATTTTGTTTGCTCTTTCTCAGAGTTTGAACTGCCTCTAGAACCCTTTTGAGCACTAATTTAAATTAACAATGGCTTTATAAAATAATACATAATAATCTGTTATTACTGTAATAGAGCCATTTCTCCAAGCATTCTATTTACTCCAACCAACTGCTGTTATCTGGGCAAGTTAAAAATAAACTCCATGCAGCTCACAGAAAACAAAAAAGACATTTTTTTCCAAGTAAGATCTGTACAAACTGGATTGTTGTTGATTTTTAATAATAGCCCACAGTGTCCACTTTAATTAAAAAGGTATGATCCCCAAAAGTAGTTACTACATTTTAAACAGACAGATGATGAAACAGTAATTTAATTGTTTTCACTTAATTATTTGTAATTTCTTTCTCTTAATGGGTGGACAATAAATGCCATAAACAGTGTACAAAAAGCCACATAATGCAAGTTGATCTATACATTAAGGTCTTGTTGACACTGCCTGTTCATCATCTGCCCAGGGTTGTGTGTATATCTATTAAGCCAAAGGTGGAATAGCACACATGGTCTGATGTTAGAAAGGCCCTTGTCCTCTGCAACATCACGTGTCATTATCACTGTGGAATGGGTGTTTAATGGCCTCATAAATGATGTCAGGGACGAGTATTGTCATTTTTCCCGGCTGTCGAGTTGGACTGAGTCCACAACGACACACATGCTCTTAGCACACATCTGCTGCATGCAACTGGGCCATTACGGCACCCTACTGCTAGAGGTCAAGCAGCCTTAGTGGTCAAGAGCGAACAGAACAGACACATGGTCTATACGTGCTCATAATGATTAATGTATTATAATGTACTCTAATATATTATAATTCTATATATCATCGTGTGCATTAACATTTCCAAAGCTCTCCTTTATTTTGTTAAAGTGAGCTGGTGATGGTGATGGACAAATCGCCTGGGAGCATCTTTTTTAACTGCTTTTTTAACTCTTTTTTAACATCTTCTGTGCTGAGATGCCTAAAACTCTATGCATATTGTGTGTGTGTGTGTGTGTGTGTGTGTGTGTGTGTGTGTGTGTGTGTGTGTGTGTGTGTGTGTGTGTGTGTAATTTATCTCAAAATAAGGAAATGCACATTTAAAATGGCAAATGATCCAGGATGGAACATTTCTTAATTTCTTCCAACAACATGGCATCCCACCTCAATACAAACACATTGTCAAAGGCAACCTTGGTGTGCAATTTCCCCAGAAGTGGATTGGTCATAAAGGTCCCCTTTAGATTTCTATTTCTGGGGTCATTTGTTTACTCTGCAAAGATACAGATCATTCAGCATAAAGACAGAATTGCTGATGTGCTTGATTTCAGCCATATGTTGACATGTTGAGATCCATACGTTTTGGTGAAATTTCATTAGGAATGGAAGAAATGGATAGAATCTCATATTATTAGAATACTTAATGTTTGTAAAACAACAATATGTAACTTTAAATATAATAATATATAAAATATAATAAATATTTAATTTTTGAATTAAATTATGAACATAAAATCTTCGTGACCTTCACATTTTTAGATGCTATACTATACTATGCTAATATACTTCATTATAATATACAAATATGCCTGTTCTTGCATTTACAAACCACAAAAATGAATTTTTCCATTTTTAAGAAAATGAAAAAGCTACTTTGCAAGGTTTTCATTTTTGTCCTGAAAATATATATGAAAACAAACACACACCTTTAAGATTGATATTGAACTGAGAGACTATTTTTCCATTAGACACATTTCATTCTCTAAATGCAACGACACCAGCTTTCTATTTCTGGTTGAGAGTTTCATATGCTTTAGGAAATCTGTGATGTTGTGCAGTCTGGGGCATGCTCTGTGTAACAGCTTTCACACCCTTCCTCTCTTCTCTCTTATCTCCATTGCAGAGGAAGAGTGGTATTAAAAAGTGTTTCATTTCACAGCTACTGACACACCATCCAAAACATCTATAATTGGTTGACAAATTAGGTTCTTATTGGTAAAACAGCTCAAGACTCACACTGAAAGCTCCTGCATTCTGCTTCCTGGAATATACTTTTCTCAGTTGTGGAAGATCTCACACACAGAACTGCACAGCATGAGAGTATATTGGGTATTATAAAGCAGTTGCCCACCAAAGTGAAAAATAATTGTTCACATGCTGCAAAATATGAACTAGCAGTGGTATGGAGTCTTTTCAGGGATCATGGTATTTTCCTCAACCTAAACAATAAGTCATCTGAAAGGTCAGGGCCAACTCTGATAGAAAGACAGCACAGTCGAGCAGTGACACACTAGCAGTGCCCAAGGATAGCTTTCTTTCCCCCTGTTTGAGGCGACCGTCGGGTCAAGGGTGATGTATCATGTGACCATCACGATTTTCAGAGCATGTCCATGCTATACTAGGTGGCCCCAGGGAAGGACAACTTGAAAGGAAACAAGTTATAGAAACTGTGACAAGCACTGGGGGCAGAAACTGCTGATTTTTTTCAGCATATTGAGTGACCAAACAGTCACCCTGCAAGTTCTGAGTTGTTTACTTTTGAGGGATTAGTCCAGTTAATCACACAGCCTCCCCAATTCAGCTCCTCATCATTCTTTGCTGCTTTCCCACACTCTGCTGGAGAATCTGGTAGGATTCAGTGAGTCAGATGAGTGGGTTTCTGTAACATACAGAAAGCAAGAGTGGAGCCAGCAAATGAGAGCGAGAGAGGGAGTTTATGATTCAGTTTGACTAAGCAATTAAGGCTGACAGGTTAAGAAATTCAGATGCTTGCTTATTCATATGTTTAGCCATGTAGGATGCATAGTCATGAACTCATCTGTGACGTGCTTAAAGGGATTTTAAATGTCGTTGTCTGTAAAATACTTTGGAAGATGAGTTATTTAAAGCTCAAAGTTCAGAACTTCTCAATAGACGTCCAGTGTGCAAGCTCATATGTCATAAATAGTAACTGAAGAACAAATACAACTTTCCACAAATGAAATGTCAGAAATGGTTCATGCATATGTCAGCTACAGGCAGAACAGACAACTGTGTGGGGCCTTAACACATCACTGCGTTTTCCCTTTGGTTGGACATGGGTCATAAAATCATTCGATGTCAGTAATTCAAAATGGGACCCACTTTATTAATCTGATATGCCCACACAGAGCAAGGCCCTGCCCCACCGAGGGTCTGCCCTACCAGTGTGTAAAGGTTACTTCTAATGCTATGACAATACCTACAGAACAAGAACATTAATGAGGACCTTTACCAAGCACTCTCTAACACAATAGCTGCCTGTATTTGTCATATCACCCTCTAATATTTTTTTTTTAATATCTCAATAGTTTGTTTTAATAGACTCTATAATAGAACCTTTTTGTCCCACCCCTTCTGTCAAAAATACCTTTTTGTTTGTTCATTTTACTACAGGTTAAAAACATAAAAAATAGTTTAATAGTATTAATGCAGTCTAGTTATACAAATTTTGTAAGATCATGACACATCATGTTCTATCTGCATTCCGAGCAGTTTTAAGATATTGAGAGTTAAAGTTCGTATAGCTACAGTGTGAATAGAGATGCAGCTTTTTTGTTTTCTAGATAAAGAGTCCAAAATGCATTCAACGTAAAAAGACATCTCATATAGGTGTCACAGAATAAGGGTATGGGAGTAGCTGCATAATTCCAAGAAGAAGACATTTCAATAAGCAAAGTATTGTCATTTGAATATGATGTTCCAGAGAAAAAGTTAACAGGGAAGATCTTTCTTGACTTTTACAGTGTTAACTTGGCAGTTAGCACGTTTGCCTCCCAGCACTGTCTGGGTGGAGTTCCACCCATGTCTGCATGGGTTTCATCTCACATTCCAAAAGCATGGATATCAGGTGAACTGCTTACTCTAAATTGCCCTGGTGTGTGTGTGTGTGTGTGTGTGTGTGTGTGTGTGTGTGTGTGTGTGTGTGTGTGTGTGTGTGTGTGTGTGTGTGTGTGTGTGTGTCTGTATGCACAGATATGGATTGGCACTCTTTCCTATTGCTTGATACAGTCCTCCAGGTGGTAAAGAGTATGCTGTGAGCAACTGGCTGCTGCTTCTAACCGGTGTGTGTTGGCTGGGAGTGATTGTGTAGAGTGCTGATTGTAAAGTGTCCTTGGGTATCTAAAAAGGAACTATATATGTGTAACTTCGTTTGTTCAACCTCAAATTGCTGGTAGCACTGTATGATATGGGAAGTTCTAACTAGTGAGTGGGATTTGGAAATGATTAAACAGAGGACAATTAGTAACAAAATGATCCAAAGTACATTTGATGCAGCATGTTCCCGGAGAAGGTTGCTCTTTTTTTGCAGCATAATTCAGTATGTGCAGTATGTGCATTTTGTGTGCAGTTTAATTTATATACTGTAACAGTTGTGCTTGATCTGTAGGTCCTTGGAACTGGGTACACATTGATTTGTATTGGTTATACCCCAGAGATGGATTCCTTGTAGCCCAGCAATGAGTTTTTATTGTTTTTGGTGAGAAGCCACTGGGGAAAAGTGCCCACACACACTTGATTGAACAAGCATTTGACCAGGTCATTTCGAGTGGCCAGTGGGCTGAGAGACAGATCGAAGGCAAAGCCAAGCTGTGAACAAAGAAAGGGTAATGATCGCTAAGAACACACCAGCCCTGAAAAACGCAAATGGCTAATCATCCCCTTGCACACATTAATGCTCTTAAAATACACACAGTGATGAATGTTTCAGCTGTCAGGCATGCAGAGCTTTAGCGCACCTCCTCGGCAGAGCCTGGCTGATGAGCTATATCACATAAACCTTCGACGCATATCTGACAGCTCAAACAGAGGAGAAGAGTGCACCTTTCCTTTCCACTCTTTTTCCGAGGTGCTGTTGCCATGGCAACAGCCTCCTAATATCCTGCGGAGAGGTTCCCACGACAGCCTCTCCCAGCACCCATAATCAAAGGCACATATTTGTTCAGTCAAATCCCAGCCCTTGTCTGATGACCACACCACTGGCGCTCCCAGTTGGTCACCTAGAGCGGCACAGAGCATCCTGGTAAGGGCCACCAGAGAGATGTGCTAGTTTTTAAAGATCACTGCTTTAAACTGTCTTTGCACAAGCTTTATATAAATCTATCTCTTACCCATCGAGCCATTCTGTAAAGATCAGTGATGACACACTATGACTCGATAGGTCACGGCATTCACTTTCACATTTGCATATTTTCAGGAGAGCTATGAAGACATCAAATGTCAGATAAATGTCAAAATGCAATAAAATATTCAGCCTTTAAATCATTCATTTGAAGATGAATGAGGAACTGCAGTGCTACTGGCTCAATTCCTGCAGTGTAATAGTATTACCTATAAAGCATTCATGACTGTTTCTAACAACTGCAAAACACGCTCAAAACACAAGCTGATTATTGGACAAATACAATACCTATACAAGTCTTCAGACGTGTAATTTATGTCTAATACAGTATATTATGGCTAATGTAATATCTTGTGGATTCATAATCAATGCATAATTGTTAGAAGACCCAAAAATCATTGCATGGAAGAAGAAGCTTTAAAAGAATATTTGATGTGAGTTTGGATGTATTTTCTATGCTGTGTGATCAAGAAGCTGAATTATACAAATCTAGCACATAAATGGAGTCAAAGTCTTCCTCAGCTCTAAAGTCGTACCCTAGATTTCCTTTTTGCTATCTATGGTGTGATTTCCATGCTGGTGTTTGTGCACTCCGTAGGGCACTAGGTACACTGTAAAGTGGAGCAAAGCATTTTGGTCCCGTCTAACACATCACCCCCCAAGGGGTGTTAGAAGTTTTATAGGAAGCTCAAAGGGACATTGACAGCTGATGATGAAAGGCATCCATGGTGGTAATGTTATTGTCTTCCAGTAGCTTAATTCCTTTATACTGGACTTACCTTTTACCTCCATCACACTGGAGGGAAAAAAAAACGAAAAAAAAAAAAACAAAGTATAATGTTCAAACAATTTCACTCAGAAACTACACTCAAACCTTTCCCGACATGTAATAATGCCAGACATACACTACATAGCACTTAAGGCTGGAAAGCCTACATTAGCTGTTATCGCAATATTTCAGGCTTTGGATGTTTTTCAGCCTGAATGCCTCAGGAACATGTGTATGATGTGTTGCTAAATATTGCAGTTTTCTTTCTCTTGTAAATCCTTCATTTTCAGCTATATTACATATACTATATGTCCAAAGATGTCCAGACAAGTGTCCACACCTTCTAATTAGGCATCTGGATGTCCAAATGCCACTTGCATTCATCTTATTCTGAATAACAACAATGGGGGAGCCATCCTTCCTTAGTTCGTGTTAGAATGTACAATATGGCCGTGGATCCATTATTAAAGATTAAAAGCATGACCGACAGTAAACATACCAATCATTAGTATAATATGCTCAGTTATAGGGAGTCACAATAATTGAAATAAGAGGAGGATTTTGCCTGACCAACAAACAGGACTGAGCGGTGTCACCGTTCCTTCCTTCCTGTTGCTGTTAAATTCTACAACCAGCATTGCTCCCAGCAGACCACGGACACAGACACTTAACTCCATAACAGTATTGGACTCTTCTTTCAATATAACATAACAACAATGTGCAATTACCTGTAAATAATAATGTTTGTCAGAGTGAATTTTATTATTTACAATGTCTATACTGTATACTGTAAAAACTGGACTGTGTATTTATCTATTATCTATGTATTATCTATTTTCAAAGAATAAATGAGGGGTACTGGGCATTACTGTGTCACTGCATGCTAACACATTGACCAAAAATTAATTATGAATATTTTAACTACTGTCACTCCAAAGAAATATTTCAAGAGTTTTTAGAGCTACTTTTTAGAAGATGAATTTGCGTTCTGCATTGTAAACAAACACATACTCATCAAGTGGCGAGGCACTGGAGAGGAATTCCATGTCACTTACAGTAGATTTCTTCCGTTATGCCTCACAAAATGTCAGTCCAAGAAAAAAACTGAATAAATATCACAAAACGTAGTAAATAAAATCTTTAATTCAATTCTACTGACATTCACAGAGCTGGAAACAATATAGGATAAAATGCATTGTATTGTGGATACTGTAGTAAACCTATCGTTGCAGCACTCATTTTTAACCCAGTCAAGGATACTCACTACACAAATCTCTACCCATTTATTATGTGTATCACTTCAGTTCTGTCCTTCACATGGATGGTTCTTCTATAATGAAAGGCTCATTACTTGAAGTCTGTTCAAGATTTTAGTTGCCTGCAACCAATACCGACCTCAAATTCTCCATGAAAGACCCAATATTTGACTCACATCCAATGACCCGAGACTTGCCATGAACTCACATTAATCAAACTTGTAAACATCTCTAGGTAGATGGGTATAAAGGCCTCGCAGCTTTAGGCCGTGGACCAGTGGTTAGCAGAATGATAGATCAGATAACATTTAGGATGATCTAGAGTGGAGTTTGTGATGCAGAGCTAATCATTCCACATCAACATCTGACCACAGTAATGTTTTCTGGATGAAAGCAAACACATTTTCATGAAAGAGATGTTCCAGCGTCAGGTCTAAAGACTTATCAGAAGAGTAGAGACTGTTACTGCAGTAAAGCAGGGCCAGATGTCCTACTGGTACAATGGATTTTGGAAGACAGATGTCTGCAAAGCTTTGGCTGTATAACATAATATGCCATCTGTCATAAACATTTACTATTTGGACAAAAGTATTGGGACACCAGCTTATTCATTGTTTATTTCAAAATCAAGAGTATTAAAGAGAGATTATTCTGCTTTTGTTGGAGTAACTGTATCTACTGTCCAGGGAAGCCTTTATACTAGACTTTGGGGCATTGCTGTGAGAATTCAAATGCATTGTTAGTGAGGTCAGCATTTTGGATGATGACCAACCACCTCATCCTCATCTCCCTGACCCATACCAAAAAAGAAACATTCCAGAGAATACAGTTCCACTGCTCCACAGATCAGTGCTGGGGGATCTATATCTTTCAAGCCTGTACCGATCATTACACTTGATGCTAAAAGTTTCATGTTTATAACTAGAAACCACAACCACAACAGAGCTCACAACAAAATAAAATGTTTTATGCACAGATGCCTACATATACGTACATCATCTCTTATACTGTTTAATTTGCCTTGCGGCACATGATATTATTTGTGCATTTCTATAAGTATTCAAATAATGTTTATAGTTTGAACCCAATTGATCTCTCAATTGTATTCAATTTCTTTTTCCATGTAGACATTTATGATGTAAAGTGCTGTTAACAGCCCAGTATGGACCACTGTCTACCCTTGAGGATGGGCTGGAGGACCACTAAAGTGTGCTTCATGGCCCCTTGGTGATCCCTGGCCTACAGGTTAAGAAATCCTGTCCTATTCTATTGGCAGTTCTTTTATTCAGGGGCTAATTGTGTGTGTTTGTTCATTTGCACATCTGTGTTAGCAATCGGTGCAACTTAAAGTAGCAGAATGCATTCATTCGAAGGGGTGTCCACAAACACCTGGACCTATAGTGTATCTGTGGGCAACTTCATAGGAAGCACTATCTCAGCCACTTTTGGTGCTTTCTGAAAATATTATTGTAGGTATTTCAGCAGTTTTGAGATACTGAAGAGCTGCATGGAACTTGCTTCTCTGGTCTGTTAACCCAATCTTCAGTGTGCAATTTAACTGAAGATTTGCTTATTCCATAATCAAGCTGCCCTTGCGTGTCACCTTTCATCTCCTGCCTTTCACTTTAATGTGCCATGTCAGTCCAGCGACACCATATTTCACTTTTTTTTTTCCTATTCTCTTCAATGCGCTGGAATGTAATTATAACTCTGGCCTGATCACTGACAGGCGTTCACGAAGATGAGTGAAAGCGCAGCCGAGAGAGTGCCGAATGGGCAGAAGCATCAAATCTTGGCACAGAGAAAAGCCATAATTTAATGGAGGAAGACGGCTGATTGTGTGTGGCCCCATTGAACGACAGGTGAGGTGATTTTAATGAGTGCTGATTACAGGGCCTGCGTTCCTCTCCTCACCTGCCCTCCTGAGTGTGTCTTTCTGAAGCACATGGCCTCTGGCATACGTTCTGTAGTAGCCTTTATTACCACCCTGAAACAAGCTCTAAGCATGGACACATCCTATATTTGAGCTATATTTGGCACAGAGGAGGTTCTTCCTCATGTAAGGGATTAGATTGCAGCTTCCGGCATTTTTGTCCCTTTTTTAATATCCAAGCCCTTGGAAGCTCCTGGCTACTCATGAGAGAGGGCATAAGTGACCACGTTACCCACAATACAAAGCATCAAAGACGGCCAAAAAAGGGTCATAGTTCAAAATACCCCACTCTGCTTCTCCAGGATGAAAGCCACTGCTTCAAAGCCATTTGTATGGAGGGGCTGAGCTTATTTCTGGAGGGGGAAAGGAAAGCAACACTGTCACCATGGCAACTAGCCCAAGACGATGACATTTGGAAATGGTGATGAAACACTGAATGAGGAATACAGCAAATACAATTATCAAGATAGTGTGTATCACAATAGAGACCGATGGAGGCATTTTCTTCTGTTGTAAAAGAGAAGTATTGGTATAGTCACGACACATTTCATAGAGCTCAGCTTAACAGTTGTTCAAAGAGTCCTGCTTTCATGAGAGCTTTGCTCTAAAAGTGCGTAAAGGCATGAGGCAAGTGAAGTTGATTTTCTGCTTTTGCCTTTTAGAGGACCTTGAGAAGGCGGCAGTCACACTTTAGCAGAGGGTTCCCTCCTGAGGCTGCTCTCAATCAGGCAAAGCTCAGTGCAGTCCCCTGGAACAGCACTGTGAATTACCATGCATCCTACAGGAACAGGACTCAGGCTCCACACTAAACACAGACAAAAGGGACACGAGATTACTCACACAATGCATTCTCACGTGACTTAACAGCCTCAGTGGATCCCAAGAGTTTAGTAAATAATGTTTATGCATAATAAAACTCAATTCACAAAAGGAGAACATTCCATAAATCTATACAAGAGCTTCTCAGGAACATGACAGACTGAAAAGTCTCGATTTATTTCATGCTGTTAAATAAAGGTTTGGTGATGCTTTTCATGCAAGTGATTAAACCAACACACCTTTGAACTATGCAACTGTGATGTACACAAAAAAAGCCTCCTTTCACATTGTTCAATAACTGTCAGGACCCCACAGGACCACCACAGGCCAGGTATTATTTTGATGGTGGGTCATTCTCAGCATTGCAGTGACATTAACACAGTGGTGGTGTGTTATTGCATGTTGTGCTGGTGTGAGTGGATCAGCCCCAGCAGTGCTACTGGAGTGTTTAAACCCCTCAATGTCACTGCTGGACTAAGAATAGTTGACCAACCAGAAATTTCCAGCCAGAAGCCTCCTGGGGGCACTAATGTAGGACTAGAGAATGACCAATACAAACTGTGCAGCAACAGCTGAGCATCTGTCTCTGACTTTACATCTACATGGTGGAGCAAGTAGGTGTCTAGTAGAGTGGAAAATGAGTGGACACCTTTTTTTAAAAGCTCCAGCAGCACTGCTGTGTCTGATCCACTCATACCAGCACAACACACTAACATACACTAACACCACCATCATGTCAAGTCAGTGCAGTGCTGAGAATGCTTTGACCATTAAAGAACAGGGTGAAAGGAGCCTAACAATGTCTATAGTGAAACAGATGGGCTACAGTCTGTAATTATAGAACTACAAAGTTTTCCTGTAATGGTCAGTGGAGCTGATTAAATGGACAGAGGAGGTAATAATGCTATGATCAGTGTATGTAAACCCTTACATTCCCACCTTTAATTATCTTACCTTTAAATCAGCGGTTCTAAAATTTATTTAGAACTGGTTGCCTGGAACTAACGCTGTAGCAAAGCATTGATTATTGGGGGGACCGAATCCAAAAAAGTGAGTTGGGGTGGTAGAGGAAAAGGTAAACTCTCCATCCATTTTCTGAACCACTTATTCCTGAATAGGGTCACGGGTGAGCCGGTGCCCAGCCGTCAACTCTGAGCGCAAGGGCGGGAAACAACCCTAGTCCATCGTAGGGCACACACACACACACACTAAGGGCCACTTTAGAGTCACCAATTCACCTACCATGCATGTCTTGGACTGTGGGGGAAAGCAGAGTACCCGGATGAAACCCACGCGAAAACGAGGAGAACTCCACACAGAAACTTCCCAGGTCACCCCACCCGGGGATCGAACCCAGGACCTTCTTGCTGTGAGGCAACAGCACTGCGCCACTGTGCCGCCAAGGTAAACTCTCATATCATTTAATTCAATTTTGTAAAGAAGGTTTTTCATGGAGCAACAATGGTATGAAGAGCACTGCCATAGAATATCTACTTTGGGTTTCATAAAAAAAAAAAAAACATTTTTGCAAAGAAGCTATGAGTGTAAAGAGCATTGGTAAAGAACCTTAACACTGACTTCTTTCATCTTTAAAATGTCCGCCATACCCATTTCTTTTTAGTAAAATCTATTATTTCCACAATTACAGTTCCAGTGCAAAATGATGTACTGACCGTTTCCTTTAGGAAAGAGAGGTTGGCTAGCTAAAAAAAAACTTTGCTGAAGAGCTGGTATAGTGGTATGGTGTTATCATAACATCCTAACATTACACAAAGCTAGTGAGCAGAATAATTGTATTTATAACAAGAGGGGGCATTTAAGCATTTCTAAATATTGGGGGGGAAGGGTCTCTCCCAATATGCATGTAAAATAAAGTGTTTACTCCGCACACAAACTAAGGAGGATGCTTCAAGGGACTTATGGGATCATAAGCTGGACAGTTTCAGAAGTTGTTATGATCAGAAGTTAGATCACCAGGTTTTCAAAACTGCAGTTAGATACCACACTCATATCAAACATGAGTGAAAATATCTGAACTGTTTGACAATCTGTGCTTTAAACATGGAGCTTTAATTGGACCTGGTTTAGATGGTCTGAGCTTTTCTGCAGCAAACTTCAGAGCTGTTGTAATAAAATGTTACGTTAAATAGAATCTTATCCCCACTGTGTAGTGCGGGGGTAGAATTGTGAATATGAGTGTTGGCTTTTCCTCTCAAAAAGGCCATGGGATACAGGACATCATGGATTCCATCAAATACCAGGAGACTTTAGATCAAAGCCTGGCTGCCTCTGCCAGCAGGCTAAGATGGGGTCATGGTTGGACAATGATCCAAAGCATGCCTCTAAATTCAAACAAAAAATGGTTCACTGACCACAAAATCCAGTTTTTTCTTTGCAACAGCCATCCCAGTTTCATGGCTTAGAACCCCTTTGAAAATGTGGAGTAAAGGGAAAACACCAAGGAAGGATCAGGAGTGAAAAGACAAAGGAAGGATATGTTATAAGAGAAGGCAGGTCTGTTTTCAGATTTAAACATTGGATTTTCAGTGTAAGATCAAGCAACATTCCTGACCACCTTTTTTGATGAATTTTTATATTTTAGCTGTGCCAGTTTGGCCTGTAGTCCTACAGTGTGTCCAAATGCAACAAACAAGCCTGTTGCCACTATTATTACATTTTGCTTTGTAAAAAACAATCATTTCATTTTGGAATACTTTTAATTTTGATGTGATGTATTTTGTTATATTACAACATATATATATATATATATATATATACACTGATAATTAGCATGTTCATATGTATTCACCACCTTTGCAATGAGGCCCTAATAGTTCTGGTGCAACCAATTACCAATTGTCACATGATCGGTCAGGGGTGTCTAACCCCTTTACTGAAATGCCCCAGAGACTGCAACACCATTAACTACACCATGAAGACCAAGGAGATCTCCATACAAGTCAGGGACAATGTTATAAAGAAGAATATGTGTCAAGGGTGAGCAGACAGAACAAGGACGAGGGTGTGGAGGCAAATGCAAGGGTAGGAATTTAATATAAATAAAGAAAAACAAAGCACTTACAAAGTGGGGAACAAAGTACAAACAAAACAAAAGGGACCTATACTAACAAACAGGAAACAAACCATACCAGGAACAAACTGACAGAACCATAACACTAACTGAGGTGACAAACATGGTAGGTAACAAAAGGACTGACAAAGACAGACTGAAACAAAGGGTCTTGGGGTCAATACAAATTGAAATAGACAACACCTGGGACATGATAACGAGGGGGCAGGGTTACAAATCAGACAGAGATGGGAATGGGTGGAGCAAAGGAGGAGACAAGGACAAAAAACAACCCATGTGCTTCTAAGCACATGGAGGAAAAAACAACAAGACAGGAAGACAGAGGTAAACTGGACTGACAGAGGGCAGACATGACAATATGTCTGGGTTGGGCTACAAAAAAAATATCCAAATCTCTGATGATCCCCCAGAGCACCATCAACTTCATCAACATCATGAACATGGTATCAAGAACATGGTATTACAGAGACCAAAGGTAACCCTGAAGGAGCTGCATTGTTCCCAAGCAGAGACTGGAGTATCTGTCCATATGACCACAATAAGCCGTACACTCCATAGAGCTGAGCTTTATGGAAGTGTGACTAGAAAAAAAGCCTTTACTGACAGACAAAAATAGGAAGCTTCATTTTACTTTTTGGACACTAACAAGTGTAAACCATCTAACATGATGGTGCTGGAGCAGTTTTGCCTTAAGGAATGGGCAAAATTCCCAATGGCAACCTCATAGAGACTATTCAAAGGGACTTGCAGTTGTAATTGCTGCAAAAGTGGGCTGACTTTAGGGAGGTGAATAATCATGCACAGTGAAGTTTTCTGTTATTTTTTCCTATTTGTTTTTTGCTTCACAATAAAAAAAATCTAATCTTCAAAGCTGTAGGCATGTTCTGTAAATGAAATTATGCAAACTCTCAAATAATCCATTTTAATTCCAGGTTGTAAGGTAGCAAAACACTATAGATGCACAAAGATGGCCTAAAATCTGTTAGAGGGATGATAAAGCATGAGATAGGTCTTATATAACGCAGTACCAAGAGCTGTATGTGTGCTGATATTAGAAAGGCAAAAGCGCAAAAGGTAAATCACTCATGCAATGGAAATGTAGGGATTTTCATTAATCACAGCTGACGCAATACTGTAATATAGACTATGCTTTAATCTACAATGTGTAAATGAATGGAAATTCAAGGCAAAGCTCAGTGTTTCTTCTTCAGCAGAGACCTTGATAAAAAAAATTCTAATAGAATTTGTGCTGTTGTCTGTAAATGAATGCCCACAGTGTGGAAAGAAAGAGACAGTTCTGAGAACAGGCCTGCTTAGTTATACGTTCTCTAAATCTTGGATTTATAATTCTAGGTATTTTCAAAAGATATCTTTTTCAATATTTATGAGGAAAATAATTGACTCTACCTTTATCTTACATAAAGTTACTTTTGAGATGCAGTTCACACATTTCCTTTGTTTGTGTCAATGAATGAATGAATGAAGCAATTATTTTTTATTAAAACAAAAAGATAATATTGAAAATGTCAGGGTCTTACCAAGACGTCAGGGCTAGTGAAAGGAAGACTTCCTATTCTACACATGCAGGGTTAAGCTGAGCATTGAGGACATCCAGGACATGCTGTTGAGGGGGCAAGACCATCACCTCTGTGTGGTCAGTCAATCACCCAGATTGACTGTACCTGAAAAGACCACAAAGCAGGCCACCATCATGGACATCTATGTACCCAATCATTTGCAGAAACCAACAGTTGGCCACATTTGGGATGTAGCATCCACTGGGGTCATTTCCGTTGTGATCTCCATCAGTGGGTTTATCCTCAAAAATGTGAGCAGTTGTGTGGAGAAGCTCGTTCCTCAACACCATCACTTGCAAACCTATTGTCAGGAAAATCTGGGAATATGATGTTCAGTTATCAATATGGAACATTTAGAACACCATTATGTGATCCTATGAACACATCAGTCCCTGAAATGGCAGCAGCCCACTTTTTCACATTTGATCTTAACATGTTTACATTATTAATTTAAGAATATGTGGGTAAGGGTGATAAAATATAGAATAAAATATAGCAGAATATAACACATTTAGCATAAACTCTTTTCCAGCACAGTGAAGTCTGTCACTGGCAGCTGCACTTAAATTAAAATACCTTTAAGGTATTAATCAATCCTTGGGTATCATTTAACCTCCAAGTGTGTTCATTAAACTTAGATGAATCAGTGGGGCACAATGTGAGAAGCTTATCTTACTCCCACTGAGGGTTTTTGGGCTCTTTTTATTTCACTTAAATCATTGATGAAGTAAAGTAACAGTAAATTTACTTACTTTATTAAGCTGCTCTACTCACCTCTGCATTTTATGTATCTCTGCTGTTCAATGAAAAACATGCTTTCACAGGAGAAGGCAAAAACCTTCATTTTTGAATGGAAGTTAATGTAAAATAAGAGCATCTATTGGTCTATTCATCCAGAATTATTTATACAGTATACAGAGCACCTACAGGTTCAAACTATCAAGAAAACTAAAAACGGACAAAAATGGAGATACATGGGGTTTTTTTTGACAGTGATGTTATTTTGTATTGTAGATGCAGTGTGACAAGCCTGTTCTTTATATTTAAAGAAAATGAGCACAATTCTAGTAAATGACTGATGACCGACACCCTTCCCACCCCTCCTTTCAGTGCTACTTCAGAAGCCCCCCCCCCATCATTCATGCATGATGCCAAGGTAACAAGCTTCCAGACCAAAAGAAATATGACAGAACCTACAGCGTCTGCTGGTTGAGAGTAAATTAGCCCCAATAAAAGGAAAATATAGACTTTACAGACACTTTTAATAAAACAAAGAGTTGTGTTTTTAGTAGTAATGAAGATACTAACAAGAAGCTCAGTGTTGAAGACAAATATGAAGCTAGTTCTTGAGGCTGAGGAGTAGCTTTGTCTAATCCTCAGGGTGTTTATATGGATGGTATATCACAGGATAGAGGGGTTTATATAGGTCTTGAATCACAGGAGAGAGGAATTTATATGGGTCAAGTTGGAGCGGACAGAACGGAAGACTAAGGGTGCGGAGGCAAACGCTGGGGTTGTGGATTTAATAAGAATAAACAGAAATACAAAACAAACAGATCTTAAACAAACTAAGTAAACAAAACACAAACTAACAAACCAAATGGACAACTATAACAAAAACAAGACCAACATCTACTAGGATTCACATCTAACATCTTCAACAAGGACACACAAAGAAGGGCTGAGACAGAGGGTCTTAAATACAAAACATTGGACACCTGAAACAACTGATTACAAAGGGGCAGGGTTACAAATGAGACACAGGTGGGAATGGGCGGAGCAAAGGAGACAGAACCAAAACAAACAACCCATGCGCTTAGGAGCACATGGGGAGAGACAACTAGAAAACAAGAAGACTGAGGTGAACAGGACTGACAAAGGGCAGACATAACAATATGGGTCTTGTATCACAGGACAGAGGGGTTTGTACCTCTGTCTGCACTTCTCCATCATCCAAACATCTTACATGTGTATGTCTGTCGTTACTTATCTAATCGTCACCAGAGTCTTTGATCTTGATCTAAAATTTTTGTACAGTTTTTGATGGTCCAACCTTTTCCTGGGGAGCGAGCAGACAGTGAGGAAACATTCACCGAATTTGGAACCTTGGAGTCTTAATAGCTGGTGGGGTGTATTACCTTATGATTGACGACAACAGCAGTGATTAAAGATGGCCAATTACATGGTGACAACCATTGGCAGTGGGGATTGATGACCTGTCAAAAGACTTATCTTGCAGATATAATACATACATGTGATATAACACATAAAGGATATGATCCTGTGCTGGGCAGGCTATGTGTCATGTGTCTCATACTATACACTCTAATTAAAAATAATTAAATACAGTAGAAAAGTGTTCACAGTGCTTTGCTTTTTGCACATTTTGTTATGTTAAAGCCTTATTCCAAAATGGATTAAATTCATTTTGCCTAAAATTCTACACACAATGACAAAGTGAGAAAAGTTTGTTTGAAAATGTATTCAAAATAAAACACAAAAATATAACGTACATAAATATTCACAGCCTTTGCCATGATACTCAAAATTGAGCTCAGGTGCATCTTGTTTCCACTGATCATCCTTCAGATATTTCTACAGCCTGTTTGGACACCTGTGGTTAATTCAGTTAATTGGACACGATTTGGAAAGACACACCTGTTTATATAAAGTCCCATAGAAGACCATGCATGTCAGAGTACAAACCAAGCCATGAAGTCTAAAGAATTTCCTGCAGACCTCCAAGACAGGATTGTATCAAGACACAGATCTGGGGAAGGGTACAGAAAAATCACTGCTGTATTGAAGGTCCCATGAGCACAGTGGCCTCCATCATCCATAAATGGAAGAATTTTTTACCACCAGGACACTTCATAGAACTGGCTGCCCAGCCAAACTGAGTGATCATGGTAGGAGGGCCTTAATCAGGGAGGTGACCAAAAGCTGACAGAGCTCCAACATTGCTCTGTGGAGAGAGGATAACCTTCCAGAAGGACAACCATTTCTGCAGCACTCCACCAATTGGGCCTGTATGGTACAGTGGCCATACAGTAGCCACTCCTCAGTAAAAAGCCCATGACAGCCAGTCTGGTATTTGACAAAGGCACCTAAAGGAATCTCAGACCATGACTGGACTGAATGCCAAGCATCATGTCTGGAGGAAAATGGAGGCACTGCTCATCATCTAGCCAATACTACTGCAGCAGGAAGAGGGAGACTAGTTAGGGTTGTGGGAAATATGACTGTTATGTACAGAGACACTATTGATGATAGCCTGATCCAGACCTCAGACCTCAGACTGGGATGAAGGTTTATCAACCAACAGGACAATGACCCTAAGCATACAGCCAAGATAACAAAAGACACGCTTCAAGACAACTCTGTGAATCAATCATATCAATCAAATTTTATTTATATAGTGCTTTTTACAACAGGAAGTTGTCACAAAGTAGCTTTACATAGATCCGGGTCCAAGCCTCAAATGAGCAGCCAGTGGGCAAACAGTGGCAAGGAAAAACTCCCTCAGACTTGGAGGAAGAAACCTTGAGAGGAACCAAGGCTCAAGAGAGGAACCCATCCTCCTCTGGTCGACACCGGTGAGCATAAACAACGGCGCACAATACATTGGTATGGAGAAGTAGAAAAGAAAAGAAAATAGAGGGAGGGTCGATAAAGAATTTTGGGTGTAGTAGTGATGAAGTCCATGCAGGTAGTGTAGTGTAATCTGGCAGTTGGTACTTAGCAGTGGAGGGGTCAAGGGGTGGACCGGTGTCCGCCAGGTGTCCGGGGCAGCTCAGGACATGGGGGGAGAGAGGGAGAGAAATTAGTGCCCCCTTAGAGGTGTTAGTGAAAAGCCTGCATAAAGAGAAAGTTCTTTAGTCGTGATTTAAAGATAGAGAGTGTGTCTGACTCCCGAACAGTAGGAGGATGGTAACTGATGTAAATGTTCTTGAGTGGCCCAGCCAGGGCCCAGACTTGAACCAGAGTGAACATCTATGGAGATATCTAAAAATGGGTGTGCACCAATGCTCCCCATCCAATCTGATGGAGTTTGAGAGGTTCTGCAAAGAAGAATGGGAGAAACTTCCCAAAAACAGGTGTGCCAAGCTTGTAGCATCTTAATCACAGTAGTGAGTAAAGATTTTGAATACTTATGTGAATATTTGTATGTTTTATTTAAAAAAAAAAATACAAGTACAAGCAATTGAACTGGACTAATTCAATTCAAGTTCTTGAATCTCCACTAAAAGCCTTTTTAAATCCTGCCCCTGGGGTTTAAATCAAATGTTGTCCACCAACATGGAATGAGGGTTGGGTGAGAATAAAAGATGTTTTAATAATTTAATATATCATCAAGCACCTTATTAGGGACACTGCACTAATAATGGGTAGGGGTTCTAGGTATACTCAAACCAGACCATCCAGTAAAAATTAATACTTAAAATGACTAGGGTCAGATTTTTTCACCCTTCTCATTGTTGGTATGAACTCTAACTGAAGCTACTGGCCTGCATGATTTTACACACTGCTAACAAATGATTGGCTTATTAGATGTTTGGTTCAGGTAGGACAGGTTCACAGATGCCAGAATAATTAATTCTGCAGTAGAATTTACACATCAGGCAGACTGACACAGAGATATTTGTCACTGTCTCTGCTGAACCACACCGGTAAACAACAGTGAGATGGTAATTATTCCATTCCTGTTTCAGGTTGATTCATATAGATGATCAATAATCACATTAAAGGATACTGTGGCTGTATGACAATCCCTGTGGCAGCTCAGTAAGTCACAATGAATACATAACACGTCTCTGCAGGACATTGCGGCACTTCACAAATGAGTTACCTGTTTTACCTCTGTTTTAACTGATTTTCTTTTTGGCCGTTGAAAGAGAACCTTGCTTTCTGTTTAGTCTCTTTTTCTTGGAAAGGAAGTGAATCAGTGTATTCCTATGGGACGAATATTTCAACTGATGTTTTTCACAAACCCACCAAGTGACGTATATGAAAGGAAGCACAGAGGAGTGTGAGTGGGCACTGTGCCTGCGGCTTTCTGGGAACTTCGGCACCATTCTTGAGAAAATACTAGCAACAACTCGTTAAAATGTGTTCAGCAGTCAGTGAAAAAATGCTAGTTGGATGAACATCAAGACAATAACTAAACATAGCATGGACGGCGCATGTTCTGCATTTTATTTGGCACGGCTGTGCACAACATTGCGTGATGACTATAGGATTTTCTGTAAACCAGTTAAAAAATTCAAGCTTGACTCAAATGAATAGCCGAAATTGAATGCACCTCAAAACGCATTCATACGGTACTATTTACAACATTGTGAACACCAGGGTCCAGGGTCCAGTCTAATGAATGAGCAAGCCAAGGATACCAATGATTAGACAGAATTCCTAAGAATTAGAGGAAGAAACACTGAGAGAAACCAAGATTCAACAGGGAAATCCATCCTACTCTAGTGGAAAGAATTATAATATCTCATAGATAGGGATGCCTATGGCATAAACATGCAATGCCTATGGAAGGCACTGCAGCACCTGATTGGAAAGGGGCAGGATGCAAACACTGATGCGCATTATGTTGATCAAAATGGTGAGGCATGCTAAATTTCTCTGGAGAATAATTTTGCTCCCTTCACTGCTCAAAAAAGGACATCAGCTCCCAAAGGAACATTCCTCCTCAAGATGTTATTTTTGTTCCAATCTCAGAGGCTTGCAGTTAAAGTTTATGAGGGATTGAAAATGGATAATTAGCATTTAAATGATCTGACACTTCTCTTTTTTTCTCGACTGCGGCTGTCACTGTAACCTTCTCTTTGATGCACTTTCATCAGATAGCACTAGCCTGGGTTTGAAGCTGTGTAAGTGAGGGAGCTAGTTAAGTCTTGTGATGTTGAGGGAGGGGGTGTGGAGGGGGGGCATCAGGTCATCTTTATGGACTTAGCAGTGATGGCATGCTGTAGTGGGGAATAGACTTGATAGGAAACTGGAGCTGTTCAAACACTGAGTTCAAATATGAGGTTAAAGGAGCAATTGAGCCTGGCGAGAAACAGCGGCCAAGTAACATTTCATCAGGGTCACTGTCAAAGTTGAACGAGAGTGGACAGAATCTCTCATATGTAAACAGGGTGATTGCACAAACATGATATATTATTAGTAAAAATGTAACAAGGGATGTGTAATTCACGGAACCCTATGAGTCTAATACCACAGGGATGGACTGGCCATCATGAGAACTGGGATAAACCTCACTGGGCTGCAATGGGTGTGGGGCACTGAGAGGGCCTGCCCCCCCCCCCCCCCTCATGCCAGTAAATCAAAGCCAATCAAATAACTGATCATAAGGGAACCCCCAACCACCAACCACCCCCCACCCTCAGTGTATATAAATATCCAGGGCTGAACGAAGTTGCCAGGGTAATGTGCGTAATGTAATGGCTAGCCAACTGCATCAGAGCATCTCCAAAACATCAGGCATGTCTTGGGGGATGTTCTCAATATGCAGTGGTCAGTACATACCAAACCTGCTCCAGGGAAGCACAACAAGTGAACCAGTGAAAGGATCGTGGGTGGCCAAGGCTCATTGATGCTCATTGATTCTCACCTCACAGCTAACAGAATTTAAAGGATCTGCAGATGACATTTAGGTGTCAGATACCACAGGACACCGGAGGTTTTGTGGAGTGCTGTTTTAGGGGGTCGAGGGGCAAATACAAACATATTATATGTTTAATTTTTATCTAAATATTTATCCACCTTGCTTGTTATATTGTTTTCATGTGACTAGACAGACATGTAAGCATTTCACTGCTTGTTTATACAACGTGTGTGAAACAAAACTCTTTGATTTTCTTTTTTATGCATAGTTCAGCCAAAAGGAGTGGAAGAGATATGATGTAACAGATGGAGGGATGACGGTTATATAAAAGACTGCTAAAGAAAAAAAAAAAGAAAATATATTCATTACAATGCAATCTACATTGTTTAGTCCAGACAAGCTAAATGCATATGAATGTCTGTATTAAAGTTATACTGATTTAAATAAGATTCATGTAGTAGAAAATTTATTTTGACCACAAAGTAGAAAGTATCAGCAATATTTCCATTACTCAAAAATATGATGCATTCATACACAAAAATGTACCACCTGAAATTCATATAGCCAAATATGGACATTTCATTATTGGCTGAAAGAGCTTAGTTGTAACTTGCACAGGGGTGACAAAAGAGTCACTGGCTAACCTTGAAAATGGCTCAGCAGGTCACTAATATGGTCTCTATCAGATGCATGTTCAGGGAGTCTGTGTTTCACCTTGAAATACTATAAACAATAAAACAAAAAAGATTCCTTTTTCATATTTTATATTCATTAAAAATGTTGACATATTTCAAGCTTCACTGTTGTTATACTTTTGATCAGTTTGGCATATAACTCATCAGAAACCCACTCATGTTATTAGAACATTTCATAAAACATTTTGAAAAACGTATCAAACAAAAAAGGATATATGATACAAAAATGTCCAACTACTGACAAACATGTTCATTTATACACTCATTCATTTATATGAGGCTCCTTCAGCACGAATTACTGAATCAATGCCGCTTAACATGGAGGCAATCAGCGTGTGGTGCTGCTGCAGTTTGTTTCTATGTTTATGACTGTATATGTGTCATAATGTAGCCTAGCTGCTGTACCATTTAAGGTGGAATAGAAAAATCGGAATAAGAAAGTGATAAATAATGAGCCGTCAGACTCTCGTGGGGTGTTAAAATACACTTCTGTTTCTGAATCAAGTATCTGAGTGTTCTCATTTATGCAATGTCAATGGTGTAATTTTGGTTCATATAAAAGTGATAAACTGGAATAGGCCCATTTTTGATAATTACACATTTTATGGGGTTGTGCACACCCCATTTACGCATTCTTAGAATATGAATACTGGTTACAGTTAAGCTGACACTCATTGTGAGTTATTCTCATGCATTAAAATGGTGTTATGTTACAGTCACCAGGAGGAAGACTAAAATAATATAGGCGTGAATTACGCTCACAACTCATAAAATAAACTTTTCATGGTAAAACAAAAATAGTTCCTACAGTGAGTTGGAGTGGTGCAATAGGAGAAACACGGTTGGTTCCATGAACCATTTTTTCTTCACAAAAGCATCTCTATTTCAAAAATGTTCTTCGCTGGAATTGCTTAACTCTTAGAACCCATGAGCTGCACTTGGTGAGCATGCTTTTAGGCTTCATATCAGGATCAGAGTAACCTACAGATCCAGGGCAAATCACTGATCCAGATGTTGGGTTATAGTTGAAAATGCAAAGGAAGATGATGTTTGTTCGGTTTCTTTCTGCCTTGTATTTGGGTCATCAAGATTATTTTCTGAGATTTCTGAGATGTATATTGAGAGCTTAATTGAGAAATGAATAATAATTGTACATATTTGATCAAAATATGGTGAATTTCATACAAATTCATACTTTTCAAATTTTTCAGTGAATAAAAGTACACCAAACTATGAAAACATCCTGCAAAGTTGACCTAGACTTCTAAAGGTTAAAACCCCTTGTAGCACCTTTACTTGGCATGTTCTTCAAGGTGAACCTTGAGTGATATCCGTTCAGTTGCTGCCAGAATTTGCAGATGTTTGCTGACTAAAATCATGATGTATTTGTATCGCAGTATAAAACCATAACCATGTTAGTTTGTGCCCTGCACATCCCAATTACTTTGATACCCTATTGAGAAGACTAATAACATCAGAAAAGAGGCCCACATATATACAAGAATAGCTGGATCAAGAAAAAAATCCTTTTATGGCTAGTCTGTAATTGCAGCCACTGCTCTCCCCACCTCTCTGCTGCAATCTCCTCCATCTCCTCTCTTGTCTGGCTCTGTGCTGCACTGATTAACACAACGTCCGGGTGATTGACTGCAGTCATTATTTAAAGGGACGGTTACCTCACCGGGGTGTTACAGATTTCTCTCAATCAGCAACTTCTTCACACATTCAGCAACTAGACTGCACCTGGAACACCCATGTGAGGTGAGCATCAACCCAACCCAATTATTCCTTCTAATCTTCCCCTTTAAGTACTGAAGAACATGGACACTCAGCTAACTTAGTAGTGCTTCAACACTATATTCACAATCATTCCCAGTAGCTCTTTGGAAGAAAGGTGTTTTTCCCCCTGACCATCACTGCATCCATGCAACTGTACGCTCCACAAAACAAGCAGTCCATTACGAGGGGTCATTTCCTCGGGTTCTGCCGGTTAGTCCAGCCACAATCTGCACACACAAATAAGCACACAATGACCTGTTTCAAAGTCAATGATTCAGGCAACTTGAGACATGGAACACATAATAGCTCAGTAACATCTAAAAAGCACATTATTCTGGAACTCAGTGGGAGTCAGAGGCAACCTTTTTTTCTTTACTTTCAAGTAAAACTTATTTTTCGGAGGATATTTTTAAGGAAGACAGATAAGATAAGCAACTTTGACTGACAATGGAAAAATCAATTAAAAATAAAACAGTAGCTTCCAAAACTGGAGTTTAAGTGATCAGAATAAACCAGCAAATTGGCCAAACACCTAATTAAATCTGATGTCAAGCATCATCAGGACTCAAATAAACCTAAACACAATATTCACAAGTGAAGTGAAGCTGAAGCACATTTTCTAACCTAAATTTTCCAATGTGTTAAAACATAGACCCAAAACCTCAATCTGTACCAGGAATAAAAGTTAAATACAGAGGGGAAAATCCAGCATAGATTCTTTGTGCACCCTGGAGAGTGTTTTCAAAAATTTGTAAAGTTTTGAGGTTTTGAAAACATTTCAGTCTACACAGAGACACATACACATGTTTGAGTATGCTAGCCCATATGGGGCAACGTTACCGCTCAAAGAGAGACATCAATACACCACGAAGAAAGGAGTAAATAAGGAGATATTTAAGATACAGTCATAAACATACATGTTGTGACAACACTTTTCAAAAATCTGCACCTAGGACAGCATTTTCAGGGGGACAGGAGGCCTCAGTTTGTACATGTGGACAGAGCTGTAAGGACCGAAAATGCTGTCTTCATATGGATGCAAGCCAAAACACAGAGGAAATGCTACATTTGAAATTACAGTCAGATACCTGTGGACAAGATCTACATGGGTATATATATTTTTTTAAAACAAAGCTTTTTCTTTGCATTTTTTTCCACACAAAATAACATCATTTTAGGTCCCAGTGTTGTTGTGTGGCAAAACAGCGGGGGTTATGAAATGGCTGCAAGGTTTCAGATTTCGCCGCATGAATCAATGTAAATACTGTTCTATTACAAATCGAAAATGATCTATTTAGATATTGATTCTTTCACCATATGAATCAATGCAAACACTGTTCTATTACAAATTGAAAAGCATTGTTTATATACAGGATCTGTTCATTCATAGGTCACCACATAGGAAGTCACCCCATACATGTCTAGCATGCTCACGTAAGCATTTTTGTCAGTGTGTGGATGGACATTTTTCAAAAATTAAGGGAGGGACATTTCTGTTAAAAAGAATGCCTGTATATGTGTGGACAAGGTCTGAGATTGACCTTTGGAAGTGTGGAATTATCTCTGTGAAAAACTGATAGCAAGTCTCTAGAGAAAAAGGGATGCTGTGACATAAGTAAAGGTTGGACACACTAGACACTGAAGCATTTGATATTCTTATAGGCTTTGCAAAATATAAATCTTTTTTTAAGCACAACACAAACCAAAATGTCAGTTTGACACAGGACTTTCATCACTTCCAGTCACTGGGGTGGATAAGCGAACCTGGGAGGGATTTGGAGTCCTCTGAAATGTTGGCAAACAGTTTGCCTCTTCAGGCAAATCATTTAACGGATGTTTCCCATCAGCAAGTTGCCCAGCAACGATGTCCTAGTGATCCAAATCCACAGTGAGAACGGGATAATGAGCTGATAAGGGCATCGGGTGCCATGGACACATTTCACAATGAAACAAAACCCAGCTAAACACTGTAAAGGAGAACAAGTTACATCGACACAAAGATGCTAGAGGAGGAGGAGAACAGAACAGAGTGACATTCTGCAGTCTTGAACCACACAGAGATCATGGAGATACAAAGGCGAATTCTGGGAATTCCTGCTTCAAAACTACACTAAATATTCCCAACTGAGCTGTAAATCAGTGTGAGCTGATAGTGCTCAATCTGAAAGCAGAGATGAGGAAGGTGCACATGTGCCTTTGCTACTGTGAACATCTTTTTATGGAACAAAGCATCAAGGAAACAGAGCTGGCTGCTTACTACACTGTGTGATGGAGTTCGGCTCTCTGCACCTCAAAGAGTCTTCTTCCATGCAGGAGTCTATGCCCTGCTGCATTCCCCTGGAATCAATGCACTTCACAGTGTGAGGGTGTCAAGCTTTATACAAACCAGGCGACGGAGTCAAATGCAATGATTTGGCTCTGAGGGCCAGGCGTCACAGTGACTTTTCAGAAAATTCCTGCACTGAATCCAAAAGACTGATGCATTCGAGACTGTATGACATCAATTATGTATGAGTGTGTCCATCAGTGAATAATATGACCAATACAACTCGCTACAAATTGGGGAAGGTCAGAGGCCAAAATATTTCTATTACCTTCACAATGACCAGTGTACTTTTCGGTAAATACGAAGTCAGTGTGGGTGAGAGAGCAAGCGACTGAGAAAAAATAAAGAGAGAGACAGACAGAGAGACCTTCGACTGCAGCTCAAAAGACTGATTGCAAATCAAAGCCTGTTGGACCAAAGCTTTACCTGCACCACAAGGGAACTTTAATGCCCATGATTGCTGATGCCTTGCATTCAGGGGGTCTCCCACAGCGAGGCGGCCTGATTGTCCTCAGTGTTCCTCAGCCTTCACTTTACTCAGAATTCAGAAAAGCAGGATGTGGGAGTTGAAATGGCTCCCATGTTCAGAGTGCACGAAGCTGCCTCGCACATCAAACTCAAGGCTGAGGCATGTTCTCCCCCTGCTGTTGACTGGTGGAGTTATTCTTCTTGGATCCACCTTCAATGAATTCCCTCCTTCAAAAAAAGAATTGTAGACTCTGCTCTGGGTTTGCAACAGATGAGCACTGATCAAACAAGGATCCCAAATGATTCCAATTACATTTATCAAATGTAGCAGCATACATCTTGGCACTTCACATATGTTAGAGGAAAAAAACAAACAGACCCACTATTGAGGACATTGTTTTACTATGAAGAGGGAGCATATGTCCCTCAAGCACTCCATATGCATTAAACATACATTAGGGTGCATGTTGAGCTTAAAATATGCAAAGGCACAAGGCTTGGATACATGAATTAGTTAAATAAAACTGCACATATGTGGAGACGTGAAGCTGGATGTGGTTCAAATACTTTAAATTCTATCCAAGTCACCCCATGAATGTGAGGCTGAAGACATAATACAACAGCATTGTGGCACAAAATAAATGATGCTGCTGGCTTTCAGCAGCACCCACTGCACTTCCGTAGAAAAATTCTGTATAAGAAAAAAAAAAATTAGATGACAAAGAACAGATATGTCCCTGGCCGAATGGTCGTGCCTCAGTCCATAATTAGCATTGGAAGAGAGTCTGCGTCTTGTGCTTGTGTGACCTTGGAGGCAGATAGAGAGGAGAGCTGCTGAGAAAAGGAGAGGAGATAACGAGGCAGACCAAAGACATGAAGCAGAGGTGAATTTCAACTCCAGCTCTGTCTGAGGACCAGCTGTGTGAGAGGGAGGAGAACTTAAAGAAAAAGGAACTCATCCATTTTCCTCACCACATATTTTGACGTGCAACAAAGTGAGCCAGAGTCCAATTTCACGAGATGTTCATTTAAGTTTTATTAAGATTATGTACAAACTACTGCAGTGCAACAAGCGAGATCGCTTAATTAGCACGAACTGTCAGTCAGGCAGCCGTGTAGGTGTAGGTACTGGAGATATCACTGAACTGGAGGTAGTCCTGTAGCAGCGTCGGAACAGGCAGCTGCCGAACAAAGGAGGATTTAGACAGGGCATCGCTACCCACTGCAGCTTGCACTGCCAGTCTACACAGATGAGTCAGAGCAGGAACACTCTCTGCAACACATAGAAAAGTGATTACTCTACCATGGCAACCGACTCATATAAAGTATAGAGGTCTTTTACTGCATATATGTGAGAACCCCATAATTAAAAAGTAAAGGTAAAGTAAACTTTAGAGGAAAGATTAAGGCAGGTTGACCCTTTTTGGGGTTTTTGTTTGCCGAACAGTTTACCGAAATGCTTCTGTGGGGTCCAAGTACCCTCTGCTCGACGGCGAGAGAGAATCTGAAGCATCGAGGAGGGCAGAGTCTTCCAATTAATAAACTCCAGCAAGAAATTAAGTACCCTGGTCTCTGCCTCTTCAAGCCTGCATACAATTAAAACACCACAGGGGAAAACACTACACATGAAGAGGAGGGGATGAACAAAATTGCCTCTTAATTCATTTCACTGTGCAAGCAAACAGCACTTATCAGACCCCCCAACCCCAACAAACTTATATAACACGATGTAAATAAGATCAGTGCCTATTAACAAAAACATGTGATAAATAGTGGGACTCATGCCTTGCGTCTCTTCTGTTTCTTACATTTTATCCTGAACAAGCAGTGTGGGGTCCAGTCCTGCTTTGAGCAGTAAGGGGAGCCAAAAATGAGCACTGGGCACTTCTTTCAGTGCAGCCTGGACCAGCTCCCCCAGATGGTCCTTCTCAGGGAGGCCAGCATGCTCCAAGATCAGCGGCAGATGTTCAGGTACGTGGCCCTGAAGGGCAAAGACATATGTGGGCATAGTGACGTGTGCCCCAGCAGCGAGCAGCATCTGAGCGATTTCTCGACTCTGGTGGCGTTCACTGTCCAAACTGAGATACACAGAAAGAAGACGGATATAATGTGATGCCAGACTGAATAACACCACAGAGAAGAGATGAAAGCATTCTTTACTGTGTCTGTGTTCATACTTCCAAGAGTTACACCACAGTGCCATATCCAAAGGGCAGCAGTAGTCAAATTGCCTGCAGCTCTGGGCATTCGGGCTGTAGCCCTCTCTGAGCAGCGGCCGAAGACTGTCGGCTTGACCACTGAGCACTGCGAGATAGACGGGGCTGACCTTCCCTTTACCCTGATCACATTCTCTGTTTGTCACGGAGATCAATTTCTCCAGGATACTGTAGGAAGTTACAGAGGATGGAGATTAATAGGACAGTAACAAAACTACTTAACATAGTCTTTTCACTACAGCTACAGAAAACCCTCAGATTAATCACTGCAAATATTTATTTCAATTTCTTACAACTACAAGGGACTTTTAGCACAAATGTACGTTCATCAAGAGACCATACAAGTGCACATTGCCAGAGGAAGACTTAAATTGCAGAGCCTGTTTGGTTGGACACAGATTTTGTCTAAATTCAATTGCAATGTTATCAATGGCTGATATGACATCATGTGTTAGCTCTTGTGGTAACATCTGTAATAGCATATCAGAGGTCTGGTTTATGAAAATTATGTCATGATAAATAATTACAGTATGAATAGTGCTGACAATTATAAAAGGTCTGGTAACAAAAACACATACATAGGAAAGAAGGATGATTCCATACTGCTGGAGCATTTACTCAGTTTCCTTGATTGACACAAGTTCATTCCTCACACAGAATAAAGTGTTTAGAAGACACACTACTCAAAAACGTCCCCAATGAAAATCTTGCACTGCCCAAAACAATAAAACCTAAAGAAAAAATAGCAGGCCTTATTTTCTTACATCTATTCAATCATTTTACTTTGTTAGGCTTAAGCAAGTTGCAAGTTGGGCAAACAATATTGCTTGCTGTGCATAATAAGCGCTCTGATGGTGCACAAGTGGGTTTCATTGGTTTCCCACCAAATAAGTGGGTCTTCAACTCCACAGATTACAGGCTCACTACAATAAGCAGAAAGCTCAGATGTTGCTTGCTCATCTGTGGATGTCTTGGATCTGCTGGTCCAAACTCCGTTCTGTCTTCCCACCCTTCCACTGCATGCTCTGCCAGTTCTAATCGCATTTCCAACATCTCTCCCTCTAAACAAGTCCTCATCTCAGTAAAGGAAGTTTTTATCTGTTTCATATCCAGCACAGTATCGAGCAAGTTTTGGATGCCAACATTTTTATATTGGCCCTCAAGCTTGCCCATGATCCCAGCTTTAATGGCTTTGGTTATTTTATATAGGTTTAAAAATATTGATTTTGTTCATTCATTATATAATTTGTTTCATTGTAACTGGTTTACCACTCGTTTATCTCTTTTGTAATTCTGATTTAAATAGCGCATTATTTCCCCCTATTGTAGACCTAGATTTATTAGCTATTTTCTGACAAATTATATATATATATATATATATATATAAAATTCAACCTTGGAAGCCCACAATGATGGTACAACAACTCCAAGAGTGTTTTATGCTTTTCATCTTATAGTCCACTGGAAACAGCGAGGTTGCGATTATGACTGACACAGTGTAACCACTGTGACTACAATGTTAGCGTCATTGTCCGTAGTTATGGCTGTAGGTTTATTCTTGTTCAGTTGCCATTCTCAGAGCACATCTCCAAGTGCATCAGCAATATTGCTAACAGTGTGACTTTCTGGAAAAGAGGTTCTTTCAAGACATTTAGATTAATTTGGGTTTGTTGAAGTGACTTGTCAAAGACATGTATGATGTCATATTGACTGACGACCGCATATCTGTTGTGAATGAATAGCTGTCTGCCTCTGATTAGAACACTTATACCTCTTGCCTGAGTCTGGAATTGCTGTTTTACAAAAGTATTTCCTTCGAGGCAGCTCATACTGCCAATCAAGCATTTGGATCATGGCTTTAAATTATGTTTTTTCCACGATGGAATGATACCATTTCTTTAGCAAGATATTTTGTCACTGCTGATGTACATGCCTTCCATCATGCTCTTTTGTATTTTGTGGATTTGGTGAAAGCATCTATTAAAGTTTGTTGTGATAAGCTGCTTGAGTCTTTTCCAGGAGGAGGCACATGGCTCTTTGAGGCTGATTGTGTCTGTGCCACGACTGGAGGGTGCTTAGTTCTTAGATGAGAATGCATGTTCGATGTGTTTCCATCTTTGGCAGAGACAGTGTTTCAGACAGATCTTATACTGGTTCATCAAGGTTTGATGGCTCTCCCTTTTCATTTGGAATGAATCCAAAATGCTGCCAAATTGCAGCAGTTGTATTTTTCTTCTGAACTAGTTAGCTAAACTAACAGTTAACGCTAGCCATTGTGCCTTGTCCTTTTCATGAGCACCCCCAATACCAATCAGTGACCTCCTACTGCATACCCTGCCCACCCCTCCCCTATTGCTTATGTGTGAATGTCCCAGTTTTAACACACACCTGATGCAGAAATTGTCCAGTCACATTTTTAAAAAACAGTCACCATGTTTTAATATCACAGTTTTTAAATACTGTCATACCCAACCCTACTGGTCATGTTGAAAAACACTGACCAGAAAAATGAAAAAGTGGGATGGATGTGGTGTTTGTTATCAGTGTATGACAAAGAAAGCAAAGCTGAACAATTATGTCTTTGACAGTGTAAATACAGTCAAGCCCATAAGCAGGGATGGGTAATATATTAATATCAGGATATAAACAGAGCAAGATATGAGCTGAGGCAATATAATTTTTATCAAATTTTAAAGTTTTTAAATGACGTTCTGTTTAAATGTTTATTCTGCTCCAACCCCTGCTGTCAGCTCCTCCTCTACTCTGTTCCCCTCTGGCCCCAGTCACACGCTCATTCACACACTATGGAGGGGCCATAAGTCTTGTTGTGTATAAAAAAGAAATGAAGATCAAATTTCAATATGTTTAAAAATATTAAAAAAGACAGAAGAAGGATTTCATGGGGCATCCTATTTTTTCCACATTATATTTTTCACATCATGTATGATACATCATATATCGCCATTCACATAAAATATATGGACATATGATTTTTTTTTTTGTCCATATCTCCTAGCCCTATCCTTAAGTATCTACACATTAACACAATATAATAACA
This sequence comes from Acestrorhynchus altus, assembly GCA_034509495.1. Lineage (NCBI taxonomy): Eukaryota > Metazoa > Chordata > Actinopteri > Characiformes > Acestrorhynchidae > Acestrorhynchus > Acestrorhynchus altus. Next base: position 8,702,574 of record CM067510.1, on the reverse strand, counting down.
TTGCTTTTGATCACCACCTGAATGATGAAATCATAGTGTGATTTGAGAGTAGACTTATAGCTTTAATTCAAAGGTTTACACAAATATATTGCATTACTTTTAAGGCATGTACATATCTTGCTAAAGAAACGGTATCATTCCATACTGTGGAAAAAAACATAATTTAAAGCCATGATACAAAGGTTTACACAAATATATTGCATTACTTTTACACGGCCCCACTGAACGATTAGAAATGGAATGGTTACTTGAGGTGATTCCTTTGCAGCCAATTAGTCGCTAAATCCTAAAACGCATGGACTTGTTGAAATGCTGAATTTCTTTTTTTTAATGTGCTTTGTCATGCTTTAATAAGCCCCGACACATCTTATCAGGACTTCAATAAATAAAAAGCATGCTCAGCTGTACTGGAGGTCCGGTGACTGACTCTGCAATTTAAGACTATTCCATTGCTTTAACAGTGTGGGTCTTTATCAATCAACACTGTGACGCACCATCAGTTTTTCAGCATTTTGCCCAAATCTGAGCTGAAAGTGTGGCTATACGCACTTCACCATGTGGACTACGTAAAAAAGGATACAATGAATAATGCAATAGTTTTTATAAGCCCCTTGAATTAAAGCTAATTAATTTCTCTGTAATCAAATTTTGATCACATCATTTCAAATACAGTGCTGTGTACAGATGTAAAATTACAAAAATCATCCCTGTCCAAATACTCATGGACCCAACTGTATGTGATATATGATACAATGCAGGCCAATCTCAACCTGGCTGTAAATTTATCTGACACAGTTACGATAGACTTGTCACCATCTTTTGAAAGCTGTTTGGCACACCCTTAGGCATTCCAAGTCTCACCTACAGGCGTAAAATCACTCATTCCAGGACGCAGCACTAGAAGAGTTGATCTGTCACCTCTTTCTGTCATTAAGGTCAACATAAATAGGAGAAAAATCTGATCCTATATCAGCACTTCTATTCTGCAAAGCTTAGATCTACCACCATACCTGAGGCGGCAAAACTGAGCTGCAGCATGGATAGGAAGCTGCCACTGATCTTCATTGCAGTAGAGGTTCGGATCAGCCTTATGGGACAGAAGGTGTTCCACACAGGATAAATGTCCCTCTTGAGCAGCAATGAAGAGAGGCGTGGCAAGATCCTTCGCCTGGCAATTTACATTCGCTCCTACAGCAAATACAAGTGAACATCAGTCATGTTTGAAAACCCACTCTGATGAAAAGCTCTTTCTAAGCCCCTCAGTCAGGCAAATTAATGACTAAACTTCACCAGCATTTGCAAGGACCTCCAGACAGTCATGACGTCCATACTGTGCAGCAACAAACAACGCCGTGATCCCATAGTCATCCACAGCCTCAAGTGAACACACGGTCACCAGTATTTTCACAATCTCAGCGTGACCCTGGGAAAGTGTAGGAATGACTTTCACTCTGCTTCTGCTTTCTAGGTCTAATAATTCAGTTATTTACTATGTGACAAAGAACTTTAACAGTTCTAGGAGGTCTTCAGTCAGTACCTTGTAAACTGCCTGGTGGAGACAAGACCAGTCAGAGGTGGAATGAGTTCTGTTGGCCTCTGCTCCTTTAGTGACCAGCAGCTTCACAACTTCTTTATGCCCACCATCCACAGCTAGCAACAAATCAGGAAAAACAATACTGAAACAGGAAACGCTACAGGACACACATTAACTTGAGAAGTGAGCCATATATGTCAAAACATTTAACCTTACCTGCAAAGAGGGGGCAGGACAAGTCATTGGTCATCTTATTAATATCTGCACCTCCCTTTAGGAGTCGATTAACTGCTCGGATGTGTCCATTCTTTGCAGCAAAATAGAGAGGTGTTTCAGAATTGTGTGTCAGAGAGTTGATGTAGTCTTCAGAGCTGGCTATTAATAGGAAAAAAATATTGAATTATATAGCATTCAATGAAACAACACATTTTTACTGCACTTACCATCTTTAACCTATTGTTCTAACTTAGGGTACAACAATTTCACTTTAACACTGCATCAGTGATACACACCTCTGAATTGAACAGTAGTGATCTGAAGTTAGTTACTGCTTAGTATAAATTGTGCAGATTTTTGATAAGGTTAGAAATAGAGTTGGATAGAGAGATAATAGAGAGATAGTATGTTTCCCCATTGTTTTAATCAACTGATATTTTCTGAACACTTTTAAAGAAACTATTTTTCTGAGGCCAACCAGAAAAATACAGATTGCTGTTACAACACCACAATGTCAATTTTCATACCTATATCAAACGTAGTGTCATAAAACCAATTAGAATATGAAAAAAAACAGACAAAATGTGTTTTAAAGGCCAAATTAACATTGAAAAGGAATTTCACAACTTAATTAATATATCTGTATTTTTCCATTTTTTTATTTACACAAACCCTTCAAAATACTCACTGACAAAAAAGTACCCAGATCAACATAAAGTTATGTTGCCAGGTAGACATCTAAATGAGTACATGCGTGTTCTGATTGGACAGTGGATCAAGGCACTTGCTTCTCCACTGCCTTAAAAAAAGGCCTAGACATGATGCCACCCCTATGATGCACTCAAAGACATTTTGCTCAGTAGAGAGACAATGACAGAGTCCAGGCAATACTGGACTGAGAAAAGCAGGATAGTTCCCAAACTTCTGCTCGACAAAAAGGCCGTTCTGACCATGCTGTTCGGAGGTGTCTGGAGGAGTAGTTATACAAGATCCCCCACAAACAATGAACCGGAATGGAACTGGAACATCTTTACCGACAAATCCAGGTTGTACTTGGGATCCGATGATAGTCGGTTTGAGCGTGGGGGCCTTCTTATAAGCCTCAATCCTTTATGTGTTGTACACTTCAGGGCTAATGATCTGGGGTACCACTGCATACAACAGTTGCTCATCTCTAGTAATGACACGAGGGACACCAACAGCCAACAGATATGTGCAGGACATCCTGTGGCCACATGTGGTGCCTCTCATGGCAGGGCTTCCAACAGGCAGGATAACGCTCACCCACACACAGGAAGGGTTTCCATGGAAGGTCTCCACCTGATTGTAACACCTCCTTGACCTGCCCAGTCACCAGATTTATCACCAATAGAGAATTTATGAGAAGAGTTAGACCAACAGCATCAGCAGCCAAGGACTATGTAGGATCTACAGGCCCAGCTGAAACCTCACAGGTGCAGGATGCCATATAGGACCTGTACTTCTCTCCTATCAAACTCCCTCTCTTCTTGTATCTTGGCTCTTTGCAGTTTCCCCTTCACTGTGATACTGTAATCACATACATCACAACATTCTCACACAGCTATATACAGTGTCATTTAAAGCATTGTTTTATTGAGTGTATTTTAAACAATGGAACTGTGTTTGACTCATTTTGACAGAGAATATGGTGAGAGAGTAATGAAGGGACAGGACAGATGTTTGCTGATGATCTGATTGAGTCAGATTAAACCAGTGTTGTCAGGTCGTGTCTCACCAGCAGCACTGAGGAGCAGGAGCAGACACTGCGAGGATCCAGAAGCTGCAGCTTCATGTAGAGCGTTCCAGCCACGGTTGTCCTTCACGTCCACAGAGAAGCCTCTCCTCAGCAACTTCTGAATCCGCCTGACGTCTCCACGTCTGGCCGCCAGGGCCATAGCTGAGCATGTGTCCTCATAACACTCAGTGAAATCCATCTTCAACGTCAGGCTTTCTTTCTGGTCACCAGCAGCTCAGCTGTCTATTCACACAGCGCCTAAAGCAGCGCGAGTCCTGGCAGTTCGAACACTTCCACGAGCTGATCTGGGATCAGTGGTCTGCCTGTTCCGTAAAGCCTCGTTCTCGGCAGAGGAGGTAAACAACTGTTCTGAGATCAGACTTCGGGTTCGGGTTCGGCTAAACCGCCCCCGACAGCATCTTCTTAGACGTTTCGGCCCCAGTTGCCCATACCACCACCTTCCCTGACTGTTGGAAACCAGTGGTCACTCACTCAAACCAGTTCGAACTAAATTTGGCAACTCGGGCCCATTTCAACCACAAACTCAAGAAGAACGAAAGCCAGTATCACTAAGGGCAACGGGGAAACGGATGTTGAAAACTGGGCTTCAAAATAAAAGCTTCTAAATAACGCATACTAATTTATTTCACACACTGATATAAATTAACATCAACCAACCAGATAACAATGAAATGTTCTATATAATGTGGGAGATTTATTTTTAGGGTATGAATGTAAAAATGTAAAAATAAACATATGAGTATTTTTCCGTGTAAAACACACCTTGTGTGGAATGTAAACAACAGATATCTATAAAGAACAGAGCAGCTTATTTTTTTGTTACTTTACTTCCTCTTATATACCAGAGCGAGGAGACTTGGGCCTTATTAATGGTACAGTCATTTTTTTATGTTTTAATCTCATCACAAATTTTACTCCCTCCTGATTCTGCTCTCACAGGAGAATCCCTTTCAAATATTAGAATTAGAAGCAGAATTACTTTATTAATCCCAGAGGGAAATTGTAAATTCATACAGCTGCATCCATCTATATAAAATATAAAAATAGGATAGAAAGATCAAAATATAAAGTTAAATAAATAAAATAATAACAAACAGTTATAAAAGGAATCAACAGAATAAACTTTTTGGAAATATTTACATGTTAAAATACTTGTGAAAACACCACTAGTTATCATAATAAATAAATATGAACACCCAGAATTATAATTGCACAGAAAATTAAAATGAACAAATTGTGCAAGTGAACCATAGTGGTTTGTAGTGGTCACCCATTAAGGGATGAGTTTGATGGCCACAGGTGGGAATGACCTCCTATAGCACTCTGTAGTGCATTTTGGATCCCGTTATGGATATGGATCCCACTCAGGAGATTGTTCCATTTTATTTGACCTCCTATCATTTCTGAGATTGTATATCATTTTGAAATTGGAGTGACACAGTCCTCACAGGCTGGCTGCTGGGGTGATTTTTTTCCCTGCCAGTTGTCATTGATTTCACACAGATAAAACACTGTATTGATTATGCAAGTGCAACATGAAATCACTTTACTCAAACAACCTGCACTTTGCTGGCGTGTACATGCTGTTTTCTAGGCTTTATAACTCAGAATCAGAGTAACCTACAGACATGATACACATATCACAAACTACAGAATGTCTTACACTATCTAAACAATGGTGATCACAATGATCGTCATTGTGTAACAAATCAGTAAGTAATCAATTTCAGAAATCTCAATTCACTTATTTCCAACTAAATTAAGTTTAAATGACAAAAGAGCTTCCAATGCATGTTTAATGCTATGTTCAGAGCATATGCTCAACCTGCATACAGACTCTTACTGATCAACAAGAGAGGGTGGATCTAATGATGTCACCGACACAGACATTGGGTTACAGAGAAAATGATAAGGATGGGTCTGTTGGCTCTCTTTCTTTGCCCATTCAGTGATCAAATTTCAGAAGTAAAGTCATGAGAAAAAAACACATATGTTCATAAATACCATAAACATAAATCAATTAGATAAACAGAATTCATCAAATGATTGCATTTTCACACTCTGGATGATCAATTTCCATCAGGATTTCTGAGATGTAAAGTGTTTCTTAGTCAATAAGCAAAAGATACAAACATGTAGGCGCAAGCTCAAATTCATACAAATTAATATTTCATATATGTTAATAGCTACATCTTAAATGAAGACAAATTTGAGAGGTGTAGGATCTCCTGAAAATGATATCTGGCATGTGCTTTTTTCTCATGTTAAAATTGGTGAATGAAAGTATATCACACTACAAAAACATCCTACAAAATTGAGGTTTCTAAAGGTTAAAACTTATTTCTTATTGATGTAGTCTTCTAAAGGAATGATATCAGTGGGATGAATGTCACTCATATAGGTATTCAGAAGTTGAGTCTGGTTATCGCAGTTGGTGCTGGACTGATGCCATCTAAAAGGAACTGATACAAGATGGGAAAAATAATTCATTCTTATTACCAGAGGCTCTTGGAGAGCAACCCTATAGCACACTCCATTCAAAAAGTATCACTGTAACTTTCTTTACTAAGGACGATCAATGTTGTAATATTCAGATCTGCACAAAATGTGGAGTAATTACTGTGTAAAATGTGAATGCACACACACACACACATATATATATATATATATATATATATATATATATACACACACACATACACACTCCACTTTGGAGTAGAGAGCCTAACAGGAGCCTGCAGAATTGATATCCCACCAGGCTAAATTGGTGGAACTGTTTTAAGAAAAGAGCATTAAATATGTTCTCTTTTTTACTGTATTTGAAACCATTATCTGTAAATGTAATATAGTACCTGACTCTGTGAGAAAATAACATAATAGCTTATTTATTGAAATATGACAGTGTAGAATAGCCTATGGAAAAAATAAATAAATAAATAATAGCACATAATAGTCCCGTCTGTATGCAATATTGGTTGTTTGTCCTTCATGAGACACAAAGAACTGGCCTTTAAGAATAATACAAATTGTATCATTGTACTGTTGTAGACCAACTCATTTGGAAGTTATATATTATAACTGGTCAACATATAATGGAGTTAAGCTGCAGAATGTCTCAGATGTCAAATGTTTAAGAGTTTATTTGTGTTAGAACAATGGGCTAGTTTGTAGTACTGGTCAAACAGATTGCCAGAGGGGTTTAGGTCATACAATGTTCCTGTGTGAAGAAGTGGCTCTAGGTAAGATCAGCTGCCATACATTCAGAGCAAAGAGGTTGGTAATCTATTATTGAAAGTCACTTTGTTCTGTCTTTGGTGTACCTCAAACTCATTGCTGACAGTTGACGTAACAATCATTTTCTAATTGAACAAGTAGAGGAATGAAAATGACCATGGACCATAAACATCTGTGCAATGCTTGAGTAATTAAATAAAATGTAAGGCTGTTGTTTAAAATGGGGGATTAAAACTGTGACATTTCAAGTTGCATAACTAGACAATAGCTAATAAATTATTGAGTAAAAGTGTCCTGGGTAGAGTCCAAACCTGTCATTACCTGGGCATTATGACAAAGTTTCAGTTTTAATTTTGAATAAAATATATTTAAAATCCTGAATCTGACTTAATTCATGTATATTAAAAGGTTTTTGAAGACATTATACTACTTTATTCATATTATGGTATGTATTTCATTATTATTATAATAAAATGCAGAAGTAACTTTCAGGAATTTTACTGCCAAATGAGTTTCAACAATATTTTGGATAAATGAATACAGAACTATAACTGTTACAATGACTGAAAAAGAAAAGATGATGTAATAAATTGTAATATAATCTGTTGTATTTCAGAGCACCAATATTTTTTATTCAGTTCTGAGCCCTGTAGCTGCTCTATACACTCTTCCACAGGTTTTATACCTAGGCTTTGTCTGCCAACAGGTTTTTCTGTTTTTCTACTCCAAAGAGTCAGATTCTATTGCTAGTGCTTCTCTACAGGGACAGGCTGTGTGTGCATTTGTACATCTGTGTCAGCAATGGATGCAACCTACAGACATTAGGTAGAGGTACATATAGTGTACCTCTGAGGAATCTTTTATAACTCTTTTTATAACCATCCTATAAAATAAACATTTCTGCAGCCTAGAAGGTTCTCGAAAAGGCAACTAGCCCTGTAACTATCTCTAACTACACACAATGTTCTACTCCAGGCCAGGTATGGGTCACATACTGAGCCGTATTGGGCTTCATTGGGCTAATACTAACCTTAGAATTGCCACCATTAAATAGAACTTGTGTTTATATATATATATATATATATATATATATATATATATATATAGAGAGAGAGAGAGAGAGAGAGAGAGAGAGAGAGAGAGAGAGAGAGGAGCTGATAAAATAGACATCTGTTTGGGTGGGTTCATATTTTTTAATGAAATTATGAATACAAATGAATTTTTCCATAATATTTCATTTTTTGTGATGCTCTAGTATATAAATATCTTCACAGATGCACTAATGGAATTTTGTCTCAGCATGTCTCTCCCTCCTTCTGTCTCCCTCTCTCATGTGTCACCACCTTTTGTCACTCCTTCAGCGCTGCCTCTCACCTTTCCAGAGTCTGTTCACCAGCTGCTGATATGAATGGGTGTATAACTCTATGGGCTACCGTGCAAACATGAATTATTCACAAGACCCCTTGCGAGACTGTGCTTGTGTACCTGCATCTGTTTTGGAGAGCCCACATAGGTGTTTGTGTACTAAAGCAAGTTCAATCCTTGATGTGTGTCAGTGATACCAGCAGCCTGGGACAAGCAGAAAGACTTACCAGACCCCCACCATGCCTCTGGTGCACCTAAGAAGACAAGTAAGTAATTTAGTACTACACTGGTATATGGTATTTAGAGACTTACATGACTTTACACTGTGAACAATGTAGAACATTTTGTATTCTGAAAAAAATATGCATTTTTAAGTTAAGAATGAATGATTGATAAGATAGGCCATACTTATGAAATCTTGGCGCACAAAGTATTTCATGACTTTGTTTAACTGTGAGCATTATAGCTTATGTATCATAGACAGGTAAGGACCATTTACTGATGGACAGGTCAAGTCTTTTGCCCAAACATTATTGCATTCAAGACCAAGAGCTAAATGGCTGAAACCTAGTCCTAATGGTGACCATCAGATCAGGCACACCTTTCTCTTTAGCTGACAGACATGACACATGATCTTGTCCACCTCCTACAATGGGTCTCTTTACTATTTCAGGCTCATGGTATCAATAAAAAACTAAAATAAAGATATTTATAACCTTAAGACTTTAAAAATAAAAGTTACCTAGGACAGAAAGGACACTCACATTTAATAGCTTTCTTACAAATATGTAAAATTTGCAGGTTATAAAGGAAATGTCCTGACATCTGGAAAACCAAAGAAGAGGACAAATCATGCAAGTTTAATTCTACATTATGCCTCCTGCCAAATCACCAAGAAAGGAAAGAGGGGGTAAACAGAAAGGGGAGAAAAACAAGAAGGAAAAGGAAGAACCAGCTCAAATTAAAAGAGGACAGAAGACGGGATCTAAAATTTCTGAAGATGCTACTGAGAATAGTACTGGAAGAAGAAAGGAAAATGGTGTTAAAGAGCAAGCAAAAAAAACAGATATTGTTAGTAAAAGAAAGGCCAAAAAAGACAAGGATCAAATTGGAAAGACAGACCAAACTGAGGAGATACAAAATGAAGAAATCGAACCTCCTAAAAGAATTAAAAGAGGGAGACAGCAAAAGAGCAAACCTGTACCTCCTAAAGAGACTAGTGATAGAATTCCAGAGAAAGGAGGTAAAGGTAAAGTTGGCAAATCAAAACCTAATTCAAAATCTCCTCCAGCAAAAACAACCAGGAAAAAACCTGAAAAGCATGTTGAAAGGCGAGGTCGTGCGATAGCAGACTCAGAGGAGGATGAATCTGAGACTGAAAAAGAGAAGTCTGAAGAACAGAGTGAGGAGGTTAGTGAAGAAGAGAATGAGGAGGTGTCAGAAGACGTGAAGGGGACTGCTGAGACAGAAGCAGGTAAAGTGAGCAGTGAGGAGGAAACATCAGACACAGAGATTAAAACTGGGAAAGAGGAAGAACAAGTAGAAGAACAAGAAGAAGAACAAGAAGAGGGTAAAAACTTGCAAGAAACAGAAGAGGATAAAGAGGAATCTTCAGAAAGCGAAGTTAAAGAGAAGGACAAATCTATCAGCAGTGAGGAGGAGGAGGCGGAGGAGGAGGAGGTTAAATCCCAAGAGCTGATCAGTAACACTGAAGGCAAGCAGGAGAAATCTGCTCTTCCATCTAAAAAGACAACGCTTCACCTTACTTCACACCTCCAAAACCAGAGAGAGATGTTGAAATCCAAGATACTACGTAAGAAAGAGCCTGTACCGACAGAAACAACTAATGATGACCCAGTGCCTTCAGAACAGGTCCCAGCAAAAAGAATGACTCTCAGAAAGAGTGATGTAGTAAAAGGAAAATCTCAGATTCTACAGCTGGCAGGCAAAACAAAGGCAATGAATAAAAAAGAAGCAAAGCAGAAGGAAGAAAAAGAAGTAGCTCCATCAAAAGGTCCCAAAGGTTTGCTCAACAAACAGTCCCGGATGTTATTTACACTGAAAAAGAAAGGTAAGGATGATGGAAACGAGACAAAACAAGAAGAGTCGGTGGATGAAATTAAAGAAGAACCTGTAGAGAAACAAAAGCCAAGCATGCAGTCTGAGAATGTAAGACTTGCCCTAGGAAAGGTAAAGATTCCAAGAAATAAGATAGACAATGAAGAATTAACAACAGAAACAACTGAGAATGAAGAAGAAGTGTCCTCAAAAGCAACAGAACGTTTGCTAGCACGGAAGAGGGGAATGACTACCTTGCGTCGTGTCTCTGGCTGGATACAGAAGAAGATGCCCAGAAGTGTCAGTGTTCGACGAAAGCTGTCAACAGTGACACAAGCAATTGGAATTTCTAAATGGCTGCCTGCCCTTGTTCTAAAGAAAAAGAATTCCAGATCAAAGTCAAAGAAGAGTCTTCTTCGCCACAGAATGGCCATGAAGATGGCTGGCAATGCTGCAAAGTCTAAAAGGGGCGAACCAGATGATGTAAAACCAGAGGAGAGATCAGATACTCAGCATGACTCTGCTGAATGCCCAGGTGATTTCTCTGATGACCCTTCTTCATCTCCACAAGATTCAGAAGAAAAGGCCAACCCAGGTGATGCCAAATATGCAATTGTCTTCCCCAGAATGAACAAAGTCAGTAAGGCCAAAGACACTTCTGTTGCTCCTGCCAGCCCTAGCACAGGCAGTGATGCCCCTCCAGAGCGTAAACCACCAAAGCCTGGTGCTCGTCTGGTTCTCCCAGTGAAGCCAGACTTTAGTCTGCTCAAGTCTGTTAAAAAGACCAATACTGCCAGTCAACCAGAAAGAAATGACAACTCTGAAGAACAAGGGTTAGATGGTCAAAAAGAGGCCAAAGTAGAAAAGAAAAACCCCATGTTTGAGGGAAAAGGCATCCTGCAAACAGCTAAGGGAAAGCTTGGGGGGTCACAGGTCAATCTTTCCAAACTATCCATGTCCAAGCCTCAGCTAGGAGGTATCGGAAATGTTTTGCAAAATGGAGATGTGGAGCAGAATCAGAGGAATCGGGTGCTTCCATCTGCGGAGGCTGGGCTCCGAAGAGAAGGTTTGCACCCATCACTTTATGAAGAGGAAGCAGATAGAGAAGTAGAAGAACTGATGGGTGAGGGTCTTTTCCCTTCAACTATGGAGCTACACTGGGCCCAGAATCACCAAATGTGTGATCCTCAGGACTGGCTTCGAAATGAAAACCTACTGCCACATCAAACCGTTGAGAAGCTTACCAAGTGGACTGTGTATCAAGATGATGAACATGCTCAAACTGTACCTATCCACAATGGAAGGGGCCCATGGGAATCAGAGGATCCAACTCAAAATATGTTAGAAGACAGACTCAGCAGCACTCAGGTAAAAACATGTATGTGTTTGGCATTGTTTATCTGTGTCTTCTAACTATAGATTGTAATTGATTAGGGTATTTCTTGATTTACCTTTCCTGTGGCTTTGTGCTCAACTCCACAATGCCTTTGCTTTGTACCTGTGATGTTATCACAATGGCTTATGTTGCATGCATGGAAGTTACAGTGTTCCTCTGTAGCATGCTGATACTGTACTCTGTTCAGCAGCGTGTGTATACTGAACCTGCTGTGTTGGTTGAGTTTGTGCTGCTACAGGGTCATGACAACTATGAGCTGTTATTATCCTGGTGTCTCACAGAAATGTACTGCTCAATACTCTCTACCCCAGGTTCTCATGCCAGGAAGCAACCAAGCTGTGGAGGTGGATGAAGTGGAGGACTTGTCACAATTGGAGTGAGTTATCGCATCTACTGTGTCAAGTGAATTATCCTCTCTCAACCACAGGAATGTTCTTCTGCATCATAGTATTTGCACAAAATGCTTTGTATATGTATAAATAGTGCAATGACCAGTGTATTTTTCTACATTGTGGCTTGTATACCATATAAAAAGGTATACAGTATACAGCATAAATAGTTGGATGTGTGTACCTAAACTGACTTTGCTTAAAGTAACTCATTTGTGTTTGCAGAGAAGTGTGTGAGAGTTCGGTACTGCTGAATCTGAAGAAGCGATTTCATCGGGATTCCATTTATGTATGCATTAGATTTCCTAAACAATAAGCAATATGACCTCTCTCAGGTATAGTCTTTCCATGTCCAACTGTTTCAATAGCCTCCACTTTTCCAAAACAATGAATCTACCTGTGGTCAGGTCTGTTCTGCAACAATATGAAAGCTTATTTGCTTACCTGTCTTGTATTTTGACTTTGCTCCTTTTTGTGTCACTGATTTCCTCAGACATATATTGGCAATATGCTGCTGTCAGTCAACCCCTTTAAGCCTCTGAATATCTTCACAGAGGATCTGAGACAGCAATATCAAGGAAAGGAGAAGCACAATAACCCACCGTAAGTAGCCAGAGCACGTCCCTTTGCTATCCACTTTACTGAGAATATTCTACATTGTAAGGAAACACCCCCATAAAAAGAAAACAGTTTGGCAGGTGGTGATCCCATGTTAGATACAAGTAGTGGGGAAAGGGGAGAACTTGTTAAGCAATCTTGAATACTGCCATCTTGAATTCAACAAATAGGAAGATACAGTAGGTGTGTGACACATCAAACTCATAGAGAATATCAACAGAACAGAATGAAGTGTGCTTCATGTTAACGTACTATTTATTGATTCTAATGTTAAAACTTTATTTTTTAATGTTACAAATTCAATATAATGTCTACAGATTGTGTTTGATATGCTCTCCGTGGTGTTTGTGTGTAAAGGTTATACTTTTCTCCCCATTGCTGATGAGATTTAACCAAAATATCTGGCTAAGTGTTAGGGCAAGCATCAGCAATTCTGTCTTTCGCATTCTCTATCTTCACAGAGGAAACAAATGCCTTGACATGACCCCACAGATAGAAATCCACGGGGCTTTAATCAGGGGAATGTGGACCCCTATGACCAATCCACTTTTGGGAAAACAAATCACAGGTTCATATCACGGTTCTCTCTGACAATAAGCCCTTAAATAATGTGGGCCACTGTATTGTAGATGGAAATCACAAAATGTCCCCAACTTCTTAGAGCAATGAAGGAAACTTGCCTAATTGTTTGCCATCAATGTCAATGAATGGTTCCACAATTCAAGTAACCCTTGATTACCCCACACATTCAGTGTCAGCATAACATGACTTGGGTGAGCCAACCATGGATCAGTCCAGTCACGGTGGCTGGGCAGTACTAGTGATTCTGTTTGTAGACCTCACCATGCATTTCATCATTGAACCAAACATGATGGAGAAAATAAGGGTTTCTCTGAAGTTGCTATGCCACACATTCTGCAGATTCTACCCAAAGGTATGGCTCATTAGTTAGGTGTTTCAGCAGAAATGAGGATAATGTCAACATGCTCTGTATGGCATAGCATCCCTTACACCTATATCAAAGAAATAATCACTGTTTGAACTTGAGAATGAATAAAGTTACACAAACATTATTCACATGAATGCAGAACACAATTTGATTATGGTTTGATGTATCACTTCCCATTTAAAATATGAAGAGAGTGATATTAAAGATTGCCACCATGTTCATATGGTGAATACCCCCTTCCCCCACAGCTTGTATCTAAAATTTTATCACCTTCTGTCAAACATTTTCATATTAAATGGGCATTTCTCTACTTTGGAGACATGGTTCCTGTGATGCTCTTGTTGACTTTTGTTGAATGATCTCTCTAGCCATATTTATGCCATTGCGGATGTTGCTTTTTGCCAGTCTCAAAACACTACCCAAGAGCAATGCATAGTCATAAGGTGAGAGATCCTGTGTCATTTAACTCATATCCACGGAACATCTGGGTTTATGTAATGTTGTGCTTTATTAAGTGTTAATGCTCTTTGCACAGTGGCCAGAGTGGATCAGGGAAGACTGAAGCAGCCAAACTTATTGTCCACTACCTGAGCACCATGTATCAGGGCAGAAATGACAACCTCCGTCAGGTGCTGCAAATAATGAAAACGTGCATTTTTACATTATATTTGTTGTTTCATTCTTTTTTTTTCTTGATACAAATTTGGCTGGAAAATCTCCATTTTCTTGTTTTCATAGCCAATGGATGTTTTGCCCATATTAGAAAGCTTTGGAAATGCCAAAACTATACTCAACAACAACTCTAGCCGTTTTGGCAAATATCTTCATATTCATATACGACAGTAAGTCTTACCCCTCTTAATATGCTTAATATACTATGCGTCCTTTGTTCGCTGTATGTGGCCATAAGAAAATAAATGCTGGTTGATTCAATCTCCTAACTGTTTTGCCAGTGGCCTTGTTGTCGGGACTTCATTGTCAAAGTATCTCCTTGAAAAATCACGTGTTGTTTTCCAGGTACACATGTTCACGTGTTCTGTTAATATTTAAATTTTACATTTAACATGTCGGCATTCAAAGAAATGTACTTTTGTAATAGTCATCCTATGCAATGTTATTGTTACTGTTAAGTAATGCTGTATCGATAGCCATCATGTAGTCTTTTCTCCCCTGTAGGCCAGTGAAGAAAGAAACTATCATGTTTTTTATGAGTTGTTGGCTGGGATGAATCAGTGGGACAAGCAGAGTCTATATCTGCAAGGAGCTGAGACCTACTACTATCTCAACCAGGTTTGAGTGTGGATTTGAAAAAGGCAACTGTAAAACGTGATTAATGTCTTAAATTAATGTCTAAAACTACCTAATGTCCTTGCTTTTTAAAACCTATATGTAGTAGGCTAGTAATTGCAATTTGCATTGTGTAATGTATAATAAAGGGTGGTGCCTGTGAGTTGCAAGGAAAGCATGACACTCAAGACTTCCTGCTTCTGGTGCACTGTTTGGAGACCATTGGCTTACATGGGGATCAGATAGCCACAATATGGGCCATCCTGTCATCAATTCTACAGCTAGGCAACATCTGCTTCAGCTCATATGAGGTCTGTTTATTCAGGTGCTTTTGATTTTATTGTGTCAATGCTCTTATGAAGTGAAAGGTGGAAACCTGTAGTTGTACATACACCCATAGTAAAAACAAAGTTGCCCCCAGAAGGAAATGTCAGATTGCAATGCTATTAGAAGGAAGATGAAGGTTATCAGGAGCAATAAATTATAAACAATTCCAACTGATATGGGCAATATTTATGGAGCAGTATGGTGACGGGTATAACATAACATGCCAGATGTCTCAGAACGGAGGTTCCTAAGAGTGTCCTGCAATTATTCGTCCCATGCACTTTGAATATTCTCACTCAATTCCTGCAGATTTTGCATTAGTGTTGCAGTGTTGATCATCCATCCAATAGCATTCCACACATTTTTCATTGGGGATAGGTCTAGTGGTGACTGGCCATGGTGTAATATCCGTATCTTCAAGGCAGGCTCTTGAGATGGCAGCAGTATGCAGACAAATATCAAGTTGAAATAGCGCACTGGAATGTGCGCTCAGGAAAAGGTAGGGTCACTGGTTGCAGGACCTCTTTAATGTAATGTTGGATTGTCAAAGCACCTGTAATGAAGACCCAAGGTGATCTGGCAATTTCATAGGAAATTGGACACGACATTATGACACCAGGCCTTCGGGACAGATCATTCGTGACAACAAACCATTGATCTTGGCGCTGACCACAAAAATCACCTCAAAATCAAATGCAGGACTCACTAGAGATGACCCACTGTCATTACGAGTGATTCCTTAACAGTCCAGCATGACACCATTGTAGTCATGCATTTCAATTGGCTGATTCCTTCTGGGTGCAACTAAGCCACACTATGTAGCATTTTACCTTAAAATAGTAGCTTCAAAATTATTGTGATGCTTCACTGACATGTAATAGAGAAAATGGTGCTTTTATTGTTGGTACTTTGTGCTTGGCACACACATCTGAAGAGGGAAGGATAGTGCTTGCAAGAACTACGTATCCTGAGTCATATTCATGTAGAATTTTGTATTATTACTCTACTGCCTCAGTTTACATGTTTCTTTCACTTTCAATAATGGTTCTGTATCGTTCAGCTTGTCCATAAATGCATGTATGTACTTTAGTGGTGGTTCAAAGTACAAAGTACACTTCCTTACTGTAGGGGAAGCCCACAGTTTTGCTGTATTAAAGTATGACCAGATAGATGCCAGTGTTTATACAGTCATATATCATGGTGCAGAGAGTAAGAGTATAAGAAAGTCTTTTTGTGACCTTATTAGTCACTTTCAGAGCAGCAGCAGGAGGTTAGAGTTGCCCCAGCCATAAGCCACATTACTCATGTGCCACTCCTTGTGTGTGTTTCTCTCTGTATGTGTGTGTGTGTGTGTGTGTGTGTGTGTGTGTGTGTGTGTGTGTGTGTGTGTGTGTGTGTGTGTGTGTGTGTGTGTTTAATATTTACAGAGTGAGTCATTTGAGGTGGCAAGGATCTTTAGTGAGGCTGAAGCTCGGAGAGTGGGTAACTTGTTACAGGTGTCAGCCGAAGCCCTGCAGACTGTTATTACACATAGAGTCACTGTGAGAACCATGCACATCTTTACCTGCTCACGCTTAGATATTCACTTTCACACTTGTCTTCTGACACAAATCCCCTGGGTGGCAAAAAAAAGTCTCATTAGTTTTATTCTTTAATGTCTTTCTATAGGAAACTACCTACGATAGGATCTACTGCCCTCTTTCTGTGGAAAGTGCCATTGAATCCAGGTAGGCCACTGTACAGCAGTGTTCAAATCCTCATATTGAATGTCAAGCCACTGTCCTTTAATAGTAATGCATTTCTACAACGTGTATAATGTTTGTGGCTTAGGGATGCCATTGCCAAGGCCCTTTACTCTGTGCTCTTTGACTGGCTGGTGGACCGCATCAATGAGTGGTTGATCCCCACAGAGATGGACAGCACTGTAGGCATCGTGGACATTTATGGGTTTGAGGTTGGGCATTATATTCTCTGCTACTGGTGTGAAAATCCCTGCTTCTGGAGGTCAACCTTCCTGTTAAATCTTCCATAAATCTTTGTTGTAAGCCATAATGTAGCACACTTGGCCCAGCTGAAACAAAACCCAGTTCAGGAGTAGAGTTGTACAAGACATTGTTCCACTTATCTCAAGTATATTTCATTCATGTCATCTCAACATAGAGAATGGGACAAGTTCCTTATTTATATGCTGGCTGCACTGCATGAACAAAATGTTTAATAGACATTCACTTGTTTATTTTACTGTTCATTACAGGACCTAGGTGTGAACAGTTTTGAGCAGCTGTGCATCAATTTTGCAAATGAACAACTCCAGCAATTTGTGAACAAAGCACTCGTGTCACAAGAACAGGTCAGCATTTCTTACATTTTCTTACAGTCTTAGAAAGGGGCACCAGTCATGTGGTTTTCATTCACAAATACATGATTTAACACTCATTTGTCAAAATCACTAACACTTCTGAAGGCAGAACAACCACCACTGGTTGAGAATAACCTATTAAAATAACCAGTAGGTGGAGCTTTAAAAACATGTAAACCTGTATGAGTGTTATATGTAGATACATTGCATAAAAATGTGCAACCACATGAGCGCTAGCTACTTTGCAGTCTCTGCACCTAAATGACCACTGCTCTGATATTAAGTGTATTACAGTGGTGTATTACAAATATTACAAATTCTTCATTTATGATTTACAACATCTACCTAATCTTTTCTTTACTACATGCCAATGCAGTAACTGGCATGCACTACTAGGGGACAAGACATGAAAAGCAATATGGTACTTATAATATGGTCTTAGATGTTGGGTGGCTAGTAGACCTTCCATGTAGGTTTCTGACAAACCAGCACCATTTAAGAATTATTACATAAAAACAGAATTGCACATCTTTCATGTAGTACATCCACATATACAGCCCTAAGCTTCGCCTAAATCAGGGGGGTGTCCAATCCTATCCTTAAAGGGCTGTTGTGGCTGCAGGTTTTTGATCCAACAAAGCAGAAGTTAACTGAAGACTGAAACCAACTGATTAAACAAGTAGAATCAGGTTGTTTGGAAAGAAAACCTGAGGCCACACTGGCCCTTTATGGATAAGATTGGACACCCCTGGCCTAGAGGTTATTTTATTTTCATATTCTCTGAACCAACTGCATTTGTTGCTGATTTAACAGCAACAACCTTAGCTAGTTAGTTGCCAGAGCTGCACCACTAATGCATGACATGAACTACCAACTCTATGTAGTATTTGCTTCTGTTTACATTATTTGGTTCTCACTAGCTGTCACTAATAGTTGATTTGTATTAACTGAATTGTATATGAACAAATTATATAAATACAATAGTTTGAAACTAAAAGTGTAAACCACAAGATTAAAAACACTTAATACACAAACATCATCATAAATCTACACATAAATGCATTTCAGGTTTGATGAGAAATCATCAAATTGTCACAAGCCCAATAGTTCAGAAGCAGAACTGGCTACCTTTGAGTTTAAAAGAATGTATATAATGTAATAATAATGTGGTTGACTTTTTGAATTGGGGAGTGAAGTGGACTGAGAGCACAAAAGAAAAAATCATTTAAAGGAAGGAAAACTATCAACATAGAGTTGAAGCTATTTTGTTCAGAGGCATGGGGTAAAATTCTTTCAAGCTGACAGGTCTAATCAACAGAAATTGGTTTAGTTGCAGTTATCGCTGCATAATGGGTCACACCAGATACTGACTGTTTAGCAGCCTGGTGGCCTAGGGGAAGAAGGTGTCTTGGAACCGGCTGATTCTGTTCCTCGTGCTTTTGTACTTCCTACTGCTGGGCAGCTTTGTGAACAGGCAGTGGCTTGGGTGGGTAGAGTCCATTATAATCCTCCTGGTCTTCCTCAGACAGCAGCTGGGAGCTGAACCCTGGGGTTGTGCCGCGTGGTTTGCACTACATGGATATTTCCTCTCAAAAGCAGCACAATTCCCGTACCAGGTAGTGATGCAGCCCCTCAGATGTAGAGCATCCTCAGGATGCTGGGATTAAGACCAAACTTCTTCAGCCTCCTGAGGTAGTGACCATGTGACCATGTAAGCTCCACAGAGATGTAAGCACCAAGTAACTTGATGCTCCTGACCCTCTCCACAGTGGTCCCATTCCTGCTCCCTGAAGTCTTGCTGACAGTTAGAGAGAGTATTCCTGGCACCAGCAGGAGGCTGACCTCCTCTTTGTAGGCTGCTTCGTTGTCATTGGAGATTAGGCCTATGATTGTTGTATCATCAGCAAATTTAACAATGACATTGGAGCTGTGTCTGACTGTGTAGTTGTGGGTGTACAGGAAGTACAGGAGTGGACTGAGCACACAACCCTGGGGCTCCAGTGTTGAGGGTCATTGAGGAGGATGTGTTTCTGCGCATCTTCACCACCTGCTGACAGTCCTTTAGGAAGTTTAGGATCCAGCTGCAAAGAGGTCTGAGATCCCGTAGCTTCATGTTGAGCCTCAGGGGAAGTCCATTAACAATATTCTCATATACATGTTCTTTTTGTCCAGGTAGGAGAGGGCAACCTGCAGAGTGAGGGCAATTGCATGATCAGTGGAATTGCAGTGGGTCCAGGGTGTCTCTGACCAGCCTCTCAAAGCACTTGCTTATGACAGAGGTCAAAGCAAACGGGCGCCAGTCATTTAAGCAATGGATGCTGGCTGTTTTTGGAACAGGGACAATGCTGGCATGACTGAGAGGGAGAGATGGTGTAAAAAAAAATGCTAACTGATCTGTACATGCTTTAAGCACATGCCTGGAATGCCATCAGGGACGGTGGCTTTGAGGGTGTTGATCTTGCACATCAACTAAAGAGATGGAGGGTGGGTTGGACTCTCAGTGGACGTTGCTCTCTCCATGGGCTCACAGTGATTTGCTTTGAAACAAGCATAAAAGGAGTTTAGTTCATCTGGAAGTGTGGCATTTGTGTTGCTCAGGGAGTGAGAATTCCCCTTAAAGTCTGTGATTGTTTTTAACCCCTGCCATAAGCTTGTGACGCTTGAGATGTCTCTGCAGTGCTGAGAATGACCCACCATTGTGTGTGTGTGTGTGTGTGTGTGTGTGTGTGTGTGTGTGTGTGTGTGTGTGTGTGTGTGTGTGTGTGTCTAAACTAGCCTCACACAAGACAGTATGTGTAGTTTAAATAATGTATGCTGCCCCTTTTGTGCCCTTCCTCCCAATTCTCTGTGTCTGTTCCTGGTTGTCTGATGTTGGGCTGTGTGTTGTCTGTCTTGTGTTTCAGGAAGAATATAACTCAGAGCAGATTCAGTGGTATCCTGTAACCCTACAGAACTTTCACCCCTGCCTAGAACTCATCTCTGCTCGTCCTTACGGCATCCTCCGCATCCTTGATGACCAAACCTGCCTCCCGCAGGTACTCACAGTAAATACTTCATCTGCATCATTTGCAAGATCGAACATGTGTCTAGGGTCCATCCTGGGAAAACACACACACACATACAAACAGACACACACAGACACGCACACACACACACACACACACACACACACACACACACACACACACATACTACATTCAGCTAAATAAGATTTGATGTGCATCAAGTTCAAATTCAGTTGCTCTTGAGGAGTCTTTGTGTACCCTTCCTCTTTTATTATCACCTGCTCATGCACCTCTCTCTCTCTCTCTCTTTCTCTCAGGCTACAGACCACACATTCCTGCAAAAATGTCATTATCACCATGGCAACAGCCCCTACTATGCCAAACCCAAGATTCCTCTTCCTGTCTTTACTGTGTATCACTATGCAGGAGCTGTAACTTATCAGGCAAGCAACTAATCTTCAGTGCAAAATGAATATTTTGTTGCAAATCCATTCATTCACTTAGTGACCAGTGGTTTGCAAAAAGAGTTTATCCTACATTTGTTGGAGTCACTCCCTCTACTGTCCAGTGAAGGCTTTCCACTAGACTTTGGAGCATTGTTGTGAGAATTGTAATGCATTCATCATTCCAGAGAACACAGTTCCAGCTGAACCATAGCTCAGTGCTGGTGACGTTAGGCATGGTGCCAGTAGGTTCATGCTTATCTGCTCCAGTTTCCTATTTTATTGGCAGTACTTCTGTACCAGGACTAGCTAAACAAATATTTAGACACATTTGGATATGCAAACAATGGATATACTTGATGTGGTATGGTTTAAGTAATTGTAGGGTTTTCCATTCATTGTAAATGCATATCTCCCAATAGGTTCACAACTTTCTCAACAAAAATCACGACTTGTTTCGTGCAGAGGTGCTGGAGCTCTTTGCACGCAGTAGATCAATGGTAAAGTCAATTCAGATGTCCTTGTGTTTTGTCTCTGTCTGCAAACTAAATATGATCTGTGGTACATTTGAATGAAATTGTTGCAAAATGACTAAACCAGTGACTAAGCAGTGTTGGTGGTGTGCAGATGGTATCAGGTTTGTTCCGTAAGGTGCAGGAACGCTACATCCAGCAGAGAGAGCTGGGTTTCAGAGGGAAAAGCTACCGACATCAGGCCTCTACTGTAGCAGCACACTTTCAGCAGTCACTCACAGAACTCATCACAAGGTTGGAGAGGTTGGCAAAGACTTTTTACTTTTCTAGTTTGCTTTAAACTTGCTTATGTTACAAATATTTCTGTAATGTGGGTTCTTTAGTGAACTGCATTCTATTGTAATCCAGAGCTTATGCTTCTATATCCAAATGTTTGAGTTAAACATGCCTTAGAAGGTGACATTTAATCATTATTTTTATTATTATTTCACATTTACAAAGTAGCTAAGTGACTTGCAGTGAATGCAGTTTTACACACCCATGTACAACAATGTTTTGCCTTAAATTGGAACATGCTGCTTTTCCTTTTATGGTGGACATGTGAATAATTAGATAAGCTTTTCCCTGATTGCCCTGGTTTATGGAGAGGCAATAATCAGAAAACTGCAGACTGAAGTCCGAAATTTTATCGATGCACTTTACGTTCACTTGAGGAACCATATAACAGAAAATCTCTGGGTTTACATGAGTCTGGCAATTATCAGATTTCTACTTTGCAACCAGCCAATAATCTTACAGAATAAACCGACTGAGGTGGGTGGAAGGTGGAGTCTCTGCTTTGTGCCATTGGATGAGAAAGCCCTGCAGCTTCTCAGGAGCAGTGAATGTTCAGACTGAGAAAAACAAATAAACAAACAAAATGATGAACGATGAATTATACCTGTGCTGAGAAATCTGATTACTGAGCTCTTTTAATCTTTCTTAATCAGATTACTAGATAGACTTTACTGTAATCTAAGAAATCAGAGTATGCTGTTTACATGACCACTTCAATAATCAGATAACTGCCAGAATCCTATTGAAATCGGGATACTAAGTACATGAAAACACACTCATTATGACAAACCTCACAGAATCAGGGCATAGCATTGTTTTTTAGCACTGTAACAAGAACATTGTACTTACTATTTGTAATTATTCAAGAGTTTTACCAGCCAGTGCCGCTACCCTATCCGTGCGATGTGCAGTTGGCTAGATGAATAGATGGCAAAGCCTTTGGCTATAGTTAACTTTTAGCCCATCACAGATAAATGCTTGCTTTTGCTTCCTCGCACCCTGCCTTCAATGCAATGTCTCCCTGAACAGGCCTCAGGCAAAGCTGCAATTATGCGTAGGAACTTGCTATCAGATATGTAGAGAAGTCTGGCCAAGATATGATGCACAATGTTGGCAAAGACTGTCTCTGAAAAATACAAGTAACCAAAACACCATATGTTCCCAAAGTAGCTGTTGAATTTTATGATTTCACCAGCTTTACTAGGAGGGCAAGCAGGGCCCATTTTAAAGCTCTGCTTTAGTTCCGCTGGATTTAGTTTTGAATGAAAAGACATGTGTTTTAGGTTCATGGTATGTAGCTACCATGTTCTGAACTCTCATTATTCAATCATCTCAGGGTAAATACAGTTTTCCATTCTAGAGCACTTGAAGGTAGATAACCTGTTGTTTTTGCTTTTCTTTTAGGTGTAAGACTACATTTATTCGATGTTTTAAGCCAAACTATGTCAAGGTAAACTCTAAACTACACTTCCTTAAGCACACTTGATTTATTATGTCATGCTGAATACAAATGGATGTTGTCTCTTTCATTAAAAAAGAAATGTATAATATAGAGATCATTGTCTTACTCATTTCATAATAAAATGTTTTTGCTGTGTAAAACACAGCTAGTACCTAAATATAGTAACAAAGACAGCAACAGTCCTTCATAGCGGCTCAGATCTGTATGTTTACATTGTTCATCCTTCTACTTTCTCAGCTCCCTGGAATATTTGATGTGGACTACATCAGTACACAGCTGAGACATGGAGGAATCCTAGAGACCATTCATATTAGAAAGGAGGGATTTCCTATCCGCATCCCATTCAAATACTTCATGGAAAGGTGCTGAATTCATTGCATAATGAGAAGCTAATTAGAAATGTTAAACATGGTTTTGGAATACAGGCTCATCAAGTATCATTTGTTAATGAATGATCCTTTCTGTACTGTTACACATTTTCCCCACACTTCTCTAATTGTGTTTCTCGCTCTTTCTGGTGTTAGAT
The DNA here is from genome assembly GCA_034509495.1 of Acestrorhynchus altus. Taxonomy (NCBI): domain Eukaryota; kingdom Metazoa; phylum Chordata; class Actinopteri; order Characiformes; family Acestrorhynchidae; genus Acestrorhynchus; species Acestrorhynchus altus. Next base: position 8,678,820 of record CM067510.1, on the reverse strand, counting down.
ATGGTGTGCTGTTAGCACAGAGGCCTACACACGTCCCTGAAAAAGAGCAAGTAGTTTCCCTGCTGGAGGTTATTGGTGCTGAAGATGGTCTGTACCAATTAGGACGGACTAAGGTGTGGTGAAATGAAAGATTTCTAGTGTGATCACTCATGAATCTGATGAAAACATTAGGATCCCATAATCTCAGTTTCAATAAAAACACACACTCTTTCAGGTGTTTATGAAAGAGTCTCTTTACCAACGGGTGGAGGAGAAATGGAGCAGCACTCAGACTTGGGCAGCCATTACCATCCAGAGGAATATTCGTGGTTTTATTTGTCGACGCAACTTTCGCTTCTTCAAACAGAAAGCTATTGTCATCCAGTCCCACATTAGGGGTCACCAGGCCAGGTATGAGGGGGCATGTGGGTGGGGAGTAGTGTTTAAATAAAGGGTTGGAGCATGTGATGAAATAATATACAACAACATTTCCACTTGCTGTTACAGTTGTGACTGATGGTAAAATACAGTTCACTGATGCCTCTGTGGCACAATTAGACCAAATAATACAGGAATAAGATTTACATTTATTCATAATTGAATTCCAAAAAGGTAACCTTATATTACATATGTGTAATATTAATTAAATTTAAAAATCTGATATATTTCAAGTATTTTTTTATTTAGTTTTGGTAATAGTGGCTTATAGTATAGCTTATAGCTCATATAAAACAGAATTCTAGTTACATTATTACAATATTGTATAAAACCAAACAGTATGTTTATTTATACACTCAATACTTGGTTGGAGTACTGAATTACGGAGGCAGTCACCAAGCCCAAATCATATTTATAGTAGCCTTGGTCTCATCTTTCTCTTGGTTCAGGTCCAAAGAGTTGGCTTATCAATCAAGCACAATAATATTGTGGTCAGCAAACCATTTGGTAGCAATTTTGGCACTGTGGGCAGGTGCTGAGTCCTATTGGAACAGGAAATTGGCATATTCATAAAGCTTGCCAGAAGATGAAGCATGAAGTACTCTTAAATCTTCTGGTAGACACTGCATTGACTCTGGACTTGATAAAACACAGTGGACCAACACCAATAGATGACATGGCACCATAAACCATCACAGATTGTGGAAACGTCATACTAGAGCTCAGGTGTCTTGGATTCTGTGCCCCTCCACTCTAGGAGCTTGATTTGAGTCTCTAAGACTTTGATTTCCAAATGAAGTGCAAAATTTACTTTCATCTAAAAAGAGGACTGAGGAGCACTGAGCATCAGTCCAGGTCTTTTTCTCCTTAGCCCAGGTAAGATGATTCTGCTTCAGGTGCGGTTTGATACGAGGAATTAGGAACCCCTTTCTTGGAGATATCTGTGTGTGGTGGCTCTTGAGGCACTGACACCAGCTAAAGTCCTACTTCTTGAATCGACCATTACATGCTTTAGAACAACCAGCCTTTTCAGCAATAACCTTCTCTGGTGTTCCCTCCTTGTGAAGATTGTTCAAGATCATCTGGTGGACAAGTTCTGTGTGCTGAACTAGACATGGTATTTATACTGTTTGAATATCAATTTAGTCAAATTGAAATATAATAATTTGAGAAACTGGATTACTGATTTTTACAAGGCACTTCTAGATAGATAGAAGTGGTTCTTCTATGGTATTGTGCATGATAGATAGATAAATAGATAGATAGATAAATAGATAGATAGATAGATAGATAGATAGATAGATAGATAGATAGATAGATAGATAGATAGATAGATAGATAGATAGATAGATAGATAGATAGATAAAGAGAATATATAATATAATATAAAGAATGTAGTCCAGCAGGAGAGGTATTGCATTATTTTTCAATTTGTATGTGTATTTAGGAATGTCTGATTATACCTGGTACTTTTGTACTCTCAGTGGAGATGTATTTAACATCTTTTTGCAAAAGAGCCTTGAGCCTTTTTCTTAAATTTCAGTGAAGCATTCTACATTTAGTTTGACTTTTTCCAGCTGAGTCACACCATGCTACAATCTAGGAATGCATAAACGTGGGTGAGAAAAACAATCTCAGTGGAAATTGTGAAATATAAGTGTGAAAATAATAAGAGAGACAAATAGAAGGAGTTATGTTGCCCTCTCTTGTTTGCAGGAAGTATTTTAAGAGACTAAAGAACTCCTTTACCCAGTTTTGGGCAACTATGATGATTACCAGGAATACCGTCAAGAAACGACAGTGGAGGGTAGGATCATGTCAGATTATCTCTGTCTTTCTTGCACTCTCTCTTCTTCCCCTGCCACATATACCATATGTCACAGAGATGATTCTTATTCGACGTTGTCTTGCGCGCACACACCTCTGTATTACTCATTGCCAGGCAACCAGCTCTGGTTTATTGCTCACATAATGTTATAAATTCCAACCTCACCCTCCTTTCACTCTTGATCTGAGCTTGGTTTTTATTGCTCAGAATCAGTTCCTGGAGGTGTCCACTGTTTCCAGATCAACGACAGATATATACGTGTTTTGTTACGTGTACGGTCGAAGTGTGAACTTACATCATCGGAAAGGATTCAGAAAATGAACAGATTGAGGCTCACTTTATTTGTATCTGTAATATCTTCACACCGTAGACAGCCGTAATGAGTTTTTTTTGCTGTTTTACAATAATGCATGTCTAGGTCCTTGTAATACACTATCAATATCATCTACATTTTAATTACTTCACTCTGGGCTCCCACTACAAATTAATTACATCCACCCAGATATTTTATCAGTTTAATCCATTTTAAAGTAATATTTTGCTGAATACTGAGAAATAAGCCCAATAAATCTGAAAGCACATTAATTGTATATTATCTGTAATATTAAATATCTCTTGAGGCCCACTTTTATTTTCTCCTAAGTTCTGAAAGCTGCATGAAAACAGTATCACAGTATATTGTGTATAGTGCAATGCTTTCTGATCCAAGTGTTCTGTTCAGCTGTGGTCAGTTCCTCTTGACCATCTGCCCTTTCATCTTTGCTCTCTCTCTCTCTCTCTCTCTCTCTCTCTCTCTCTCTCTCTCTCTCTCTCTCCCACTCTCTAAACACACACCTTGTTGTACTCCTGTCCTGTCTGGACTTCAAACCCTCACTTTTAATGAGGAATTATACGTCTTTGCGTGCATCTGTAAGAGGTCCTTTCTGTTGACTACCTCTCTTCCACTTCAGTGCCTTAGGTATGTTCCCTTTCTTAATTTGAGAGATATGCTCTGTTTACTTGATAACACAAATTGAAATGTTGAAAAGTGATAAAGAGTGGCAGAATAGTCATAGTTATGCTGCTGTCCTATGTGACCACTTTAAAAACATCATAGAACAACGAGGGTCTAACTGACTTTTTGGACCACTTCCCTATTTCTTGTCATTGTTTAATTTATGTTGGACTATGACCAGCTCCATGGTCTAATGTTGTTAAACTGTGCTGTAAATAAAGGAACGTGGGCATATTGGTCTTTATATTGTAAATTAAGTAGATTTTTTCAGAGAAGTAGGTTTGACTAGTTTTCTTTCTCTGATGTCTAAATTATAGTTGATTTTTTTAAACCTGCTTAGAGTGCTGATGTATGGGGAAGGCAAGTCATGAGGACTGTTTGCTTCAAATGCTTCTGAATTTTCCTTTGAAATATGATAGAATTGTTGAGATTGATCATAAAATAAGTGTATTTTCCTCAACAGACTCAACCATGGTAAACAACAAAAAAAAGCATTGAACATCTGACTAATGATAAAGCAGGAGTGGTTTGAGGGGGGTTTGCCTTGTGGGGTGGGGCGAGATGGGAGTTGACGTTACTGCATTATAAAAGAAGTTCTACTTCTAAGAATAGTCCTGTTAAATCTTTACTTTAGAGTGGAGCACACGGGTAGGAGAACAAGGAAACTGACAAAGGAGGAGGCTTTTTAGGAGTAGCTCATAAGCCTCAAAAGAGTCCAGATGAAAAAAACTATGAAAGCATATTGTCTTCATAACAAAGACTTTGATTGTTAATTGCAGAGAATAATAAGCATTTGCTTTGATGTTACAGGAGCACGAAGAGAGAACCGGAGTCAAACACACAGCCAAAACCCGTTCTACCTATTCAGGGATGGTATGATTTCACTCCCTCACTCTTTTGATCTTGGCTACTGAGCTCCTGCTTACTGCTTAAACTGGCCCTATTTGAGCTTCAGTTTTTCGACTCCTGACTACATGACCTGCATACAGTATATAGTTTTCAAATAGGGTATGTTGAGGAGCAGTAAGCCAAAAGGTGCATAACTACAGTGGTGCTTGATTGTTTATTTCTACATATTGACCTAAAACTTCAACCGATTTTTATACAAAAAAGTAGAAAAGGAAAATGATCCAGTATTTAGGATTAGCTGATAAGGTCCTGTGCAAAATTGTTCTGGAGGCAGCACTACCTCTGAGGAAGTCTCTAAATTCAAAAATAAATAATACATTTTTTTTTTTAAATGTATAAACAAACAAACAAAGAAATAAAGAAATAAAATGTTGGTAAATGGTAAAAAAAATACTTTCATGAAGATATTAAATTTCTGTTAGTATTAACATCTCAAGTAATTACATATTTGAGAAGTCCAATATAATTACTGTGATATTGCAAATAAAAGAGGCAATGTCAAAAAACAGAGAGAAAACACATTAAATAGGGCATGGTCCCTAAGGTTTAAGGCATCATTTCACTGCTTATATCCAATTATTTCTTTACTGCATTCCAAGATGGAGAGTAGCATGACATTTTAATGTGACAGTGTCATACTAAGAGACATGTCTTCAGTTTCATTATGTAAACACAGCGTTAATGCTTATGGTCAATAGCTAAGTCGGCATTCTTGACAGTGTTCCTGCTCAACATTACTTTGCTAGTCACGTTTTCTGAGAAACCAACACCATATAAAAAGAAATTCGTTAGGACAAACAAAACCTCAAACTCAATCAACCACCTTTCACCCACATATAAAGCTCTGAAAAACAGATACATGTTTCTAAAGCTCAGAGGCAGAGCTGCCTCAAGAACTGTTTTGAGTAGCGATTTTGGGAAAATTGAGAGTCAGTTTTTTTTTCAATCAATGGTTTAACAAACAGTGTTGAGTGGGCACCCTGTGTTATGTAAAGAAGACAGATCTCTTGAAGTCACATATAGAGTCAGAAATATAGAAAATGCAGAAAGGAATGTGTGCAGTACTACTGTAAGTATAAATCTGCAGTTTAAGGGGTTGAAGTGATGGGTGATGTCATAGTTTGTCATTATCTCTTTCTATGTAGGATGTGGGAATGTTGGAGATTCCAGCTGAACTGTCCGCCAGGTTACGAAGTGCAGCAGGTAAGAGTGAAATCGCTATTATTAATTTTTTCATTCATATGTGTTTATATTTTTTTAATATGTTTCTTTTGCATGGTCCTAAACAGGGCGTCCACAGGGCTCAGGGGTCACAGAAGTAGCCCCACCTCAGGTCAAAGCAGAACACAAGCTCTCCTTGCCCCCCGATATTGACAGCTACCCATTCTCCCGTTATGCCAACACAGTTCTGAAGGTACAGTGTTCAGATTCATGGTCATAACCTGAGCTCTGGCTCTAGCCCTGAAACTCTAGAGTGGTAGAGAGGCACTACAATCTCCCACAATGCACTCATAATTTTTTAAAGAACACCTTTAATTAGCTGAATGTGGATCAAAGTGCATTGCAAGTTTTGTTACTAAGCAACAGTCAAAAGAGTGTTAGGTAATGTTAATGTTGGAAAACGAAAATTATTAGGCTCTCTCAAAGCAAAAACAGCAACACAGTTAAGAAGAAATACCTAACAAATAAACTGTATGCTGCTCATCAGACAGCAGGAACAATGGATAGTAATCAAGTAGTAAAATGGACCAGTCAGTACTGTATAAATCAGTATAATTCAGTATCTCAAAGTGTTTAGTTTGTCAAAGCACTACTTTAACTTAACTTTTACTTTAAACACTGCCCTGTTACAGGATGGATGGTGCCAGACTCAAGGTCAATCCCTCCACAGACCACTCACCTCTCTGGAGCCTGAGGATGCACATACTGCTCTGGAGATATACAAACTAGTAAGTGGAAAGAGTGTGCTTAAGTGATACGGAATTTCTCATTTTCAAGTCTAATGCAGCATTTTCAGTTTAATTCACTGGATCATGTGCACTCGTTTTCCATCTTCCTTTCCAGATCCTGCGTTTCTGTGGAGCCTCAGAGCTGACTGGTTGGCAAGAACAGATGTTGGGGAACTACATTGTGGAGAAGGGCCAAACCAGACCTTCACTTCAGGATGAGATTCTGGCCCAGCTATCCTACCACACTTGGGGTCGGGAGGGCGAGGAGGGCTCCATGAGGGGCTGGCTGCTCCTTGCCTGCTGCCTCAGTGCATTCACCCCTTCCCCTACCCTGGATAAACCCCTGCTCAAGTAAGTCCTCCATGTTAGAAGGCACTGGGGTATTGTAGGAGGCAGTAATACGTAAGATTGCTGATTTGCAGTTTTTGTGAGCTGAACTAAGTCTTGGTGCAGCTTATGTAATATACTAGTAACACAGAGGGGCTTCATGACACATGCATTGAATACATTTTTGAAAAATGCTTTAATATTAATGACATACCTATGTCAGTATTCACAGCATTACAAAGCCTTGTATCTCTATTTATTGCTGTTTTTTTATCTTTGACATAAAATGCATTGTATCAAAATGTCATGATGAATGGTCCAATAGAAATGCTGTTGACAGATATGGCTCTTATGTTTGTCAGGTATGTGTCAGACCAGGGTCCAGGAGAATACCGCTCTCTGTGTCAGCATAAGCTGCTCACATCTCTCCAGCTGCCTGCACCTGCCTGCAGACATCACCCACCCACTCAGCTTGAATGGACTGCCAATCAGAGGAAAGGGAAGATGGTTGTGGATGTCCACACCTTCAATGGTTAGAATTGACTGAGTTGTTGTCGGTGGAAAATGAAGTATGTAAAGTACAGACTTACGTGGCATACAGTATATACCAGTGTTACCTCATAGAGTGAGGGTATTATATCAAAGCTTATCTCTGGCCTCTATAATACTGCCTTAGATCTTGAACTGGTTTAGAGAATATGACATAAACAGATCATTTTTACAGTACTGACACAATCTCGGCTTTTACAGAGGAGAAGCTAACAGCCGAGGTGGAGTCCTGGACCACAGGAGAACAGCTGGCATCCTGGCTCCTGAGCTTCAGGTAAGAAGAATAATTCATGACAGTTGCTGCATTGTTGTTCATGTGCAGCATTGTGTAACGTAATACAAATAATGCTTTATAATTATTGTCTGTAAAGGCTGTTACATACTGACCAAAGGACACCAAAGCTCTCCAAAATTACTCTTTGTTTTACTTGGTGTCCATTTCTGGTATTTTTAATTTACTTCATCCACATGTGTGCTGATCAGCGAGGGGGCTTGCAACTCTTTTTGGCCATAAATTAAAACAAAATAATAAAAATAAATTAATTAATTAAAAGTTAACAAAAGAAGCTGTAAGTGCTTACCATCATTCCCCAACCTTTCCGATCTGCTCCGTCATAAATCTTCTTTCACCTCCACATTCTATAGACACATTTTATGCATTGCTTCATAAGGCCCTTATGAATAGCTGACAACAGTAAGGATTATTATAGCTAAATGAACACTTAAACTATTAAAAATAAAAAAAAATAATAAACATGCCCTGTCCCCAACTGACTGTTTTCTACAATCTCTCAGCAAAACCAACTTTAATTCTCTCATCATGATGTCTGAGCTGTTTGCAATCTACTGGCTAGATGACTTGTTTTTCTTTTATGAAAGCAATTCACTCCTCTCTCACTGTCTAAAGAATGCCATTTATTTCCTATTTTTAGAGAAAATCAATCATACTTTTTAATGGCCAGGCACAAACCCATAAACAATGCCAGTCTCACTCCCAGTCAATATTCCTTTCTTTTTTTTCCCCTCATGTGGTATTATTTGTTTGTTTGTTTGTTTGTTTTCTTTCTGTACTATTTAGCCCTCCTCAGTTGGATGGGATGGTTAATAAACTACATGATTTATATATCAAGTATAAGTATTATAAAGAAGGTGGGACTTACATTAGTTTCTGTGGTTTTAAACAAAAAACAATGTCCCCTTGGTACTAAGGTTCTGTATTCTGAGCAATTTTTAACATTTTGAACCTTAAAGTCTTAATAGTGACATTGAAATATATGGAGAGAGAATCTTTCTATATAAGGACTCTAAAATACATACAATTTAAAATAATGTTTAGAAATTGTCACATAATAAGATTATGTTAATAATTTTGATAAAATGTCAGAACCTTATAGTTCCCAGGGAAAGAAAAGTATTTTTATTGGAACCCAGAACAATATAACCCACCATCTCAGCAGAATTTGCATAATCATTCCACATGTTTTAGTTTGAAAGTGGATTTTTACCACTTTTAAAAGTGCAATGTTATGCTGACAATAATGTAGTTCCAGTTTCCATTAAATGTTTAAATTTAATGTAGGTTTTCAATAAAAAAATGATTATGTAGTAAGAGATAAATAGTACCGTAATTAGATTTTTTCCTGATTTACACTTTATGTTCAAACGTATGTAGACATCACTTCAAATGAATGTGGTTTTCACTGAGATTCCAAACAGTAATTGCACACACAGCTTGTCCAGTTCCTGCAGAGAAGTATTGCCAATAATATTGGACCGAAGTAGATAAACATGACCCTACTGCCTAATGTCAGATTTGGGCTAGAGAGTTATAAATCCCCCCAGCACTGAGCTGCAGTGGATCTGTGTTCTTTAGAATGATGGTGCTTCATACAGTACTTCTGGAATACACTGTTGTACAAGTTGGGAATGAGGTGGGGTGAGGATCATTCAACATTCTGACCTCACTAACACTCATATTGCTGAATGCAATCAAACCCTCACAGCAACAAAATCTAGTAGAACCCTCTTGTAGAAATTCTACTAGAAACAAAAGCAGGGTGATCTCTTTTTAATAGCCTTGATTTGAGAAGAAACAATGAATGAGTGGGTGTCCCAATACTTTTGTCCATTGTAATGTATAGTAATGTGTTCTTACTCCAGTAAAATACTAAATGATGCCAGATCCCTAAAGTCTTTATATGCAGTATTTCTATGTTGTTTCTACTCTGTTGTATCTTAAAAATTGTGTGTTATCTTCAGGGGAGTTCCTGAGGCTCATCAGGGCTGGTCCGTGTCTCTGCTGGCCGGAGAGGGCTGGACTGACCTGAATGGCTCTGATTATGTGATGGATCTATTGGCTGGGGTGGAGGCTGATGTTGCCTTGGGTCAATCATTTGCCGACGCTGATTATCTCTTCAGTGACATGGGGGACAGGTGTGCTGAATATATGATCATGCCTTAGGGGATGTAGAAAAACATGATGTGTAAATTATGTAGCATTGAGGGGGAAAACAGGGAATCCAGTATATAGGTAAGTATTTTAGGAAATGTATTACATTATAGGTTTAATTTTAGCTCTTTCTTTCTTTTGACTACATTGATTTAAATTACTTTAATTAAGTTCAGTTTTTATATCCTTAAAATCAGAAGAACGTCACCAGAGATGGATGACTTCATCCCCCCAGCTCCACCCATGCAGGCTCCTGGCCTCCCTTCTTTAGATGGAGCTCAGTGGGAAAGTTTTGATCTACCTAGCAGATCTCAGGGTGGGCGCAATTATTAAAAACTATATAAAGGTTCTTCTTTTTTGAAGTAAATAAAAACTGCATCGCAGAAAGCTTTCTCTGATCATCTTGTCTGTTTTTTTTTAGGTTACAGAAGCCCTCAGATGGATTCGTATGTGGATGACCTGTTCGACCCTGTGCTGGATCAGGGCCCTCCGGTCAGTGTAGTTCAGCTCATTTCAAACTGATAAATGCAGAACACAGTTCACGCTTTCTTATTTCATCAGTGTGTGCAGTTCGATTACATGAGTTTCAAAATCCATGTTTTGTACATAAAATAGGACTTGAATAGTTGAACAGTTGTGGGTATTTTTAGCTGACATGACACTGACTGAGTTTCTATATGGCTTTAGGACTTTGAACGGATGGCCATGCTGAACCGCAGAATGAGAGGAGGAGGAGGAATGCAGCCTAGCATGTTTAGTGGAGCGGGTATACTTGCTGAAGCTCATCCTACCTTAGTCATTAAACTACATTTTAAAGTGCTTTTGAGTGTAATTTATTGTATTTCTGCTGTAAACTGTAACTGGGAACATACTTCAGGGGTGTATTTATGAACTCTTTCCACTCTGTTGTACATAGGTGTTCCAATGACAGTTCCAGGTTATTCTATGGGTGAGTGGATTAATGGCCATTTACACTACCAAAAAGAGTTCAGTATGTTTAGAATGTCATATAATGTAACTGTTGACTGTGTAAGGCCGTATTTCAGGATTGTGATTTCAGAATGAGAAACTGAATAATATTTCTTTCCAGTAGAGATCTCTTGTTGCATATGTCAACATAAATTCCAATAAATTCTTAATTCATATTAAACAGGAATGCCCATGAATCCAGCCATGCAAGGCTATGGTGCCACACCAATGATGCCAAACATGATGCCTATAGCTCCTTCGATGCCTATGATGCAGACCATGCCAGGTAAACACTCTTTTACAAGTCTTATCCCACCAATGTTCTTGACCCTCAGCTTTCCCTAAACCCATTTTCCCCACAATTTATTCCTTTCCCTAGGTATGATGATGCCAGGTGCCATGCCCCAAATTCCTGTGCCTGCCACCCCACCAGCTGTCAACCCCCAGCAGCTGGCAGAACAACAGCAAGCATTCATTAACCAGCAAGCTTTGCTCATGGTGAGAATACTGAGAACAGGAGGCACCTTACTATTATCTGTATTCAAAAAATTGTGCATATAAACAGTATCACCATTTTGTTTTCTGCAGGCCCAGCAGATGACAATGCAGGCTATGACACTGTCCCAGCAGCAGCAGATGGAGCAGCTGCAAAATCAACACCAGCAGAAGCAGAAGCAGCAACAGCCAGTGGAGCGTCCACAGCAGCAGTGGTCACAGCCTCCCCCTCCTCCAGCAAATCCTTCTTCCCAAGTTACTAGGCCACATGTGCAGCAAGACATTCCTGAGGTATACATATGATCCTTTGGGGCAAATGATACATTTAAACGTTTGTAAGTAGACTTTTGTTTGAATACTTGACCTTGTTTGTACAGCCTGCAAGAGAGGATGACTCCTCCAGCTTCAATCAGCCAGAATCCTTCAAGGAGAAGAGAGCCTTTTTCCAGAACATTGGTGAGACAGTAAACAGTAACAGTAAACAAAGCTCTGAACACAATTAAGCATTTTCTATCCACCCAAGACTCATATTTGTTCTCCACCAATTATTTTATAGCCAGATTCAACACAAAAAAATTGTAAATCATAAGTGTAAAATTCTACATTATATTCTTACATATGACTTACAGGAAATCGGCCGAAGCCTCCTCCAAAGGTTGCAAAACCTCTGATCTATGCCATTCTACCACAGACGCAGCCCACCTCCCCTGTGAAGAATGAAGGTTAGCATCCCCTAAAGAATATTTAATGCAAAACTTTGTTTCAGTCATGATTTACATCAATATGACATGATTATAGCATTTTTGCATTTCTTCGTTGAAACTTTAATTCGCGATGTAAGTTTTTTTGTCTTACCTCCCAGCCAAGACTAAAAGTCATAAAACATGCTAATTTAACATTTTAATGATTTCATCCATGTTTGATATAAATACAGAAATATGCCAGAATCTCAGTCAGTACATGTAACTGAACGACTCAAGGTATTTGAAAAGCCGAGGATCTCCTGACAATAACAATATCTGGCGTGTGACTGTCTCCTGTTTTTAATTTTCTGGTGAATAAAAGTATGTCAATCTACAAGAACATCCCACAAAGTTGGTCTAGGGTTCTAAAGGTTAAAGGATTGACCTTTTCAAACTGTCTTCTCTATTTTCTTCTATAGCAAGGCCACTTCCTGAGCCACCTAGACAAGCAGAGTCATCCAAACTGGAGAGGGAGTCTCCTCCAACCTCTCCCACTAAACCAGAGCCCAGCAGCAACATCCGAGAAATTATCAAACAGTACCAAAACAGACCTACTCCACAGCCCGAGACCTTTGAGCCTGTCAGGTATGGGCAGTCATTAACCACCCCATTCTCTGCTTTACTGTGCAGTTAATTAACCAGGACAAGGTTGTATTGTCCTTATCTCTTGGCAAGCCTCCCAGATTTGAACAAGGTCACTCAGTGGTGGGTTATGGTAATAATGTGGACTTTGAACTTTTCAGGGTGCCTTCCAAGCAGTTTAAAAAGAAGAATGACCCTAAAGAGGAAGCACTGGCCCTTCTAAGAGCTAAAGGACCAGTCACCCAGCAGAAGGTAAAATATCCATGCTTAGTACTTTTGTGTACAGTATATGGTATAGTATATTAGATATATTAGATGTGCATGATCTGTATTTAATGTCACATTATATATATAATGTGTATATATATTTTGATTAATTTAATTTCCCTGAGGGAACCCTCCCAGGGGATCAATAAAGTTCTATCCTACAGGCCAAAAGTTTGGACACACCTTCTCATTCAATGCATTCTCTGTATTTTCATGACTACATTGCTCCACATTGTAGATTCTCACTGAAGGCATCAAAACTATGAATGAACACATGTGGAGTTTTGTACTTAACGAAAAAGGTGAAATAACTGAAAACATGTTTTCACATGCACACTCTTAAATATAAACTAAACTATAAACTAAAATATAAAACATGTTTTCAGTTATTTCACCTTTTTATTGTTAAGTACAAAACTCTACATGTGTTCATTCATAGTTTTGATGCCTTCAGTGAGAATCTACAGTGTAAATAGTTATGAAAATACAGAGAACGCATTGAATGAGAAGGTGTGTCCAAACTATATATATATATATATATATATATATATATATATATATATATATATATATATATATATATATAATATATATAAATTTGAATATTTGAATATATATTTATTTACAGACAGACACTTTATGTTGAATTGTTACTTTGTCCTCATTTGCAATAGAAACAATGGGCCTCCCCTCCAGAGCCAAAAAAAGAGATTCCCCCTGCTCCCCTTGCTGTAAAACATGCTCCTCGCTCCATCTCCAACAACATGAGACAGAAGCAGCGCTCACTAAGCTGACCTTTTGGCTCTCAGCGCTCTCAGGCTCCACCCCCACCTCCTCCAGACCATGCCCCTCCTCTTCCAATTGACATCCCTGAACCACCGCCATGGCAGCACCTGGATCAGGTGGAGGGACATCACATATTTTATATTCTGTTGTATTAGAAAATATGAAAGTATTAGGAACTGGAGGAAGTATAGAAAGAAGCCAGGCAAAGATGAATAGATGAATAGGACAGACCTTCACCTGGCTTCTTTATATTCTATCCAGTTCAATGTGCTTCAGAGAAATAAAATGTAAAAGTTTTAACAAATAAGGTAAAAACCAGAATAAGTAATTTAAGATGACATCATCAGTTTGATGCTCCAGTGAGTCCCAGAGATTACATATGGCCTTTGCTCACTTCTGTGGCCATCCTTCTTTCTTCCTACATTATAGTGAGGTAGCGTAACAGATCTGGCAGTTAAGGTTCTCCTACATTCATTTATTTTAAAATAAAGTTACCGGCTCATTAAAATGGCACAATTCAAAACAAATTCAAAGAATAAAAGAAGAAATGTAGTTATATTACTAAATATAACTGAGAAATAAGAAAACCCATATTTAAGCAAATATCTTGTGTCATCAGATGATCTAAATAAAATGGCCAGTGAAGAGAGTGTTCGTTCCCAGCTACACAAGTTTTCTGCCAGTGTCTACTTCTCCTACTCCCAAATGCCAGGCAGGCTTTTCCCGTGCAAAGAGGTATGTGAAGAGACTAGAGGGACTCCTCACAAGATGGCAAAGATTAGCCTTTGGTAGTAGTTTTGCAGTAGTAATTTACTTTGTGCTTCACTGGATCTGTAGCTTCTTCTCTGCAGTTGTTCTACCCCAGAGAAAAATTCAACCATCCCTATGTCCTTAATTTACTGTGTGAGCAGGTGAGTAATAAAAGCAATTGAAGGCATAATTAAAAATTAAATACAGAATATTTATAGCAGAGGCATGTAGGCTGAAGGTATATTTAACAAAGATCAACTCCACCAGGAGAAGAAAATTAGCATTTTTCTCAAGGTTCCACTGAAAGGAAACACTCTAATGAACTTTTTATGAACTATAGATTATGAGAGACACCTATCTGGACCTCGTGTGGAGAATTTCACGTGAAGAGCGGCGCAAAATGAAGGATCTTCTGGGTAAGAATTTTATTACACTGCTATTGAGGCACATTTTGCTATAATCATCTGAGCCTTATTCTCCAGTTGATTGCTTTTCTGGTCGTCAACAGCAAGCTTTCACATTGGAACGAGCATCAGCGCTGTGCAGGATGATGCTATGAAGAAGAGGGTTGTCATGGCAGCAAGAGACAATTGGGAAAATTATTTCACACGTCTCTTCCCTGTAAAAGTAAATAAATCTCATATGGGCATCGCCAAATTGATTGCAATCCATACCAAAACACTGGTCCTTTGATCAAAAGTCTGGATTTTGAAAGATTCCATGATGATTCAGAGATAAAGATCCAAATGATTCTATTTAGATATTCTGAAAAGAGCTGTAATTTCAGATTACATAAAATTTTCCTATGATATTTTCACATATATCAAACATTCATCATTCAAAATATGCATATTATTTTGCATGACCTGTGTTGATGACATATATTGTCACTGTCAACTCTCAAGCTTCTGTCTCCAAAATGGCAACTATACAAGCTTAATTATGTAATAATAATATGCAGAGGAAACTTGAGATGTTGTATGACATCAAGAGTCAAACATGGAAATCTAAAATGCCCTCTGTTTAAAAAATGAAGTGTTGAGATATAACGAATAAAGCTTTAAATGTCATTTCAATTATTTCAAATCATCTGAAAGTGAAAGACATTCAGTAGTTGTGATTTATGCTTCATGTTTCTCTACAGGGCTCAGAGTATGTGGTTGCACTGAAGAGTTATGTGACAGATGACAAGAGCCTGCTTAGTCTCCAGAGAGGTGACATCATCAAACTGCTTCACATGGATGGGCTTCAGGAAGGTAAGGTGCTATCGTTCCCCTTCTCCATTAAAATAATCTCTATTATATAGATATGTATATATGAAGCTGCTTTACAAAAACACTATAAAATAAAAATGGTCATTAAGCCTTTGTTGTTGACAAATAAAACATGAATTGATTATTGCACTTTATTGTATTACACTGACTTGTACCCCGAATCTTCTGCATGGGGCCATGCCAGGCTTAATTGACCGTTTTCCTGCAGGGTGGAGGTTTGGCTCAGCAGGAGGTCGCTCTGGTCTCTTCCCAGTCAACGTCACTCAGCCTTCTGCGCCACCAGACTATCACAGCACCTACATGGAGCGCAAGATTGAGAGGAGAAAAAGCATGAGGCTCTCTGGAAGCTCCTCAGTGCCTCCCAGTGGCTGTTCAGCTCCAGTCAGCAAGCCTATGGGCTCAGTTACCAGTGAGCGCAACATTGAGGAGGGGTCAATCCAGGGCTCAGAGTTAGACCTTCAACAGTACCACCTGACTGAGTTTGCTATGAAGTACTTCAGAGAAGCCATTCTAAGGTTAATGCCTTCAAATTCATGCTCTGGATTTTTTTACACACATATTGAAATGCATATGGGTTTGTTGTACCAGTATCACAATGATTCTGACAATCTTAGATTGTTAACATTGACCAACAATATATTGAATGGTATATATTGTTAAACGCCATAGATTCTAAGCATTTTCTGTGTGCTTTATTTGTCTAGAACCAATGAGAGAGGTCCAACCAATGGAGTAAAGCCTTGAAGTGATGGTGCAGGTACAATGCAGTATGTTTACTCTTAAGAAACGTCTTCTAGTCTGAAACTGTATTAAACTGTAATGGTGTTTGGAACCTTGGTTCATTTTGTTGACTGTGATTCTTTTTCTCAGGAGCCCATCATGAGTTCTCTCATCCTCTATTCCTCGGCTGAATGAACTCCAATGTTCTGCTCAGTGCTTCAAGAGTGAGTGAGCAAGTCTATTTATCCAAGTGTAGGTTTCTAAAATATTCCACCTCTCTTATTACTTTCTCTTTGGGTGTTTCGTTGCAGATGTACTGCAGTTTATGACAGATCGGCCCATGAGGAAGGACCAGACTGAGGAAAAGTGTGTGAACTACATTCTACAGGTGATGCGTCATCAGATATACAACTCAGCAAAACCATGTACTCTATAGGAGTTTGTTTCAAACATATTCAGCTAGTTTATATCCCATCACATGTATTTACATCTAGCCTAACCAAAATGAATTTTCCAGAATATTTCAGTGGTCGTATTATAATGTATTATGGTATTACATGGGAAAAGAGTTTATTTGCTAGTTGTCCCATACCTATAGGGATTTTTAGACCTTCTCTGTTTAAAAAAAGAGTATGAATATGAAATGTATCTTTATAAGATGACCAGTTCCATCCATTAATTATCACAATCAACAAAAACCCATTACAGCTGTCACACAACAAATCTTTGTACTTTATTTTTGTTGTTGTTATTAAGTTATAATGTGTGATTCTCTGCAGCTGATTCTTATATTGTCTCGAAATGTTAAGAATGGACCACTAGACATGCTCCCACATAACTTAAACTCCATCAAAATGTAAGAATATTTTTTCCTTATGCTGTAAAATAGACGTTTTGGAGATATAGGTTTTGTGTGATTGTGATATCACAATATATTTAATTTTGTAAATAAAATGTTATGAAAATGTTTTTTTTAGGTCAGAATTTAATTAAAAATGTTCCTATTATATTCATTACATTTAAAGTGACATATTTCAAGCCCTTTTCATTTGCTGTCAATATGACTTGATTAGCATTTTATTTAAATTCAAAATGAAATATTATAATAGTTTGAGATTCTGAGTGAGGAGAGAGAGAGAGAGAGAGAGAGAGAGAGAGAGAGAGAGAGAGAGAGAGAGAGAGAATACAATTTGTACTGTAGAACTCTGACAGTTTTCGCCGCTGATTATGAATTGTGCTCATGCAGCTCGGAAAAGAGAAGGAGTTCCTTAGAGATGAGATCTACTGTCAGATCATCAAACAGACATTCAACAATCCAGTCAAGTGAGTGAATGGCCTTGCATTGGCTGAAGTAACAGCATTCTATAGATGCATCTAGCATGTTAAACACTCTGTGTCTGCGTCTGTGCAGAGAGAGCTGTACACGTGGCTGGCGTTTGTTGAACCTGGTCACTGGTTTCTTCCCATGTTCCAACACTTTACTCCCTTACGTTATGCATCATCTACAGAGGTGCATTCAGGACCCTAACCACCCTTACCAAGGTACAACATTCTCCTCACACAACGGGAACCATTATTCTTATGTGTCATGTTATATGTTGACAGCTAGTTGTTTCCATATTCAAGGGAATTTAAATGATGAAGTTCTGTTTCTGCCACACTCTTATATATCACATTAAATGTTTATTAATGCTATTAATTCTAATATTGAATATGTCTTGTCATATTCAAATACAAGGCTATTGACAGTTGCTCATTAATTCAAATGTGTCATGATGGTTGTATAGAAGTCACTGTTGATGATAATTGACCAAATGAGATGAATTAGTGTATTGATTGTGTTTGGCTGTGTGTGTGTGTGTGTGTGTGTGTGTGTGTGTGTGTGTGTGTGTGTGGGTGTAGAGCTGTCTCGTGTATGTGAAGACAATCTTAAACGCTCACTCACCTACGGAGGACGCAGACATATTCCTTCACATGTGGAAATAGAGGCAATTTTGGTAAATTCTTAATAACACTAAATGAACCACCAATCTGGAAAATGTGAGTGTGTTTATTAATTCTCTCTTTTTCCACTCAGGCTGGACGGAGCTCCCGCCGTCTACCTATTCTGCTCCCAGGTGGAGGGGAGTTCCCATGCAAAGTCCGAAGCTTCAGTGTAAGCATACACAGGAAAGAGCACCTGGAATATCTCTCCATATATCCAGTAGTTCCCTATCACAGCAGAGATGATACATGAGTGAATCAAGTTCATGTTTAATATTTGTGTGTGGGTGCATGTGTGTGTGCTGATTCAGGTGGCACAGGAGGTGGTGTCAGACATTTGCACAGAGATGGGTGTGATTGATCCAATGGAGGTGCAAGAATTTTCTATCCATGCCACCCAGAGACAGAGTAAGTAGATCTCATTGCCAAATGCTCCACCATTTTGGAGAGCTTTGAGTTACTAAAATCTGAGCCAATGTCCTAATGTTCTAGTGAATTTTCTATGGAGACTTAGTAAATTACTATTCAAACACACAAACACAATTATGGGGACTTCTAACTTCATCAACAAAAATTAAATCCACAAAATAAAGCCATTGCTGGCTGTCCTCAGAGTGCTGTATAAAAGCGCATTAAAGGAAAGTTAACTGGAAGTGGGAAATGTGGTGGGAAAAGGTGCACAAGCAAAAGGGATGACCACAGCCTTGTCAAGAAAAGTTGATTCAAGGACTTGGAAGAGCTTAATAAGCAATGGACTGAGGATGGTGTGAGTGTATCAAGAGCCACCACACACAGATATCTCCAGGAAAGGGGCTGCAACTGTAGCATTCCATGCTGTTGCTGTTTTCATGTTTTATGTTTATATTTAGTGTATCTATATTTTTTTTTACTGGATTTAGCATTTATGTGGAAGTCTGCCCCAAGAAAAAATCCTTGAACACCTGGTGCTTGGGGAATAAAGATGCTGATTCTGATATCCACTCCTGAACCAGAGATATTTTTAGATGAAAGTAAATTTTTAACATTTTTCAAATTTCATTCATTCTCCCAGAGTCTGAAAGAAGAGTGGAGAGAACAGAATCCAAGATATCTGGAGCCTAGCCTGCAGTTTCTGCAATCTGTAATGGTTTTGGGTGTCATGTAATCTGCTGGTGGTGGTCCACTGTGTTTAGGCCCAGGTTCAAACTGAATGTTTCCCAGGAGATTTTAGAGCATATCATGCTTCCATCTGCTGACAAATCTAATGGAGATGTTGATTCCCTTTTCCAGCAGCATCTATAAGCCATAGTGATCAAAAGTAAAATAAAAAGGCTTCAAATATTTCACTTTCCTTGTAATATGTGACAGACTTTTCATGATATTCTAATTCTCTGTATGAGCACAAAGACTTTGTAGGTAGTGATTCCAAGCGTCCCAAATAGTTTCTGCCATCAGCAGTGCGGAATTACACAAATACTAAAATCTTATCTATCATTACATGTTACTGTGAAAAATGTCACACCTCTCCTCCTCTTCCTTAGACGGACAAGTGCGTCCCATTCACCCGGCCGAGTACCTCTTTGACTTCCTGATAGATGATGGCTCAATCTTACTCTCCTTCCATCGATTTGTCTGGCAGTACCCCCTGCACTTTGACAATGACCTCTATGTGGAGTTTCATTACCAGCTGGTACTGTTTGCTATGTTTTGTTGAATGTGTGTTTGTGGCTGTTTCCGATGATTCTCCAGTCTATTTTTACCCAACTGTAATTTCTTTCATTGATATATATAAACAGGTTGGACACTGAACTTGTGTATGTCTTTTAGGTTCTGGCTAATTTTCTGGATGGAAAACTCCCCCTGTCTGGCAACAGTTCCTCAGTTCAGCAGCGGATGGCAGAGTTGGCTGCACTTCAGCACATTGCACTAGGCCTAACTCAGCCACCTACCATGTATTTATTCACGGGAAATTGCATATCAATATGTTTCCAATGTCTGACAGATCTTTAACTTGTCAGTATTTTAAGGCACCAACACCACCCTGTCATTATGTTTTTGATCCATATAGACAAGCACTGAAGGAGTATCTTCCCCCACTGAATGGAATCGTTCTCAATGAACTGCACAGTGCTACACTAAGACAGCTGTCTGCCATTGCATATCTCAACCCCATGGAAGCCAAAGTACACTTCCTCAGTGAGTAACTGTAGTCTAATCGCCCTTATATTTATGCATATTATGGTGACATTTTGGTGAGTTTTAAATATAAAGATCTTTCAGTGTTTATTGGTTTGGATGAAACAAGAATTATTGATAGAGATTTTTAAATCTTACACAGTTATTCATACTCATATTTCTCATTAATTGTGTACAAAATTGCTCCTTATGCCAGAATTATTGCACATTAGATTGTCCTTTTGTTGGGATGAGTGATATATTTAGATTGTTTTTTTTTTCTCAGTCTTTAATTAAGAAAACAGGATGGATTTTGAGCTTAATTTTAATGTATTAACTGACATATAAATATGACTATTTCTTCATTACATCATTTCTTTACCAGAGAGTGTAAGTTCACTGCCCCTGTTTGGTTCAAACATATTCATGGCTCAGAAAGTTAGTCATCGCAGTTGCCCCTCTCCCTGTTTGGTTGTTGTCAACTATGAGAGCATCAGCATCGTTCATCCTCAGACCCAGGTAGAATAAACTGACATTAGTGTATTTATTACCTCCTTTTAACAAGTATGTAGTCAATGTACAGAGCCATCCCTGACCATGTTAAATCTGTAGGTGGCATCCTTAACAATTCCACTGAAGGACGTGCAGTCTTTGCGTTCTGTCAGTCCCAAGAAGGAGAAAGTGCCAGCAGTGGAGATCAATGTTGGTGGACCATCTCAAATCCAAACCATCACCATTCATCTGAAACAGGTACGAAGTTGGTATGACAGGGGTGGGGAATGAAGGGCCAGAGCTGCTTTTTCTGCTCTAACACACCTAGTCACTTAATTATTAAGTTGAATCAGGAGAAAAAAGTACAAAACTGTAAAAATTAAGCTGTGTTGGACTCAACCCACACTGTAAGATAAGAGATTTATTTAAAGAAATAAAATGGTCATATGTTCTTAGGATTGTGTTTTTACCCATCCAGGCAAAAGAGCTGTGCCACATCATTGCTGCTCTCATGGATGTGCTGGTGAGACCATCTGCACCCAGCCAGACAGGAACCCCTCAGTAAAACCACACCCACCTGTACAAGCCCCTGTTCTCAGCTTTACCAAACTGCCTAAACTAATATTTGCTAACTAACAAATCAGTACCTGAATGAATGTAATTGAGTTGTTGAATGTTATTGATTTTTTTAAGATGAATGATCTATAAAATTTACTTCAGACCTGAAAAAAACTGTTTATGAAGATAAACAAAGCATCATTCATCTTTTTGTTTAGTAATCATCCACCTGCTTCATTTCTTTTATCAGACAAAAATGTAATGATTTTGCTTAATGCTGCGATTGTATTGTATCTAAAACATTTTATAAATATCTGTATTTATGCTTTATAATTTGCCTCTATTTTAATTATAGAAAATCAATAATTTGTTGTGTACAGTGTAAGAATGCCTGAAATATTATTAAACTATATTAAATGTCTGTGAAAACCATCAAGATATCTATGCAATAAAAATTGATTTTTGAGAGTGCAGTAGAAGACTATTTTTTAATTTGCATTCTGCTTAATTTCTTCATACTAAACAAACCTAATGACTAAGTCTAGATTGTTTTTTATGAAACAATGTGTTTCCATGAATAGTAACAAGCAATGATATGAATTTCACAAACACACACACACACACACACACACACACACACACACACACACACACATATATATATATATATATATATATATATATATATATATATATATATAAAGAATGTGTTTGTGAACTAAATATACAATTAGTCAAATATGTAATTTGATGTGTGTACATTTTTGCATAGAAATGTACATGCTATACATACTACATGTACCATCCTATGCAAAAGTTTACACACCTATAGTTCAGTTACACAATTTGTTCACAAACTAACTTGCACACACACTTATACTGAGTAATCTAAATGTGCCACACATTGCACATCCTCTCATCTGTGGTTTTGTGTGCAGCTTGCCCACTTTTGCATACTGAGACTCAGACAGCTTGAAACAGGAAACAACAGAAACACAATGTGGTAGCATATAGTGTCTGACACCCCTTTAAACACTAGGTACATTATTCAGCTATAAATCCTAATGCATAACATTTTATGAATACCTAGTAACTGGTTTAGCATATGTTGTGGAGTTCCACTGGGTTTCAGTGTTAATAATTATAGTACTGTAGTTACGTGTGAGTGTAAACCTGACAAAGGGGCTTACATACAGGCTCTAAAAATACAAAATACAATAACAATTTATTATCACTGTATGTAAATTACATGTGAAAACTTTATAGAATTCAGTCCTTTATATTTAGTGCATGCAGCAGATTTTCATGTTTAATGTAATTTTCAATATGTTCATTTAAGCAAAACAAGTAACTGTACTTTAAATGTAGACATGTGTTTCTTCTGTTTCTACTGGGAAAATCAATACAACTGCATAATGCATTCTGGGATATCTGGCTGTCTGGAGTCCAGATAAGACATAGAAAATTACACACAGAAATCACATTATCACAATTTCCTCTGAGTGCATTGGCTGTCCAGTGAGGATTCAAATTGCAGCAGTAGTTGACATGTGTATCCTCACCCTCCTCGTTTCAGGAGCATTGCATGTGAAGGGGGGAGAGTGATGATGATGATGGGGTTGGGGTATTGGCTCTTTTGAAAATCAGAAAATCACTTTAAAACAGTAGGAAAGGAGCAGGAGGAGGAGGAGGAGGACGATGAGAGGAGCAGTAGGAAATGAGGAGGACGGAGGGGGGGGGGAGAATAACAGAAGGAAAGGAGCAGTAGTAAAGGAGGAAGTGGAGGAGAGGAGCAGTAGAAAATGAGCAGGAGGGGCAGTAGGAAAATAGGAGGGGGAGAGGAGCAGTAGTGTGTATAGTTTATATACTTGTTTATGTCTTTTATTTTGTCTGGATGTCTTCATATATGTGCGTATTTATTTCTTGGTTTATTTAGTTTATTCCACAGTTTTATTGTTCATATTTTAGGCGCCAGCCACTACTTTACACCTCATGCCATTTTATCCCTATAGTTTAATATCACACGTACCATCTCTGTGTGATTATATTGTGTTTTTCTATTCTGTCATATGTTTAAATCAGCTCCTGCTGCCTCAGTCGAATAGCTCCTCTCTCATTGGTCGGTTTGATGCCGCGAATCTATTGGTGAATCTGTTCGGCCAAACCACAGGAAAGAACCGATTGGAGGGAACCGATTCTCTGGCGATTCGGTTGATGAATCGGTTCGGCCAAACCACAGGAAGGAACCGGTTGAAGGGAACCGATTCGCTGGTGAGTTGGTCGCGGTTAGTAACATGGCCGTCGTTAGGGAGTGAATCCAGAGGTTGTGGAGACGGACATCTAGGCTCAGTTCCGCGAGGACATTGCTGAATAATGAGACGAGTTGTTGCCGTAAGTGACGCGGTGCTTGTTTGGGTTGGTGGCTGTAGTTGGTTGTTTTTTATTGAGTGTGAACAGCGTCTGTTTCTTCACTAAGCTGGGAAGTAGCTTAGAGCTAACCCGAGCCGGAGGGACTGCTGACGATTCCGTCCAACAACAAGTGCCCACACCGGTGCTCCTCTTTTAGGAGGACGTACGACTCGAGAAGCTTTATTTAGGGGACGGTTGGTGCGTTTTGTGTCTGTTTACAGGGACCCGTTCCAGTCGTGTTCGCCCTTCCAGAGCTGGAGGAGACCGTGAGCAGATGTTCTGCTGGTTGTCTTTCACTATAACCACACGTTGTGCAGTATTTGTACACAACCTATCCTTTCCAGAAGGTGCAGCAGCTGCTGTGAGCCTGTTGTAACTTGCAGTCTCGCTGGAGACTCTCTGAGTCACCTGGACGCTAGTCAAGTCGTGACATGTTCGTCGTGAAAGTCACTCTCTCCAGATAGGCCAGGCAGGTGACTCTGTGGAGGAGGAGGAGTGTGGGACGCTAATGATAATCGCGACCTTTCAGAAGAAACCTGAGATTTGACCTGTAGTTCCGTGGGAAAATTTAGGTCCAGGACGCAAAAATTCGCTCCGGGATTTTGATCCGACCGTCTGGACGGCTGCGTTGTACGAAGGCGCAGTGCAGCCGCTCTGGCGGTCGGATTGAAATCCCGGAGCGGATTTGTTGAATCCCGGACCTGGATCTTCCAAAGGGAGTGGTGCTCTACTGCAGAGGTGGCAGAAGTACACACATCCCATGCTTCCCTAAAAGTACAGTAATCCAGCTGAGTGGCTTATTTACTTGACGTCTGGATTTAATTATTACTATTAATTAAAGACAGGGACATAACCCTGACACCACAGCATTGTATGCAAAATCATAGACACTTTCTTCTCTGCTTTTGAGCTGTAATACCTCAATACTGTCGTTTACCGGCCTCATGATCAGTTCATGGATGAGGAACGTGGTCATATGTGGTCTAGTTATATCAACTCAAAAGTCCTTTTTAACCCATGAAATAAAAACCCAGAAACCAACCATCTGAAATCATAACCCGTGCAACTGGTGAGAATTTGTTGGTGAAATGTTCACTGCTGTCAGTGTTTGGTTTGGAAAGCTGTCAGATTTGTAAATACTTTTCTCAAACTAATAATAAAAAGCATTCTACCCCACAGGGATGTGTAGATGACTTCTGTTATTTATATAGAACAGAACTGCTGTATGACCATCTTTTGATTGACTTCCTTAGTGCAGGGATCAGCGACCTGGCTGTAAAGAAGAGCGTAACCAAAATGAAACTACCTTCAGTGTCATGAAGGTTGGTGTGCAGACTTAAGGTCACATAGCAACACCTGACGACAATAATGAAGCCCAGGCTCCAGTGTCATTGAATGAAGAGATACCAAAATACTGAAAACTGAAGCTCAGATTACTCATCCAAAACCTTTAACTTGAAATCAATAATAAAATTGAATAGTTTATAAAATTTTTAGTAATGCATAAAACGTGTAATTTCGAATATTTGTTTTGAAAATCTGATGAGTAAAAAATTCAGTTTTTTCTTGTAAAATGTAGAGAATCGAAAAGTCCTATTAAGTATTAAGTAACAGAAATGCTCAAGTAAAGTACACATACTTCAGAAAACAAAAATAAATAGTTCTATTTCTTTACTGCTCACTCTAGCTGAACTGTAATGGTTGTTGTTAGCACAGGTTATTTATGCTTTAAAGTATCTAATGTTTAAACCCTACAGGATTATTTCTTTAACTGGTGGTTTACTCTAAAACATCACCGGCCAACAAATGAATATTTTCTGCTCCCTTATCACATCACATTGTATCTCTGCTGGTGTGAACTGGGTTAGGGCTGTGGTATTCATGATTTTAACTGTGCTTGTGCACAAATGTAAAGATTGCCCATTTATCCCTGCATTCATTCAGAATGGTGGTTTTGCCGGGCTTGATGGACACAAATTAAAGTGTAAATCATGGAGGCAGTGTGCCATGATGTGATGTCTGAAGCAGACTGAAAAAACATGACATCAGACACTTCTGCTGTTGGATTCTGTCTCCTGATCATAAACAGTAATGTAGTCTCCTCTGCTGTTGTCATGTATAGGATTGAAATTAAAGTTTAAGCTAGTAATGAAACTATTACTGATCTGAAATAGGTTGTTTCAGCCTTCAAAGGTTTTTATATCTTCTAACTAGATAAAAGGTACACAGTTGAGTATCAGAGCTGCTGCTTTGCATAGCTGCTGTGTGTACACACAGACACATGGGCAAAGGGATATTTTTGAGCTTAGTGACCTCTCTGTCATAATGAATCTGATCATCGCAAGTTCAGTCCATCAGTGGAGAAATCAAATTTAACTCTTAAAAATGGACTAGCTTCATAACTCAGGACCAGAGTAATGTGCAAACATGATATGCAACACATATGCATGTTGTCATCAATGTGTTTTCAATCATCAGTGAGGAATCCAACTCTGAGTAACTGCTAAACTCCAATTCAGTCCATCCGTCCATCTTCCTTCCGCTTATCCAGGGCTGGGTTGCGGGGGCAGCAGTCTAAGCAGGGATGCCCATACCTCCCTCTCCCCCAACACCTCAGCCAGCTCCCTGGGAGGGACCCCAAGATCCCAAATCAGCATGTTAATCACTCTCTCCATATTGCCTCCAGATGTTCCCTTAGTGTATTCAGTGATCACAATGAATGAGTTTGTGAATGATCCATAAAAATAAACAAATCTGTTGATTACTGAAATAATGAAAAATATGGAAATATTTTGAGGTCACCAAGCTCTCACTACCTTTCAGAAGCCAACCAGGTTTTAGGAAGGTCTTCGTCATGCTCTCCTTTGCCTTGCCAGCTCTCTTCAGTTGTAATTCTATGTCTCTGGTTTAAAATTGAGTGAATGAGAACATTGACTGTGTTTACAGCTGTAATCTCAGTAGCTTTTGTGTTGCCATTCTACCATTAGCAGCTTTGCAGAAGGACTTATCAGCTGCAACATACATTTTGTTTAATCTGATGTCCTTGTTTTTCCCCCTGTCTACAGATTAGTGGAAATTGTCCATAAAATCATCCAGACTGATCATCCGGCACAATTAGAAGTAAAGTTAGCCTGTTTGCACTACAACTGTGAGAAGCTCTTGCTACATGCAAGCTATTGCTCACAGTCTGGGTGTTGAGGCTCCTCTCACACTGGCAGTACTCACAGGATTAGCGTCTGGGGGCCGGGGGACGCGATTGCTATCCTCTGCCACCAAGGCCCAAGTCAGGACGGGAGTCGCCAGTGACAACAAGCACTGCACCTCCGCTCAGAGTATGGTGAGGGGCCGGTGCTGCCATGGAACTGCAAGATAAAAAGGTGAGTTCCTACACTGCTTTATGGGTGTGTAACACCAGGTGTTTAATAGGCCCTTTTCACATTTCTGTATGGTTTCTGGAGCCATTGGGTTTGGTGGAAGGCTATGGGTCATGACCCCTGCTGGTATGTGTGTGGAGGGGAATGCTCGTCGTTCTGTATTTCTGATTCTTTCCAATTTGTAAATTGAAAAGTGTCAAATAAGTCGGCCTCGGTGTCCTTTTACAAAATAAACTTCACAAGACACAACCTTCATTCATGAATGAATGAATGAATGAATGAAAGACACAACCTATCAAAATTATTCACTTCAGTAAAAAAAAATCCCAAACATGGGTGTGGGTGTAGAAAGCCACCACTTAGATAGAATGGATGCAGACACATGGTTAGGATCATTCATGTGAAAATATTAAATTAATGACCCTCACGAGGCACAGGGCTGTATCAGTGACACAGTTAGAGTTTAGATACACTTATTCATGCAACATGATCTTTGGTATGCTGATCCACAGTTTTCTCAGATAACCTGTTCTGTTTTCCATCTAGCCATTCTTCTCCATGTAGTAAGTGTATTTTGTGTTTCTTGTTGGCTTTAAAATCAGTAGTTCAGTAAAATGGAGGTGAGATTGCTCATCAATATAAAAATACATTAGGTGTAACTTGCCTTACATTGCCAATATAAATAAACTTTACCTTTTATTATTGTTGATGGTATCCGTGTTCAGTGTTCTATTTAATTAAAACAGCATTCCAGCTGTTTTGGCTCAGCTTGTGCAATTGTGTGTAACAAGATATAATTGTATAGGAATATTTTCTTTAACAAAAGCAGTTGAGATCCCTGGGCACTGAGCACTCTTACTTTAAGGCTGTCAAATATGGTTCACTTTTTTAGTTTTTAGATATATTTTGTGTTTGACCAGGTGTTTGGTCAAGTTAGACGTTTTGCTAGCTTTGCATTTCATGTTACAAATATTGCAAAGAGCATAGTCTGCATGAGGTTTTGAAAAATGTAACCACTCTTGAGACCCCTTTCACCTCACCACTGCTCTGACTGTGTGATTGATTTGACATGAATCAGTACTTGTTAGTACTAATGTGATTAGATTGTACCCTTAAAAGTTCCCAACCCTAACCATGTTACAGTTCTACCTTAAATCATTTTGATGCTCCACTGACTTATAGTAAGATTAGGGGGATTGGGGTCCTTGTAGATCTTTGGTGGATCTGCATGAGACCTTGTGCACAAACTGGGTAACCCTGTATCTGTGTCTCTCAGCTTGTCAACAAATGCTTGTATTAAGCATGTCTCTGAGGAGGTGCTGATAGCATGAGGGTGGGAGGAGGTGATATGTAATATTAATTCCAGCATAATATTGCTCTAATGTTTCAAAGAGTCCACAGTGTAGTGAGAACAGAGTTTTGTACTGTTTATAGGAGAAAAATCCCAACGCATATTTTTTTCCCATACATGCAGTACTGTGCACTTTACTGGGTGTATTCTCCCTGCTGAGGTCTAAAGGTTTGTTCGACCGGAGGCCGTTTCACAATGGGTTCAAGATGTGAATGTTTGTACTTAAGAGTGGCAGATTGCAGATTCTTCACAGAGCTTTGAAATGACCTTTTTCTCCTGTTCATGGTCTTTTCTGCTTTGGTAAGATCTTTAATAATTAACACGTTAGATAAAACCATCACCTTTTTCTGTGTGAAGATGGTTGTCATAGAGGTTAAGTAGCCATTGCACTTTACTATTTTCTGTGCTGCTGCAAGTAGACCTGCAGTGTGAAATTCACTGGTGGGGAAGTCCATTTGTAACTGTATCGGTAATGTACTTTTCTTTTTTTTATGAGGAAGATGTGAGTTGACTATTGCTAGAGCAGTGTGAATTCAGGTTGTGTAACTGAAGTGTGTAGCTCTTTGCTATTTTGACTCTGTCCTTGAAATCGTGTGTGTGTGTGTGTGTGTGTGTGTGTGTGTGTGTGTGTGTGTGTGTGTGTGTGTGTGTGTGTGTGTGTGTGTGTGTGTGTGTGTGTGTGTGTGTGTGCCATTTGTTACTGAAGTCCTCAGCAGGGCACTCCTCTATGCAGCTATTGATTTCTGTGCTGTGAGAGCAGACCTGGCGATAGAGGCAGCTGTGGGCACTGTGTCTGGGGCAGAAGGGTCACCGAGGATGCTTTCTGTCCATGTCTCTCTTTCCAGCCCCCATTGCTGCCGCTGAGTTAGAAAAGTGCTGTGTTTGCTGGAATAGATGAATGCCTGCTAAATGGAGGGGTTTGGGGCATGCTTTTGCTGGTCTGTCTGAGCCTTATCTTTGCCTTTCTTTCTCTTGCAGTCCTGCTGTGTCTCTCTTAACACAGTAATTTAGTGTAAACAAACCCCATCAGCAACTAATACCAGTTTCATTTACTTTTACGTCAGTTAGGGTTTTGTCTATTCCTGCCAGTAGCTTGTCCTCGTTCATGAATAGCAGTATCACGTCTGCAGTGATAAAGCTATGAGAAAAAATATTGTCATTCTAACGTCAATGGAGAAATGCATATAATTTATGCCAACTTTACATTCATAGTATTTGCGTGATGCTCTCAAATGATGTTATAAGCAGGGCTGTGTGATATTACCTCAAATCTGTATCTCGATAATTTGAACATTTTACCCCAAAGCTGCTTAAGTTGCTCAGTTAAATCAT
This sequence comes from Acestrorhynchus altus, assembly GCA_034509495.1. NCBI lineage: Eukaryota > Metazoa > Chordata > Actinopteri > Characiformes > Acestrorhynchidae > Acestrorhynchus > Acestrorhynchus altus. The sequence continues at coordinate 8,649,159 of CM067510.1, read as the reverse complement.
TGTTTGAGGTTTCCCTGTTTCTTCCATGTAGCAGATTGAACATGGTGGTATCACTTGACTACAATTATAGTATAATTATAGTAAATTGTCGTATTATTCACTTCTTGTTCATAGGAATAAAGAAACATGGAATGAAACGCCAAAATATGTTTCAAATATAACACATAATTAAATGTAACAGTTTGTTATATCCAGTTTTGAACATTGACCAGTTGAATTGAGTTAGTTAAATTTAATTGATCATTTAATTTTCTCTTATGGTAAAAAGGTCACATGACTTCTGTAAATATTTTAAGGTCAAATCCCAATGTAACATATCATCGCTGTTCAGTGAAAACCAAGTACGTCCATTTTTGTCCATTTTTAGTTTTCTCCATGGTTTGAACCTTCTAACTGCTCTGTATACTGTGTAAATAAGGCTCAGATCTGGCTAAATGTTATGACCTTTTATAAAATCGTTTGAATTAGGGGTCAGCATTGTATTGTAAACATTGATAATCAAGATATATTTTGTACAACATATACATAATGATCATATCTTAATATAGAATTGATTATGCAGGTGACCATTTGTGTACTATATAACTTTTTAAAAGAGCATATCATTATATGATTTTTTTTTTTTTTTTTTTTTTTTTTTTTTTTTTTTAAATATATATATAGTCAGATTTTCACTGGACACATCCAGGATGTTCAGCATATGTCACTCGGGTACCTAGTTAAAGGGACAAGTCACTGTCATAGAACCTTCTGCATCTTTTAAGGTGACCCATAGGTCCTCTTGTCCCTTGGGTTCAGATCTCATTATAGAAATGATTACTGTACATTAACTTTGCAAATCTTCATATGAGGAGTGACTTAAAAAACTGAACAGTTCCTTTAAGCTTTGTACAATAAGTTGAGAATTAGTGGCTTCCAAAATGTCTAAGTAGCCAGTTTTGGCATACTGTGCATTTTGCTGGCAAACAGCACTAGAGCGGGGAGACTGAAAGCACTGGGGCAAAGCTGTGGTGGCTGGACTAACCGGCTGGATGCTGAAACAGCAGCATACATTATCCAGCAGCCCCCACTTTGTCCACCACCCTGTTCTGACCCACCCACCCACAGACACACTGAACATGCAGTGTGACTGAATTCTATGCCTCGGTGTCGAACACAAGGGCTTGATCATGATCCCAAAAGACAGAACCTGGTTCTGGAAGGCTGGTGTGAGTAGCTGTGCTGATGTGCTGATATTCTTTGGAAGATGGTTTGACTCTGTGTTTCTGGTGGTTCACTTTTTTTGGAATGTGGGTGTGTTTTTGTCTATTTGTAGTTGTGCCTTTAGTTAGAAAATTCCTTGTTTATGGTTTGGTGTGTGTGGGTGTGTGACGGGAAAGGAGATGGTGGACAGTAAACCTTTGCCTGTGGATGCGTATAGACCCTCCCTCAGCATGGAGGCTCACAGGGGATTTTGCATAGTCGTCTTCTGTCTCTGGCTGTGGGAAACTGGCAGGTTTATTTATAGCTTTGCTGCTCTTGTCTGCTGTTCTGTGGCTCCAGTTTGAGATTGGCTACCACACAACTGGGAGTCAAAATAAGATGGGGCTGGAACAAGAGGATAGTGTGGGAATAAGCTCTCCTCTTTTTGACCTTATCAGGAATTTCTGAATAGTGAAATTGTGAAGTGTAACAAATGGAGGACAGTGACCTTCCTGGAAATGTTTGCATCCATGTGCCAATGTTTGAAAACTCCTAAACTGTTCAACTGTGTCATCTGTGTTTGCCATGGCTCATCATGCAGCACAGAGGCCTTTGATGAGTTTGCAGAAATTATTTCTATCTTATCTGACGGTATGACTGATCTTACCCTTTATTTAAGGAGGAAGGAGCAACTCCTCTGGGTCTCTCTACATCCCAGGCTCTGGGAACCCTCCGAGACCAGCTCTCCAGCCTGCTGGAGCAGCACCAGAAGCCCGGTCAGCACAGGTCCAACATACAGGTCAGTCAGTCCAGCCTGGAATGCTTCTTATCTTTAAATATGATGTCAGTGTACACTTTGAAGAAGCACTGATTTTGCTGAGCATTTAATGAGGAATTGTTGCAGGAACTATGGGCCAAGAGTTTCCTCCACCACGAAGACCGTCATTCATGCTTCCATTGGCCTGGAGCTGCCTTCACCTTGCTTGTAGTGGTTGGTTTGCTGTGTTGCCATGGCAGCCAGCCAGAAGGCAGGTGAGTTGATGCTAAGGTTGTCTTAAGGTTGTCACCTAGTGAATAAACCCACTGTCTCTGAAACAGGAGTGAGTTACCTCTTTGTGGTTTTGTAAGTGGTGTGTATTTACTGGAATATTTAACCCTCGTGGAAAAGTCCTAATGTCACATGTAAACAAGCTTATTACAAGCTTATTGTTTTTGTTGTTGGTTGGTTTGGTTTGCCATGCCGTTGGAAATACAGAACCTGTTTATCCTCTGCATTCTGAGGTCTGTTTGTTTTACCAAACAATATATTGTTATAAAAGGACAAATTGAGAGAGCAAAAAATGATTACAGTCAAAATTCAAATCTGGTATGTGCTTCATTTCACATAATATAAATCTTCTCTCTGGTCAGTCAAGGCATTGAACTGGTGAATGCAGGTGCGCTCTTCCTTCTGCTGCTGCTCAACCTCTTTCTAATTGGACGTCAGCAAAAACTGAAGAGGACTGAAATGGTGCGGCGCCTGAAGTCCATCATTTCACAGCTGAATGGTGAGGTCAAATCATTAGACTTGGCAGACACCTCATACCAGTTATTTAAGGTGCATTTATTGAACTCCAGAATCACAGAACATTTATTCGTTTTACTTTCATTGTAACCATATATTTCTGTAATGCTAGTGCAGGATAATTTCATCTTAATTTCTGGTCTTACTGGGGGTGCACATCCAAATCTATATCAATATACACACACACACACACACACACACACACACACACACACACACACACATTCTGTTCTACTGGTATTACGTCCCTGTAGAGAAGTAGTACCAATATAATAGGACCCTGTGGAGCAGATAATTGGGATCCTATCTGCATGCCTAATGCCAGACATTGAGTTGTGGAGCAGTGGAACTGTGTTTTCTGAAAGTATGGCGCACCATCAAATACTTTTGGGATGAGGTGGGGTGAGGATCAAACACTCTGATGTCACTCTTTCTGAATGCTTCAAAATCTAGGGGAAATAGAGTAACAAAAGCAGCATGAACATAAATTTAATACTCTTTTCAGTACAGTTTGGATAAAATTATGAATGAGCAAGTGCGCTACTACTTTTGTCCATATTATGTATGTATGTATGTATGTACATGGCAATGTGTACAGACTAGACTAAACATTACATATTTGAATGGTTCAACAGTTGCTTCAACAACAACAGTCAGTCTTTGAGTTTAAACAAGTTAAAACCCACTATTTTTTCAGGTGTGTTGGTATTTAACAATGCCAGTTAAATTCCTTATTATTTATTTGGTGGTGGAATGGAGCAGAGGAGCTGAAACAGAATTTTTTTTTTAAACTTTATAACAAAACAAATATAAACAAAATCACCTCAGCCCATATCTTGCTCTGTTTATATCCCAATGTTGAAATAAATATCATTATATCGCTCATTCCTACTCCAGGATCAGGGTCAGGTGACCCCTGTGTTAGAGAGAAGTTGGTGTCTTTATCGTACCACCACTTGAACAATCATTATTAGTCATAGAATGGTGATTAGAAGCAGACAATCAACAATCATTTAAGACAAACTGGACAAAAATGTTTACATCAGTATAGTTTCTTTTGTGGCAAACTGATAGTTTTAAAGATATCCTGCATATTGCTGATTTAAAGTTAAAACATTATTGTAAATATCTTCCTGTTCACATGATGTTCTGTACTTTTATCTTCATCAGCACATTTGGAAGGTTGTAGAGGCCAGCCAATCAGATGGGCCCCATCTCGATACCCTGACCTGTACACACCTTCCTCTCCATCCTGGTCTCTGCACTGGACATACCGTGATGAGCATTTGGTTAATTTACCCGTGAGTCTGTTGGTAGAGGGTGATGTCATCGCTCTGAGACCAGGCCAGGAAGCATTTGCCTCGCTCAGGGGCATTAAGGTTATTTTATACTTTGTGTCTTTTTTGTGTCTATGCTGATTTTACCAGAATTTTTAAAAATCTGTCCCTCACTGTGTTGGTCACTCTTATCATGCCCATGTCCAGGATGATGAACATATTGTACTGGAGCCTGGAGACCTCTTTCCTCCCTTCTCACCTCCCCCCTCTCCTCGTGGGAATGACAAGAGGGGACCCCACAGCCCCCAGCAGTACCGCCTCTTCAGGGTGGTCCGTACCCCTATACTTGACAATGTCAGGTAGTGTGTAATAACCTGTAGCAATGTTTACTCTTGTGAAGTAGCTGTAGTGTTGTGATGTTAATATTCTCTTTTGCATGACAGCAGTTTTTATCTGTTTGTCGTCTTTTTGATAAATAATTCAACCTCCACTTTGTCCAATAGGAACAGTCTGGACCTCGCTCTGTCTCGACCAATCACAGCTCTCGATAATGAACGATTCACGGTGCAGTCGATCATTGCCAAGTTTGCTTGCCCAGCAGTGCTGGTATGTAAAACCGCTGCATACAAATTTAATGTTGACACCATAAAAATATCCACTCATCATGAATGCCAGTTTTGGAAGTATGTGTGTGTGTGTGTGTGTTTCTAGGTGGCATTTTTAACTGTGAATACAATTCGCTACTTTATTGACACTTCAAGTCTCACTCCAGCTCTGTTCAACTTCTTCCAGCTGCAGGTAAGACTCCAGTGTTTTTTCAAGCAAGACAGACACATGTGACATTATCATTGGTTCAGGAGTGGATATGAGGAATGCTGCACTTGTAGTACCTTTCCTGAAGGTGTCTGTGAATGGCAACTCTTTATGCACTGACACCATCCACAGTCAACTGCTTGTGAAGTTCCTCTCAAATCTGTGGTCATCCTTATTGCTTGTGCACATTTTCCCACTGCTTTTTTCCATTCCAGTCAACTTTCCATTAATATGGTTTGATTACATCAAGAAATTACTTTCTGTGGCTTACACTCTTTGTGCAGGGTGTCAGTGATTTGTCTTTCAAACAACTGCCAGGTCAGCAGTCTTTCCTATGACTGTGGTTTCATGTGCTGAACTAGGCAGAGAGACACACTGTTTTAATAATAATTAAACTCAAAATTAAATATTCTAATCTGGATTTCTGATTTTAATGAGCTAAAAATACATAATTATCTGAAGTAAATCAAAGAAGGCTGAAAAGGCTTTCTGTGAATTTAATTTGAATTAAATGATAAAGAAAAATGTACCATTGTTATAATTATTTAATGTTTAAGCTACAATTTAAGCTGCTGATTACGTTTTAGCAGTGAAAATTGTCCAGTTTAACTTGTGGACCTAACTGTTAGAAAGTTTTAGTACCTGTAGATCCTGATCTGACATTTTTTTTTTGTTTATTTTTCTACATTGTGTAGCTGATGGGAGTGCTGCCCATCCTACCTCTGCTGTTCCCAGTCATGTGGGTTCTGGTAATCGCTTATGGAGAGGCACGTGTTTTAGCCGAATCTTGCCGCAACTCTCCAACAGGCTTGGTGAGCTTGTTTTAATACTGCATTTCACTTATTTTAATTGAACACCTTCACAATATGTCTCCTACACATTTAGTAACACACACATTTACACAGGAGTAATTATACAGCACAAAGGGTTGTATAACTACTTTCACACAAAAAAGGCCCACATTTCTCATCATCTCAAAGAATTCACATTCTCCTAACCAGCAATTCATGTGGTTTCTTTATTAACCTGCACAGTGCTGAGTGTGAGTGTCTGTGTTCAGCTTCAAGCAACCTCTAGGCAGCCGTAGTATAGTGTGTTCCAAAAAAGCGGATAAGGGGTTTTAATCCACCTCTTCTCTCGTCCCAGCTGGCTAAGTTCTCTGAGGACACACTAAGCAGCTACACGGAAGTGGTGTCCTCACAGGTACATCATGTGTATCCATCCTTTCCCCTCTGTCCCTTCCTTTCTCGCAAGTTATACATAACCCCTCTGTCCTATTCTGGGTTGCAACACCACCATTGATTCATTATGTATTTTTTTTCCTTTTACTCTGCATCGTTTTGCAGAGATAAATCACTGTTTAGATTTATACACTAGCACTTTTGATCACACACCTTTAACTTTTAAGGTTTGTAGTGTTTACTTTATCTCTGCATCTTGCTTTGACTGATACGGCAGTGTTAGGGTCTAGAGTTTCTCTTAGGTGTGTGGTTTGTTAAGCCTTTTTTATTGGCTTTCTTTGTTTTGTCCCAGTCTTTAAATCCCCCAGCTTGTACCTGCCTGCGTCCCTTGTTTGTTTACAGCCTGCATGATAGTGCACTGCTCCTGCTATTAGTTTGTGCTTCCTGGAATGAGCTCTTATTACATTGTCTAACCATTTAAATCTGCACCCTTTTGCCAAAGTACTGAAGGGTTCTTACATGAATTTTCTTACCTTTTTGAGTTTTTCATGCTTTGAGATTTTTGCAAGGGTTGACATACATCACTCAGGAACCACTTTGTTGATAAACTAACCCTGAAAAGTTCAGAGTTCAGAACCGAGGGGATGCTTATGTAAATTAAGACATGCTCCAGAAAATCCAATTATAAACTTGGATTTGTTTGGGGGGCAAAGTAAGTTGATCGGGACAGATGTTTTGTAAAAGTAGAAAATCAGGAATAACATGCCATTTGACCAGGGAATCCCAAACTTTATAGAGAGGTTCAGCTTTCCCCTTACAGAACCTTTTATAGACTAAACACAAGACCAATAGAAAAGGATAGAGAGACCGCTCTGATTGACTATATGCATGTCCTGTGTTTGTCTGTAGGAGATGCTGCGTTGTGTGTGGAAACATCTGCTAGGTGTTCTGAAAGGAGAATCTCAGACACTGTGCTATACCTCCAGTCTGTTGCAAAACCTGGGCTCAGTGACTGTGAGTACCTCACACTGTCTCTCTCAGTAAATGCATGACAACATAAAGAATTTGCAAAATATGTGTTTTGCTTCTGACTGTCTTTCTGGTGGCCTGTGTGTTACCATTGCAGGTATTGTGCTGTGTGGATAAGCAGGGAGTGCTGTCTTGGCCCAACCCCAGCCCAGAGACTGTGCTTTTCTTCAGTGGTCGTGTCGAGCCGCCCCATGACAGCCAGGACGACCTGAGAGATGACTTATCCATGAACTCATTCTGTCGTCTGGAAGGCGAAGAAGACCGAGATGAGGTAAGGAAGTGTGTGGCTAAAATTTTAATGCAGAATTACAGGCCTGACTAGATTTAATTTGTATTGTCTAGAACTAGCTTTCTTACTTAAAGTACATTGAAAAAGTTGAAACGGTACACAGTATTAGTCAGTATCTAAAAGAGAATAGTTCTGGTTGGAGATGATGATGTAAACAGATGTATCAAGTGAGTGAGCAAATATGTGGGAGACAACAGTTTGCAATTTTTTCAAGAACTTCTAGAACTTGAAATGTACATTTTAGTGGGATTTTATTAGAAATTAAAATGTTGCTTTTTTGTCAATTAACAAAATAGAGAATAAAGGTGTTGGTCTTAAATTATGAATGTTTGACACTGATATCTAGATAAAACCAAGACTCAACTATTATTAGGATAGAATAGAACTTGGGAGGGTTCCCTCAGGGAAATTAAGGATTTTTTTTTTGCTTGTTTTTGTTTTTTGTTTTTTTTGTTTTTTTTAGGAGAGGATAGAAAATTATTATTATCTGCAGAATAATTATCAGCATTGGCCAGATTCTTTGGATTTGACCAATATTCAAATATCTTTATTTAATTTTACTGGATTAAAAAAAAAGTTTGATCAAATTTTCTGTAATGTTATTCCTGGTACAAACTAAGTATTTACACAAATCAGTTCCCAAATCAGTTAATTTGTGTTTTTTCTTCTCTGTAGGCTCAGGAAGGTGAGGCTCTCCTAAGCATTTCTGCCTTTGAAAACTCACTACATCTAATCAATGAGCCTGAGCCTAGTGAGGTGCTAAATGACACTGCACGTGCTTGCGACATGCATCGTGCACGTCGGGGTCCCCAGACCACACGTTCCAAACACCCGTCCGGCTCTAATGTGAGCTTCAGCCATGATACAGAGGGCGGTGAGGAGGAGAGTGCTCAGGTACCATGTTGAACATGCCCAGGCATTTTTGTGGTATGAAGCGCACAGTTTCACATGAACTGATTAAAGGAATTTTCTCTCTTGTTTGTCTGTGTGTACATGTTTGTGTGTCACTAGCTCTGTGGTATTGATGATCTGTGTGAGGCAGATGACTTTGTTTGTGACTATCATCTGGAGATGCTCAGCCTATCTCAGGACCAGCAGAACCCCGTCAGCATTCAGTTTGATGACTCAGGCTGGCAGGGCCACTTGTCCTCTCTGAAGCCACTGGGCCTCAACATCATGCTGAACCTATGCAACGCTACAGTCACTCAGCAGTTGTGCCGTTTCTCAGACCACCTGTCCAACCTTGCCCTGCAGGAGAGCCATGGTGCTGTGCTACCTGTGCATGTGCCCTGGGGTCTCTGTGAACTCTCCAGGCTTATCGGTAAGTGTAATACACACACTTAGCTAACAGCTGGTGAGGAACGAGGTTGAAGATGAAAGAACTTGTTTTTTGGCCAGATAGGATTGGATTCATTTATGTTAAACCCAACGATCACTGTGCAAATAAACGAGCTCATTTGCCTAGGCACCTTTTGTACTGCACATAAAAAGACTTTCCTTTTGACACAGTGCCGTCATGTCCTGGTTTAAGGTTTTATTCCCTCCTGTCCTCCTGTTAAGGTTTTACTCCCGGAGCAAGAGAACTCTTTAAGCAAGAGAACCACCTGGCCCTTTACCAGCTACCTTGTGGGGAGAAAGCCAGAGAGTCAGGACCACGCCGTCTGCACCACTTCACCAAACGCCAGCCACCCATCAGCCACCTGATCAGCCTGCTGGTCCGGGACAGCACAACCAGTGAGAACCTCTCGGCCTGTCTCTGCCTGTTTCCTGTTTTTGCTCATTGGTCCGTGCGGTCACTGACCTTTTTAATCTTTTCTCAGACAATGTGCAGATGCTCTCCCATGGTTCAGCTGACCTTGTCCTCGAGGCCTGCACAGACTTTTGGGATGGCACAGACATCTACCCACTCTCTGGCTCTGACAGGTCAGAAACACATGCATATGTGCTCAGCCATGCAGTCTGGTGTTTGTGGAACAAGCAAAATACAGTATAATACTGTACTGACTCATCATTAGATTGTTTGCCCTCTCCACAGGAAGAAGGTTCTGGATTTCTACCAGCGTGCCTGTCTCTCAGGCTATTGCTCTGCCTTTGCTTATAAGCCCATGCAGGTTGCACTGTCCAACCAGCTGAATGGGAAGTGTGTGGAGCTGGCTCCAGGCCCCACACTTTTCTCTGGAGTGGATCTGCCCAGCACTACACCCATCAAACACAGCAGCCGGCGCAACAGCTGGAGTTCAGATGGTGAGAGAGATGAAAAGAAGTTGCATTTCAGTCGTATCCCTTTTACACACTGGACAACTATGAATGCATTAAAATAGTAATAATAATTGGATTTAGAATACTTTGTTTCAGGTATTCTTTCATTGCATTCCTTTTTTTAGCGAAGGGTGATGGGTGAGCATTTTGCTTTAAGAATCCACTTCTGAGGTTAGGAACATTGTCATCAATCAGAATCCTTAACCATTTCTGTTTTCTGCATATCTGGATATGTTTCAGAGGGCATTGGAGAGGTTTTGGAAAAGGAAGACTGTGTTCAGGCCCTGAGTGGGCAAATCTTTATGGGCATGGTGTCGTCACAGTTCCAGGCCCGCTTGGACACAGTACGGCTCATTGAGAACTTGGTGGGAGCCTGCATCCGATTTGTCTACTTTTCCAGAGAAGATGAGCTTCGCAGTAAGGTAAAATCAGTTATTGATAGAAGAATTGATTAAAGTAGTAATAAAATTGCACTGAGAGTCACTGTATCAGTTCTTCATGTAGTGCTATTTGAACTGCAGAATACTAAAAACTGAATGCGATGCTCTGTGGACTGGCAATTATTCAAACATTTTGTGCTGCTTTGTGTTTGTGTTCTAGGTTTTTGCAGAGAAGATGGGTTTGGAAACAGGCTGGAACTGTCATATCTCTCTAACCCCTAATGGTGATGGCCATGGTGATGGAGCTCCATCCAGTCCCAGCCAGGCAGGCTCTGTACATGAAGATCTGCTGCAAGGTATGCTTTGTGTTCATGCTTATTTGTGTTGGCACTGTTGCACAGTCTTCTGTGAACCAAGCAAAATGTGCACTTGAAAATTTGTGTCATTTTGAACACAAAATCAGTTCAGATGTCTGTGTGAACAGATTCTAGGGATGATGCTGAGGGCCCATTACTTCCCGAGGATGAAGGCCAGTCAGATCTTGCCAGCTTTCAGCCCACAGATAGTGATGTGCCCAGTTTCCTGGAGGACTGCAACAGAGTAAGCTGACTCTGGCTATGTTTACTGTGAAAATTGAACCATATCAGAGTAAGCCAAACTGTTGAATTTCTTTGTGTTTTTAGGCCAAGCTGCCTCGGGGCATTCACCAGGTGCGCCCCCACCTGAAGAACATTGACAATGTGCCACTTTTGGTGCCGCTTTTTACAGACTGTACACCTGAAAGTGAGTCTCTGGATTGTTGCTGGTTTATTATGAATTCAGATTTATGTAAAATAAATGAAAAGTGTCTCAACTAAATGTGTGTATGTATTACAGCCATGTGTGAGATGATGAAAATTATGCAGGAGAACAGAGAGGTGACTTGCTGTTTGGGGAGCTCAGCTAACATCCGGAATAGCTGCCTGTTCCTGCAGAGTGACCTGAGGTGGGTCAGAATGCCTCTACTGCTCTGTTCTTATGAATTATGTCTGATAGGTTGAAGGATGTTAAGTGTGTTTGTTTTTCGCTATAGTATCTCTCTGGACCCCCTGTACCCATCACGGTGCTCGTGGGAGACATTTGGGTATGCTGCTGGCTGTGGGGTGGGTGAGGAACGGGAGGAGCTTACCCCACTGAGCCTCAGTGCTCATCTCAACAGCCTAGGTTGCTCAGTGTCATTCCACCATGGCGAGAGTGTCAGCATTGTCAAACTCATAGAGCAGGTATTACAGGCTTGCATCCATTCAGAAACATTCATATACTTTACTATACAGTGCTGTTAAGCAAAGCTAGAATTCTGTCATTGGATTATCATATGAAACCAACAATATTAGCTGGAAAATGAAGTCAGAGTTGTTTATGCTCTCATATTCTGTTTGTTTGTAGGCCAGGCACACCACATCTGGGATACGCAAGTGCTTCCTTTTCCTGCTGCAGTGCCAGCTCACCTTGGTCATCATTCAGGTTAGACCAACAACCACAACCAATGTTTTTTGGTTTAAATTGAGGTTCATTGACCGATATTGGTATCAAACGATACAGGTTTTTCTATAACCAATGTCAATATTTAGAGGTCAGGGTTGATATGTGCTGCTGATTTTTATGGCTGATATCTAGAATTTTTCTGATTTATTTGTATGTTAAAATGTCTTACTAATAATAAGTGGATGCACAACATTTCTGAACCAACTTTATAAATAAAAAACAATTAAACTGAAAACCATAAATAAATAAATAATAAACGTGCTGCAAATACAACTTTTTTTATATTAAAGTCTTCAAGTAACCAAACTTAAGTGCAAATTTTTTGTGTGTGTTTTTTTTTTTTCTCTTTTTGTGCAAATAAAAGCAGCAAATCCCTTATTTTTGAGTGAAGGAAATTTTGTAAATATTACAAAACAACGTGAATTAGAATGTGCTTTAATATTTACGCTGAAAGTACACCCAGCTTAAGAACAGCAGGTTGTAATGCAAGAAACACAACTGTTCTGCATGTTTTCCTGTGAGGTGGCTACTCTTGTCTTCATAAATCTCACCAGTCCATTGCAGATATTGCTCCTGGCTTTCCCTGGATTTGGCTTGGTGAAATACTGCCATACTGGATTTGATATTTGTTCAGTCATCAGACAGCAATTACTAAACAGAAAACATTCAGGATATTTCTGAAAAAAAGCTGTAAATCATCAAAACCATTCACTAATGTGGTGTTTTTATTGTTTGTCTCCCAGACTGTTATTGCTGTTGCCTTCCAAAAGTTTTGGCTTGGGGTTCTTCTTATGCAGCATCAGCACCTTCCACCGCACCCATATAACAGGGCTGTCTGCGGACATGCCTGACTTTAAATCGGCGCTACTAAACGTGTATATTGACCGATGCCGATTAAAAAAAAAAAATAGTAGAGATTTGTACCCCAGAGTCAACCTGTGTTTGAAATTTACTGGTTTTGCTATTAAGCGTCAGTGTTTAATGACTTTTAATGTTCTCTTATTTCTCCAATAGTTTTTGGCCTGTCTTACCCAACTCCCACCTCCAATGAACATAACAGATATTCTGTGGCTTTCCTGTTTCTGTTACCCACTGCTAAGGTAGGGGTGGACAAAGGGGTGGTAGGGTTGGACATTCTCATACAGCAATTAATAAACTAATCGTCTATTGATTAAAAAAAATTATCTTGTAGTGTGTCCTTATTGGGGAAGCCACCAGACAGCTCTGTGATGACAGTTGCTACTGGAAAGAATCTGGATGCCATTCCTCGGAAGGTTAGTTATGGCTCATGACAAAGGACACGAGCACAGCATCAAATATCGCATTCTGTTCTCTCTAAATGTCTGTAGGCACGTCTGAAAGGTTTTTAAAAGTGTAAATGCTACAGTGAATATTAGTTTACTTCCAGATCCAGATAAGGAATATATAATGTTTCTTTCTTTCCCCTTTCCTTTCTTCAGACTCAGCAGTATTTCCTGGGCTGGTTCTTGCTGAAGTTCGGTCTGACTATGTGTGCCTACCTGCTGGGTTTTGGCTTCTCTCTGCAGGATGTGTGTCCAAATAACTGCTCTATATTCAGGTATACACACTGTACAAGGCATTTTTTCTGGTGTAATATGTATTGATTATCCACTTTAATCTTCTCTTTGTACCTCAATTACAGTTCAAGTACAAATTCTCCAAAGTGGTTTGGTGAACTGTCTAATGGTCTGCTACTTGTCCAGAAAGTCATGGCAGGCTTCCTAGCTCTGCATTCTGGTAAGATCTGCATTTATTATTAGATTTATTAAAACATTTCTAAATCCAACTGCTGGTGTTTCAGACATTAATAGAACGACCACTCCCGAGTCCAGACCTTAACATCATTGAATGTGTTTGGGATTACTTGGATGGTAATCTTCGATAAATGCTCTAAATTGTAAGAGTATTGCAGAAATGTCCCTGCAGATTTCAGCAGTGCATTTCCTGAAGATAATGGAAGTGGTAATGAAAAATGTATGTAAAATGACTGTTGCATGACTCACTACTCTCTCCTTTGTTCTCCTTTTTTCAAGTGGTGATCTCTCTCAGTTATGTGCATCGTTCTCAACCACTGTGGAGGAAGAACCCCTTCAGCAACACATGGTGGTGTCTCACTGTGCCTGTCGTGTAAGGGATTTTTTGTTTTCCACGACATTGCTTGTAACAACAGCCTGCTGTGTCTGTATTTAAGTCTCTCTCTCTCTCTCTCAGGCTGTTGGGGCAGGTGGTGCAGGCCACAATAGATTATCAATTGTGGCAAGACACAAGTGACGGAAAGCTGGAGTTTGGATTAAACAGTGTGCACATGCGGGTCTGGCTGTTGGTGTCATTGTCCACTGTATTGGTGGTACTGATCAATGAGGCTGTCAAGCTACATGAAATCAGGTAAGACGCAATCAGAGCAAGAGGGTGGCTAAGCTTAAAGCAAGGCATGGATAGTTATATACCCCCATTTTTTGTCTTTGGTTTTCTTCTATTCATTAAAATCATGCTGTTGTTTCAGGGTACGTGTGCGTTACCAGAAGCGACAGAAGCTCCAGTTTGAGACAAAGTTGGGAATGAACTCTCCTTTTTGAGCTGCTAAAATACTGTTGTGCTGGACTGCCGTAACAGAGGCTCACAGTTTCCACTGTTGACCAGCAGTGGAGTAAGGGGTTGCTATTCTCCACAGTCTTCAGAACAGTGCTCAGTGCCTGACTCCCAACAGTGAATACCCCCCCAAGCCACCAAAATACAGAAAACAACATCTGTCCCGTGTGATATTCCCCAGTACTTTTTTTGTTTGTTTTCTTGTCATTTTATAGCTGCAACCTGTTTTAGCCTCAGTTAAAACAATGCTTTAACAGAATGAAGGGTGTGTGTGTAAAGGGTGAGGATTTTACAGTTTACAAGTGTAAAACTATCCTAAAATCTACAAAATGATTAAGATGGTTCTCAGACCCCTATCATACATCCTTTTTCTAATCTCATTAACTGATGGTGTCACGGTCATAGGTCAGACTGAAATCTAAATAAGGCATATCGTTTTTCTGTGATAGCGTGTGGAAATGGGAACAATCTTTCAGCTTGTTATGGTCTTGCCTGCTGGATTGCTCCTGGGCTGATGCTGCTCAGAATTGAAAGTCTGAACACCTGGTCTATCATGTGGTTTGTTCCAGTTATTTCCTCCAAATTGTCTGTCTTGCTTCACAAAACACTGAGGAGCCTTTAGCAGCTTACATCTAATCGATTTGAATGTGACTCTCTTTGTATGTCCTTCAAAATACCTCACGTCCAGTGTTTGCAGGGGAAATATTTTTTGCACTTACAGAAAGAAATGATGTTCCGTTACTGACATCTTGGTGCAAGAGGCTTTTGGGATTTAAGTTCATTTTCAACAATCGTCAAATTACAGATGCTTCTTTCATGTAGGTGTATTTTGAAGTCCAGTACATGTTCTAGATCCTGGGAATGAGGTACTGGAGGTTCAATTTTATTTCAGAAGCATGTGATGGCACTGTTCATCTCAGCTCAAAACTGAAGGGAACCTTATGTTGTGGTATGTATGTGAATGAGCTCTCGAGGGCTCTTCTAAACAGATATCAGCTAGAAAATGGCATAATCATTTCATCTCTGGTTGGATATTCAGCTGTGAAAATAGCATATTAGTAATAATTAGAAGACGCAGGAAACTGGTTTATTTTATATTCTGTGAACAAGTGGAGAAATAGCTCTAACGAGTTTAATAAAACAAACAGAAGAACACATTTTCATCTAGCTCCATAGAACTGTTTTATCATGGTCTAAATTTGACTTATGTTTACATAAGCGAATGTCAGCCAGAACAAACTGAATAGTTTGCATAGACAAGCATGCTTTGAAAAGACCATAATTCCTGCCTGCATTCTCATCACTCTGCTGGAGCTGAATCACTTAATATCTACAGATCACTTTCAATTTAGGCTTTTTAGATTATGTTTATGGTCCTCTTTCCCATACAGAGACTACAGTCTTTACCAGGGAAGAGGGCAATTGAGTTTATAGCTGTTCTACCTCTTGTTGACCGCCTCAACTTTTATTCCTCCTTTGTTTTAGTCTTAATGCAGGGGGCTTATGCTGGTTTGACCATGATCGAATAATTTATCCTTCCCAAAAACACTGCTTTGTCCTTTTATGAAGGCCAGCTAGGCCTTTGCTAGACTGAAGCCCATTGCAGTCACTTTAGACTAACCAATGGTGAAGAAAGGGGAATTGTAAGGCTTGAGTGCACTCTTAAAAATAATCTGAAGGTGCTTGAGATTGTTCTTTAAGCAATGCCATGATTGTGGAAAAAAACCCTTATCGTGATGTGAAAGTTCTTTACTAATTAGAAGGTTCCTCACATCGACATCTCTATTACAAACAGGGTTCTTTATGGATCCAAAAGTTATTTTTATTTAATTGCTCATAGAACCATCTAAAACATCTTTGTTTTTGAGAGTGAGTGAGCGAGCCCACTAAGCCCTACCTTTTAATATTTCCTTTTCTGGGTACTTCTAATGAACCCATCTGCCTCTCTCTGGACCCGTATAGAGGAAGTGACTGCAGATTCCTGAGAAGATTGTTTCATGATCTTCAGCTTTTATTCTTTTCATGTCCAATAAGCAATGTTTACTGTAGATATTGTATGTATTCCTGTTGATTATACCTGACTTGATTCTACCAGTCTTTTCACTCTAGTCTTTGCGTTTGATTATTGATTATTTATTTCACCTCTTTATGAATGATATTTAAAAGGCCTTCACACAAATGCAGTGTGTTCTGCCTGAGGAGAATGTCATATGTGCAAAATATCATAGCTTTACATAATTGTGCATATTTCTATATTCCATGCATCAATTATTTATCAGCCCGTAGTTTCTGTGGTCTGCTTTCAGGCACTTCTTACAGTGCACACAGAATGTTCTGAAGCCCTAGTGCTGCAGTGCTTTTGGCATTGTGTTGAATGTCCACCTCAGGGCAGTTTGGGCCATATGTTGCACAAGCACCACCCCCACCCCATAATCCAGCATGGCAGGGCAACCCAGTGGGCATTGATAGTGTGAAGTTTTCAACTGGTGCTTTAGTGCTGGAAGAACATTTGCAAAAGATGACATATCTGAGTGGGATAGGTGGGAAGGCATTTGTTGAAAAGCACTGATCGGTTCTGTATGTACAGTAGAATATTATCACCTAAAACCAGTAACAGTTGCTTTTGCTTTTTTGTACAGATATGGAAGATTCTATCAATTATTTTTAGATTTTATTGATTTTTTTTTGCTGAGAGATCTGCATGAAAAAGACATTATGAATGCAAAGACCTTGCAACTTAGACTTTTGTCCTAATTTAAGTATGTTAACTATCTTGCATGGACAGCAGGAGTTGCTGGTGCTTCCACCATTCATATCAGCCTTACCCTGCCCTAACAGCCAGGTTCAGCCTCTCTACATATGTGCAAATGATCAGAACAAAATCTGTACTGGTTTACGCCAACTTCTATTAATAATTTTGCTATTTATAAATGTTCACCAAATGTATAAATGTTGTACATTTTTGTATTTTTTTAAGATGTCTTTTTTTTTTTTTCAAAAATGATTTGTGAGCCAGTTTGTTAATAAATATACAATTATAAAACAAACTTTCAGTACATGTTTACTGCTTTGCCCATATGTTCACTTGATCAGCAAGAGGGGGTGGGTTTAATGACCTCACTGATCTAGATATTAGGTTAGGGTGGGTAGGTACCACTGTTGGGTATTTTTGAAGAACTTATAACTTGTCAATATGATCATTACAAACAAATTAATCAAAATTATAGCGTTTTCAGCTCAAAAACACTCTGGATGACCAATTCCAAACTGATTTCCTGAAATAAAAGTGATATTTTTATCCTTGTAAGCAAAAATAATGTAGGCACAAGTAATTTTCAAAACATGGAGAAGTTTAAATTTTTACATCTCAAATGAAGACATTTGAGTAATCATGAATCTCCTGAAAATAACATCTGGCAGTTGTGACCGTCTCCAATAAATACTTTTCAAATTTTTTGGCAAAAGTATATAAACTGAAAACATCCCACAAATGGTTCCGGATAGCAAAGCACTTTTGTAAGTCGCTCTGGATAAGGGCGTCTGCTAAATGCCGTCTATGTAAATGTAAATGTAAATGGTTCTAAAGGTTCATTTAAGACTTGTGATCCTCAACCCTGGACCTGGAGGCACCCTGCCCTGCACATTTCAATTTTACATTTAAATCCATTGTGCTGGAAAGAGAAAAAATAGTCAGAAACTGGTTCAAGATATTGGTCCTTTAAAATTAGCCCCTCTGTAGTGTTAGAGTTTATTTTAGATATTATTTAAATCTCCAGTAGGGGGCGCTCCTCTCCCCCCCCCCCCCCAAAAAAAAAACACTACATCTGTAAGTCAGGTTGTGATTGGTTATAGATGGCAGCTGACCTGCCACACCACAGCCAATAGAGTGCGTTGGTTACAGGGGATCCACACAGCCTACAGTCGTGAAGGCAAGTTCGAATCAGTGAACCGATTCTTTCGAACGAGCATCCGAGTCACTGCTGCCGCCTGTACAGTGAGGTTTAGTGAGTCTGATTCACTTGGAGTCGAAAAGTACAGAGTGGGAATGTCACTGAAACCAGTATGTTGTTGATATGTTACAGTGTCTTAATGAACCCTAAATGATCAATACCATTTTTATGTGCTATTTAAAAATACCCCACAATTTACTCTGACTAATCTAAAGAAATGTTAAACAAGACTTAGACTAACATTTGGGGTTTTAATCCCCCTTTTAATGTTCTGGGTAAACTACAGCAATGAATGTTTGGCCAAAATAAGATAAGATAGACTTTAATTATTCCACAGGGGGAAATCTGCATTGTTACAACAGTATATAGAGTAAAGATGAACATTATATAAAATATATGCTGTATAAATAATAATTAAAAAAGAAACATGCAGGAAACATATAAAAAGAGAAACATGTGCAGTTGTTGCATTTGTACTGTTCTGTCAGAGTATACACAATGGACACTGTGGAGGACAAGTATCCGGGAGAACATATTGACTGTCCTAAGAGCACCGATGCCCTTTACAGGAAAGGCCAAAGTCGCTTCTATGTTCCTCCTCATCTGAGTCCGTGGTTGTAGGAGCTGTCCTCTATGCTGTTGTATGCTGGGGCAGTAGGATGAACAACTGACTCAACTGATCCATAAGGCTGGTGATGATGTGGGAGTTGAGCTGGGCTCTCAGGATACTGTGTAAAGTTCAGGCTGTTATGGACAATGATTCCCATCCACTCTGCCAAACAGTGATGAGACACAGGACAGACTCATCACACCAATGTGCACTAGAGAGCACCACAGGAGGCCATTCCTACCTGTGGCCATCAAACTCCTTACCTAATGGGTGACCTCTATGGTTCACTTTAGATAGATAGATAGATAGATAGATAGATAGATAGATAGATAGATAGATAGATAGTGGCTTTGTCACAAGTATTTTAACATATTTTCTTAGTGCTTATTCTGCTTTTGCTTCTTATTCTCTTTTTTCCCCTATTTTTCTTTCTGTTATTGTTGTTATTTATTATTATTATTGTTATTGCTGAAAGAGGTGAAAGAGGGCTAGCTGAAAGAGGGTCAGATTTGACCCAAATGTGTGTATCTGGACAGTCAGTCAGAACCAAACCAGGGCCTTGGATTTACTCTGTATTTAGTAAACTAAAACAATACAGCGTGAAAACCAGCATTAATGGACTTTAACATAGAGATAAAGTCTTTAAATGCGATCTGAAAGTAGATGATCTGATAGTTTTCGGTTAATCGGTCAGAAGGAAAAAAACACGGACATAAACAGCGTGGACGCCACATAACGATCCGATTCACATGTGAGTCGGTTCAATAGAACGGAAAGGAATCTGTTCAAACGATTCCCTTTGTCGCCTCTACAGATAGCGGCGCAGTGACTCGGCTCCCGGTTCGGCGGTGAACTGAAACCCGGAGGATTCGCTTCTCGTCTCCAGGGGCGTTTTGGAGGTAAACGATGGTGTTTTGGGGGTTTTCTGCTTTTAAAAGGTGTCATTTCACGCGCTTCAGGCTTTTAAGCAGCACTGTGCTGCTGGACCCTGAGTGACCTCTGTGAGAGCAGAAGAGTGGAGGGTTCTGTCGTCTTTCTGCCGTGTCATGTGTCGCTGTGAGCGGTGGGGATGTAAACATTGCGGGGCAGCTCGGGGTGGAGGTTAAAGGACGTGCGCAGCATTTTAATTCATTACACTTTAATCATGAGTGCACGATTTCCTCTCTCGCTCTCTCTCACACTCATACTCTCTCTCACACTCATACTCTCTCTCACACTCATACTCTCTAATACACACTCATACTTGCACACACTCTCTCTCTCTCTCTCTCTCTCTCTCTCTCTCTCTCTGTTCTGATCGTTCGCATGCACACTGGGAAAAGGCCAGTGTTTGTAATCAGCCCTGGTTCTGTAAATGGGAAACAAATGAGTGATTGGTTTGGCCGAGCCAATCAGCAGCAGGACAGTGAGGGGAAGGGCGGGGCTAATGCTGGAGTAAGAAGTAACATGGACTGAATCACCTATAGACCTCATCAGTCACCGTGACATTATAAAGACAACATAAACAATTGATTCTCAATCAGATGATGATTGTTATCGTCTGAACCCATTTGATCTGCCTCAGAGGCACAGCTGCCTTCAGAACCATTTGAGTAGTGATTTTGCACCTTTAATGCCAAAAAAAAAGCAGTAAAGGAGATTTTAAATGCTTTAAATGTTTTCAGACATCTGATTTGTGACTAAAATAGTAGCTTATAAGAGAAGGTCTTTTTCCAGTTTCATATGCGTTCTTTGAGCTGACCATCAGGATTTAGTAGCCTATGTACAGTCATTGACAAAGCAAAAGAATGCACCCAGATAGAATTGTGGCAACTCACAGTTATGTCCCCGGAAAGGTTTATAAAAGCTTACAGATGTGGTCTGATTAGACACTGGGTACAAGAGGGTGTAAAAATGCTTCCCCTGCTGACCTATTAAAAGGCCATCAGAGGCTTCTTTTGGGTAGTGTACCCAAATGAGAACAAAATGAGAGATTGACTCCTAGATATGCATCTATGTCAGTCTTTGAGATGGGGTGCACAATTGGACTGAGAGAAGCAGGATGGTTGATTTGATAAAAGGTCCTGCCACTGCCTTTATTTGCAGTTGTGTTGAACATGAGGAACCTTGACTACTGTGGACTAGAACCACATCATCTGCTTCTGTTGGAGATCCGACAGCAGTTTGGTTTGAGAATGGAGGCCTGCAGGCACGTGTTGCCTCTCATGTCAGGGTTTCCAACAGGCATTTTCAGCAGGATGAAAACACTCAAGCACACTCAAACACAGCAAGGGTTTCACTAAAATGTCACCGCCAGATTGCATCACTTTCTTGGCTTGTCCGTTCACCAGATCAACAAGTGTGCCAGCTGTGGTGGCAATCTTCAAGTTAGCATGATCTACATCCACAGCTGCAACATCTGTGGGCAAATGTGTGGAAGGATACCACGAGGAACCTGTTTGTTTGCATGCCCAATCATATCTCATCTTGTATCCAGACTAGAGGTGACCCAACAGGGTACTAGAGCATCTCTTTCCACAATATTGACAATATTTTCCTCCAATGTTGTAATCGCTTACATATCTCCTCATAACATTCACACACACAGTTTCATTCAATTCCAACAACTCTGTCTTGGTGTATTTTTTTCTAACGAATTTTTATCCTGCATATGTCTTACATTTTTACATGTTCTTGCTGCTTAAGGGAGGGAGAACAGGTTAAGAGAGTCGAGATGAATGGTGGCGTTTCTAAGTCGCAAGTGATTCTCAGCTACAGTCCCACAGCTCTCCTTTCACAGTGAGAACCATTTTGCATGGTGTGAGTCTTTCAGTGTATAAAGTTTGTGAGGACTGCATACCTCGTATCATTACGCTGTGGGGAGTGGGACTGCAAAGCCCATTAAATTTGCTGTGTGCTTGTCATTTTAAGTAGCTAATCATGTATCACAAAGTCTCTCTTGTTTAGTGAACGTTCTGTGTGTGTGCTTTTAAAAAGAAGGCTGATGTGTGAGCTTGTGCAGTATTAAGCTATGAGCCGTTTATATAAGGTATGAGCCCTTGTTTAGCCCCTTAAAAACGTCATCCGCATGAATCAAAGCTAAGCCAAAACGATGTTGTTGCCCCTTTTTTCACCCTTTAACTCAAAATTAAAGGTAGGCTATTTGTCGTTTAATATTTTGTTCACCCTTGACCTCCAAACGAAAGGGGCAGCTGCCATTCAGGCTGAAAAAATATAGCCCGAATGGCGGTTACTAAACAAATTATTTTCTTTCTGCATGGTATATTTTATCAGGCCTATGTTGCACAATACATGGAACAGACTATTAACACTGTTAATACTCCTCTTTCCAGGTGGGGACAGGCCCTTGGCTCAGTGCAGCTGATGGCAGCAGTACGGGATGGTCCATGGAAGGGCCTGAGCTCAGGAAAGAAGGTAGCCCTGGCTGCAGGCCTTTCTGTGGGAGCCACAGTGGGCTACATGGTTTACCGCCACATTAAGAGCTGCAGTGGTGAGATCTATGACTACTTTCACATGCTCATAAAAGGTGCTCATAGACCCACTGTGCCTGCACATAGGGGAATTGGTCCTGCCAAGTTTCACCCATCTGCACACAGTGATACACACACATGAATTCACTCACTTGGGGGCAAGTGAGCACATGTGTCCGGAGTAGAGGGCAGCCCTATCCACTGTGACTGGGGAGCAGCTGGGGAGTTATGTACCTTTCTCAAGGGCATTTCAGTCACAAGGCTGGTTACGTAACCACCAGGTCACGGCTGCCCTGTAATAGTTATATTACTATGCTAATGTCTTTGAAAGAAGTGTAAAAAAAAAAAAAAAAAAGTTCAGTTTTAAAGGAGGTGGGTGAAG
Source organism: Acestrorhynchus altus (assembly GCA_034509495.1). Classification (NCBI taxonomy): domain Eukaryota; kingdom Metazoa; phylum Chordata; class Actinopteri; order Characiformes; family Acestrorhynchidae; genus Acestrorhynchus; species Acestrorhynchus altus. Next base: position 8,626,639 of record CM067510.1, on the reverse strand, counting down.
ATCAGAGAAGCAGACAGTGGAAATTAAGTCCATGACGCATTAAGGGCAATGACGCATGAAACATCTGCTCACTGCAGAGATCAGTCTGAATTAAGGGACAGAGGTGTCTGGGCAGAGCAGTACAACTTGTTTCACTTGAGTTACTGTGGCATGCAAGTTTGGGCACCCCTGGTCAAAATTATAGTTGCTGTGAACTGTTAAACAAGTTGAAATGTAATGATCTCCAGAAGACATAAATAAGACATTAAAGACTTTTAAAGTATTTTAAGCACGAAAAGGGAATTTTTCAGGAAAACTCCTGACATTGAATTTTGTGGTGAGGACACAGGAAAGGCTTTCTTCTGATGACTCTTCAACAGTCTGCTAAATCTTCCTCAATGCCCTTTGCGTTCAAACAGGGGTCCTGATTTGCCTTTCTAGCAACCCTTTGAGCAGCTGTCTGAAATTTATTTTTGTCTTCCAGACCTTATCTTCACCTCCACTGTTCCTGTTGACTGCCACCTCTAAATAACATTTCAAACTGAGGAAATGGCAGCTTGAAATTTTCTTTTTCAGAGTGCTAGGCAGCTGTTTAGAAGAGCCCATGGCTGCTGTTTTTATGGGACAAGGTTAGAGGAGTCTGTTATAAATCTTTGAAATATGTATCACGTGGCATTCCCTGACAGTGATTGTGAACAAGTCTAATAGTCTAACAGACTAATTAAGGTCTGATCCCTCAGTTATCTGAGCACTCAAATATCTAAGGGTTCCCAAAGTTTTGCAAGGCGCTCCTTTCCTTTTTCATTCTAAAAGTGTACAAGGCCAAATGTTGAAACGTCTGTTTCATCTTGGACTTAATGCATTTTGGGGGATCATTTCATCTTCAACTTGCTTAACTGTTCACAGCAACAGTGACCGTAACTGTGGTTACAAGGGGTTTCCAAATTTTTGTATAATAATACAGTAGATAACTTTAGATTTTCCTTTCTTTATAACTCTGTAGCAGAATGCCAAGAAACAGAGGACTCCAGGCTTTCTGTTCCTCTTGATGTATACAGATCTATGGCAAGGCACCAGAGCACCTTTCTGGATGTGGTGAGTGTCAGTTTATCTTGATTCTCATCAATCTCTCTGCTTTTTATCCATTTAGCTAGTCATCCTTAACTGGATTAACATTAATTTTGAAGGGCCACGGACCTGCACAGATTACCTTTAACAAAAGGTGTGTTGGACACAGAGTAAACAATAAAATATGCAGAAGATGATCAGGGAAACCTCCAGGAGCAGAATTGGGACCACTGCTCTGAGTCTGACAAATGTATTTGTTTTACGTAGGTGATTCAGAAGTCTGGGGCTCAAGTGAATGTGCTGCCGGATGGGGAGGAGCCGACTTCTGTTTGCTTCCTGCTCAAGGGCACAGCTGAGCAGATTCTCTTGGCTAAGTGTGCTCTGGATAACCTTGCCATTGACTGTGAGGTTGTCTCAGATGTGATGGAGGTGCCACAGACAGCGTTTGGGAGAATAATAGGTATTGCTCTAATCATGCATTTGGAGACAATAGCAGTCAATTCACCACTTACATTTCGACACAGATGGCCTCTGCATTTAACCCATCTGTGTGTCGAACACACAAGTGAGTGCACAGAAGTGAGTGCACACATGCCTGGAGTGGTGAGCGGCCTCTGCTGTGACACTCAGGGAGAGAGTTAAGGGCCTTGTCCAAACAGTAGCAGCTTGGTGAACCTTGGTAGCAAACTCACAACTCTATCATCAGTAACCCAGTGCTCTAACTAGTGAGCCACCACTGCTCCTTGACCTCCTTTTTTAAGTGCAATTCTATTTTGCAGTGTCCGGCCAGCCATTCCATTATTGTGAAATTATTCAGTTCTTTCTGTACAACAGGTCGTGGAGGTGAAACGCTGAAGTTAATTAACCGAACATCAGGAGCTCGGGTGAATTGTCCACGGGACCGTGGCCACAGTATGGAAGAGAAGGGCAAGGTCACAATTATGGGAACACGTCAAGAAGTACGCCGTGCTAAAGTAAGCGGTGTTGCAGTTAAGATAACGTACTAAATGGATATAGTGGCTAGTATAGAGTAGAGGTGGATGGATCCATTGACTATGTATTGGGATTAGTACATTTTAAACCCAGATATGTGATTGGCCGGTCATTTAGCAAACCCTGATAGTTGGTCAGATCATACTGATTGATCCATATTTCGCAAGTTTCTACTTGAGGTCACAGCATGCTGGTTCCTCAATCATCCAGTAGATGGCAATACACACTGCTGCAAAAGGCCACTGAAGCCAGCCATGACATCCACTCCTGAATGGAGATGTACCTGTTTCTTCAATGAAGCTGTAAGCAGCTACATCTCGCAGCCCTGTTGAGCTTCACAGTGCAACGCTGCACAGGAATTCACAGACTCTCACATTCACAAGTGCTTAACAAAGTTCAAAGTTTTAAATGTATTTATTTCAAGTATGTTTCATTTTGAGTGACAAAGCACACAGCATTACAGAAGCCCAATGATGCATTACTAAGTAATGCCTTGGAATTTTTATGTAGCATTCAGACTCGTCCTTGATTGATGTTGGTGATTGACAAGTAATGAGTATCTGGTCCAAAAACACTGATCGATTCATCTCTAGTGTAGTGGACAACACCACCCTGCTCATGCCAGACTTGTGTTTAACTTTCTGCTCAGGTGCAAATACCAGACTGCAGAAATAAGAGGCAAGACTCCTAACATTACTTTCGCCTCTCTGTGTAATATGATCAGTTCTGTTGCACCGAATTGGTGTCAGATAAGAGCCAAACATGTAAATATAATTAAAACAAATGTATAAAACTAAACAAGGACTGAAAATAGCAACTCCAGTCATCCTGAAACCTCAGTTTACTAATTGCTTCAAACTGTTTTGGCATAAAATTTCAATATAGTGTAAAGATTGGTCATCTGGTTAATTACTGGTTGTTAGGTAATAAGCTCGCATTATTTTGTTACCTATGTTAACTTTTTAGCTCCAGTGCTGAGCTAAAGGAATACAGACAGCAAATGCTTCAACTTAGTATATGTTGTATTAAGTATATGTTGAAGTAGGGACGTGTGCTAGTTAGATCTTTTGACTGTTTCTGTAGTGTTTCCAAATACTAAATAGTTATTCTACATAATTATATTTAATTGTTAAATGTACTTTAACTTGTATCAATAATGATGATGTATTCTGAGTGATTGGCCCTATTCTGGTTCTCTTAGGAGCTGATCACGGAGAAGGTGCTGGAGAATGAGACTGTTCGGAAGCGGATAAGTCAATCTTCAGCTCTACGCCAGAAAAGGAAACCTCCAGAACTCGAGTTAATCCACAAAGCTCAGGATCCAGACACAGATCTTACTCAGAATATCAATGGCGAGTACCTGCTTTCCCCAGCGACTGACATAAGACTTCAGACCACTGTCTCCAATGGGTTTGCCAGCAATGGTGACCAAACAACTGAAAATTCTCTTAAATCGGACGAGGATGAGATTTTGTCACCTGCTTCACCGTTGGAGGTCTCAAAATTTGAAAGTAAGTACAAATTGTTTCCTAAACGTGGTTTATGAATGAATCAACTGCAAAGTGCAACTACAAAGTTGTTGTGCCAGATTTGAATTCAAGTTACTATGCTTTGTCTTGCCAGTTCCAAGTCCAGACCTGAGCTTCCAGCCTGGTGAGCATTTGGAAGTATATGTGTCTGCCTTAGAGAACCCCCAGCACTTTTGGATCCAGATTGTAGGAGTTCGATCACTTCAGCTGGACAAACTGACTACTGAGATGAGCCGATTCTATAATGGGGACACCTTGCAGGTGAATTAAATCTATACACACTCTTGTATAAGGAGTAATAGATCACCCTTTTACATTTTTAACAGAGACAGTACATGTAGTTTAAAAACTATTGTTTGTGATGTACAGGAGCACAGAGTAGAGGCTATAGTTGTGGGAGACATTGTGGCTGCTCCTTATCGGGACTATGGCACGTGGAACCGGGCGCGAGTGCTGGGAATCCTGGGCTCTGGTCTGGTGGACCTGTACTATGTGGACTTTGGGGACAATGGAGAGCTGCCCAGAGATCAGCTGTGCAGCATGAGGTCAGAGACTGAAGCTAGACCACCTACATCATACAGCATGTACTGTGTTGTAATGAGAGATCTTATTTTACTCTTTCAGGAGTGATTTCTTGAGCTTACCCTTCCAAGCTATTGAGTGTAGTCTGGCAGGGGTCTCTCCTGTAGGTAAGCAATTTTTGAATGTTTCTGAAATCAATATTGCAGTTAAAGCTAAATATTAATGTTATGCCTGGTCATTCTGTCAGATATCTTCATTTTGTTTGCTTTTGCACAGGTGAGCTGTGGACTGAAGAGGCTCTAGATGAATTTGACCGAATGACATACTGTGCAGAGTGGAAGCCTTTACTGGCCAAGCTGTGCAGTTACTCTCACTCCGAGATGTCCTCTTGGCCCAGTGTGAAACTCTATGATAACCGGCAGGGAAAGGTCAGAACACTTTGCTGCTGTGGCACTTTTGCTTTAATGGTACATTTGTCTACTTTCCACACATGAATACTAAACGTGCCTCTAAAATATCTCTAAATGCTGTGAGAAAACTCAAGTATATTCACGGTCCAATCATTTCTTTGTATTGAGCTGTGATCAGCAGTGATTGAATTATGCACCTTTTCATCTCAGAATCAAGAACTGTAGCCAATCTACTTTAGCTGGTATGAAAACTTTCTTTTGTGTGTGTTAGATTGTAGACCTGGGTGAAGAGTTGATCACATTGGGCCATGCAGTGAGCTGTCCAGATGAGGGCAGTGGACTGAGAGGAGATGGAGATGAACCCAGATCTCTGCAGAAGATGTTGGTAAGAGAGCACTCCATGTTCACTATCATTCTCTAGATGAAACCTACTTTAATGTTTTTCATCTGTCCGGCTAATATTTTAAGTTATGGTACAAAATGTCTAATGTGTATGTTGTGTTGTGTTGTGTTACGTGTTATATGTTATGTTATTGCATTTAGCAGACGCCCTTATCCAGAGCGACTTACAAAAGTGCTTTGCTGTTCACTCAGAAAATATCCCTACCTAGTACACAAGGCTAGATTCTAGAGATTCCTTACACTAGAGATCCTGTTGAACACAAATTTCTGAATGGAGTTAAATACTCCTGAAACAGATGGGTCTTCAGTCTGCGTTTGAAGACAGTGAGGGACTCAGCTGTTCGGATCTCCAGGGGCAGTTCATTCCACCATTTTTGGTGCCAGAACAGAGAAGAGTCTGGATGCATGTTTTCCTTGCGTCTTAAGGGATGATGGGTCAAGCCATGCTTTACTTGCTGTACCATCTGCCCAGATAGATGTAAATAGAGTATTGTTATTGTCATTTTCTAAAAAGTTAGTAGTTTTGTAGCTAACTATCCCCATCTACAAAACTATATTCTGTCATTATGCCATATCACATCTGGGCTGTCCAGTACTACTTCAAAGGCCTGGGTGTCTTCAGGTTTCCATTCCGAACAAGTAATTTCTTCTCTTTGCTTATAAAAAAAAACAAACTCTAAATTAATATTCTGGTGAATTTCATAGAATGTAAAAGCTTCTAACATCTTTATAGACACACGTTTGAACAAATTACAGGGAAGCTGGTATATTGAATCAAAATGTGCCTTTTTAAGAGTGGAACTAACATTTGTTGGATGTTTTCAGGATGACATGACTGGAGCAACATCAGAGTTAAGTCTGTCCTGCATCAGCTTGTCAGGTTGGTTTGAGAAGGCCTATAAAAACGTAACCTTTCTGTGAATACTGGCATTTTGAATGATGGTGGTTTCATGTGAATCATGTAGATTTAGTCAGTGTGCGTGTGTGCGTGCATGTGTAGAGGGCATAGGGGAGGCTTGCCAGTCTCACTATGCACGAGAATACTATGTTCTAATCAGCAGAGTTCACAGGAAGTGCATTACCTATACTTGTGTAAATACCAACCATTTTAGATGCCTTTTTTAAGGTTCACACACGTGTGCAAGACGGCATCTGAGATGGTCTTCTGTGACCTGCCTGAGTTCTGTGGAAGTTGAGCGGGCCGACGTGGACCAGATTTCTTCAGACAGATTTTTGTTGTCTTCCTCCTCCCTCATCCACTCCACACCATCTCAGAGCTTGAGTGAGCTTGTCAGCCAAATCACAGAGTTTTCCAGCTCAATGCAGAGTCTACCAAATCCTGAGCCACCAGTCAGTGTCCATCAGAAACCTTTGAGCTACTCGGAAATCTCATCATCCACACCTTCCTCTTCATCCCCTGTAAATGTCCTAACCTCAGCACTAGGTTCTGTCACCCTCAGTGATGATGGGTTTCTTGGGACATGTGACAATGTAACCACTGCTTCTTCAGAGCCAATGGGCCTGGAGTCTTCACGCAGTACTTACAGTGAAAGCATGCAAAACATCAGTATCTGCAGCAGCAACACTAGTGATGGAATCAGAGGTGTGTGGTACTACCTCACATCCTCTATGGATTCTTCTGAGTCATCACTCAACACTACTATGCCTGCATCATCCACGACTTCATCCTCCTATTCATCAATCTCGTCCTCCTCTGTGACCGACTCTGAGGATTCAACCCCTGTGACCTCCCCTTCTATAGTCAGTCTGAGCTCTGACCTCTCAGAGAGTACTGATGATGTTGAAATGATGACGGGAGATACACCGCAACCTGGACAAACACCTCAGAAACAATATAGTAGCAGTGTTGTCAGTTTGTCTGACTCAAGTGATTGCAGCAGTATGGGGAGTGACCGTATGTATGTTGGCACCCTCGAGTCAACATCTGACCCGTTTCATAAGGGAACTGGTGATTCCCAGGCAGTCAGTGAAAATCAGTTGAGCCATGCTGAAAACATAAGTGAAGTGAAGGAGGTTTGTGAAAAATCTGTCGCGGAACAGAGGAGGATAGAAGCTGAACGTAAGCTGGACAAAAGAGGAGCTGCTTCAGTAAAGGGTACTGTTGCTTAAAAATTTATGGTGATACTGCAACTGGAGCACTGTGGGGATCACTGGCTTTCAGGAAAGTTATCTGTGTCTGGGAGAGGTGGTTAAGACGAGGTGGTTAAGACGAGGTGGTTAAGACGAGGTGGTTAAGACGAGGTGGTATTCTTTCTCACGAGAACTCACAGTGTCACATTCACAATATTTAAAAATGTAACTATATAGAATTTCACAACTATATTAGTGCTGCAACAGTTGGTCAGTACATGTTTACATGTATATGACATTTGGCTGGACACTGGGGGGGGTAAGGACTATTCTCTGGAATTAAAGGTGTTTAAAAGGGTGACTAAATGAGTGAGCACAATCTGCTGTTGAACAAATATTGATTTTTTTTTTCTTTCATCTTTTGTAGAAGTTGCTTCAATATCTGGAAGTGTGGATGATGTTCTTGAAGAAGAATTTAACTGAGAAAAGACCAAAGACAAGTATGCCTTTATTTTGGTAAGGTAAGCTATCTTTGGTAAGGTGTCTTATATGTAATCTGTTATGTCCACTGACACACCCTAATCTCAGTGAAGTTGTTACTTACCCCAAATTGTCACCTGTATACAAGGCCACCTACCAACAGACTCCGTTACACTCCAACATCTCCACCATGGGCAAGACAAAAGAGCTGTCTAAAGATGTCAGGGACAAAATTGTTGACCTACACTAGGAATGAGCTACAAAGTAAGAAGTAAGAAGCTGGGTGAGAAGGTGACAACTGGTGCAATTATTCGGAAGGGGAAGAACAACAACATTATTGTCAATCGACCTAGGCCAGGAGCACCATGCAAGATATCACCTCGTGGAGTCTCATTGATCATGAAAGAGGTTAAAAATCAGCCACAAACTACACAGTTAACTAGCTGGTTAATGATCTCAAGGCAGCTGGGACCACAGTCTCCAAAAAAAAAAACATTGGTCATACACCGAGACGTAATGGTTTCGAATCCTGCAGTGCACGCAAGGTTCCTCTGCTCAAGAAGGTTCACGTCCAACCCCACCTCAATTTTGCCAATGAACATTATTAATGACTCTGAGAGAGAATGGGAGAAGGTGCTGTGGTCAGATGAGACCAGAATTGAGCTCTTTGGCCTCAACTCAACATTCTTGGAGGGAGAAAAATACAGAACTTGACCCCAAGAACACCATTCCCACTGTCAAGCATGGTGGTGGAAGTTTTATGTTTTGGGAATGTTTTTCTTCTAAGGGCACAGGCCAACTTCACCGCATAGACGGGAAGATGAACAGGACCATGTTTCGCAAAAACCCAGGTGACAACCTCCTTGCCTCCACCAGGGCACTGAAAATGGGTCATGGATGGGTCTTCCAGCATGACAAAGACCCAAAACATACAGCCAAGGGAACAAAGGAGTGGCTCCATAAGAAGCATCTCAAGGTCATGGAATGGCATCAAATTATGAGATGTTTCATTTATTTGTTTGTATTAAAAATTGTATTAAAACTTTTGGTTCAAATACTTATTTCCTCCACTGTATATAGTATTTCAGAGTAGTCTTTGTCATTATAGCCACAAACTATAAAAATAATCTGAATATTGTGTTTCTTGTCTTTTCCACAGAGACCACCTGTGACCATCAGGCTCATAAGCAGCTCATGCTCCCCAAATGGGAGCCATATTGACTGTGCTATGTGTTGTGTTAATGTTTCTGTTTATCTTTGATATGCTGTCAACATGATAGTTCCAGTTTTGCCTGCCCATCTTTGCACCATGCTGCTTGAGAACAGATAAATAATGTCCAGATGAGGAGCAGTGCTCAGGGAATTAGGAATGTGTGACCGACAGGAAGAAACCTCAGTATTTCCATGGTTTTGAACATTAAACAATGGTTCTATTGTTTAGTACGGTTTGTACTTTAACTGTAATGTTATTTATGTTGTGCATTTCAAAGTTTATTTGCTCTCAAACAAATATATTGTAATTAAAATGAAATAAAGAGTATTATTCTAATCAGTATGTTACCCTTGTTAGATTTTCTTTTTACATCTTCTTCTGTTCTTTTTCTTCTGTTCTCAGACCATAACTTAACTGACATACAAACTTCAACATCAGTTTAAAATTGATCAATCAACATTGAATTGATTTTTTAATGGAAGAGCAATGATTTATTCAAGCAATTTACCTGCACTAAACTGGGTGCTACTCTGTAGATTATAGCATATTACAGAGTTTTACATGAACTGAAGAATTTTTATAAGATCATTTTCTTTCTTATTTTTTTTTCTTTCTTTTTTCCAGTGAGGGTTTAGTCTACATCACATTGAGCAGATGTATTATTACATTTAAAATGTCCATAAAGCTGGGCCACACACTCATCCAAAGCAAGGATATACTTATACACACACACACTACACCCAACATGGGTTCTCAATCTTGATTGATAATTTTCATATGTAGGTTGTTGATCAAAACCTTTGACTGGTAGTGTGTGTGTGTATATATAATATAATGTATATATAAATTAAATATAAATGTGTACATTTTACCCATTTTTGTTTGTGTTTGTGCCAACTTTTAATAAGATTTTAAATAAACCATTTTGTGGTTATTATTTAAAGGGTCAGACTAAGTGGAGGCTCGGTTCGGCTCGATTCGATTCGATTCAATTCAGCTCGGCTCGGTCTCGGCCTGTTTTTGTATTCTCCGATGATGACGACATTGCTTCCGGACCAATAGTAAACAGGCACAGCGGCGCATGCGCAGTTCTTCAATAACAATTGCAGATCAGCTGGAGTGAAACCTTTGCTTTTATTACTATTTGCTTTGTCTTTGGCATTAAAAGGCACAGCCTCGCCGCGGGGAGACCGTCAGCAGCGCGCGGGACGCAGTTTGATGAAGGGCTAATGGAAGACGCTCGGGATCTGGTAGAGTCTGAGCTTCCTCGTCTCGCTGGCAGCAGCGTTAGCAGTTAGCCTGTTAGCTCCGCTCTTTGTTGTGGTTGTCAGACTCCGCTCGCTGCCGGTCAGTGCGCCGCGCCGCGTCTGCGCTGAATATTTACTGACGCTGCGCGTCTTTATTCGCTGTTTATACAAACAGAGAGCCGATTTACTGTCCGCTGATCTGCAGCTACTGTTAGCGCTCAGCTAACGACTCTGATCTGATCCGCACTTACACTCACAATCACACTCAGACTCACTATCACACTCTCTGACTCAGACTCACAAACGGAATCACACAGACTTACAATCATACTCAGACTCACACACACAGTCATACTCAGACTCACAATTAGACTCACAATCAGACTCAGAGACTCACAATCAGACTCAAAATAATTCTCAGACTCACAATCAGACCCAGACTCACAATCAGACGCAGATACTCACATCCAGACTCACAATCACTCACAATTATACTCAGACTCACAATCACTCACAATCATACTCAGACTCACAATCACTCCTGATCACAGTCTGCTAATTTAATTCTTCTAGGATGGACAGGTCAGGATCTGTTTAAGGAGAAGTGCTGTAGGGGGGGGGGGGGGGGGGCTTAATCAGATCTGAGTACTACAGTGTTGAGCCTATACTGATCAGTGTTACTAGTTTTATTGATTAGTTTTATTGATCAGTGTTATTGATCAGAGTTGTTAGTTTTATTGATCAGAGTTGTTAGTTTTATTGATCAGAGTTGTTAGTTTTATTGATCAGTGTTATTGGTTTTATTGATCAGTGTTACTGGTTTTATTGATCAGTGATATTGGTCAGTATTATTAGTTTTATTGATCAGTGATATTAGTTTTATTGATCAGTGATATTGTGTTAGATCTCAGACCGATCTGATACTGGTGGTCAGCAGCTGGAATATCTCTTTCGATTGAACTGTAGCTAGTAGACCTTCAGCCGAACCTGTGCCAAGATTTCACATCATAATCATTTCCATTATCCTTTAATTGTTGTTTTGGTTTATTTGTTCATTTCTTTAGTCTTGTCTTCTTTCACTGTTGTTTTCTTAAATTGGTAGAAAACAAGGCAGTTTATTTAGAGGATATCAATGTAAAATAAATCAATATAACTAACCCTTCCATGTATTGTTCCCTCAGTTCCATTAAAGCATCTCTACTAACTTTAAGGATCAATTTATTATATTGAGAGAAAAGATTGAAATCGAGGTAATGATTTACTAAATCTTGAGAAACTATTGTCAAAACGAACTATTTATTATATTCAGAGAAACTGTTGTTTATCTAATTGAAGAAACAAATTGTTAAATTAACTGAATGATGTATTAAATGGAAGAAGTGAACTAAATTAAATTGATGAAACATAGTTAATTTGAGGAAAATGTTTAATTTATTAAATTAAATATTTATTTAATTAAATTTAAATAACAGATTGCTAAATGGAGGGAACCATTTATTGAACCAAGAAAACTTTTTATATTACAGTTTCACTTTTCTACGTCTACTCTTCGATAGGAAGAGGTTAAAATTAGAAGAACAAAATAAAAGAATCGAATCCTGTAATGAATCTATCTTAAAATAGCCTCTATCTAACCTCTAGCAAGTCTTTCACTCTATGATGTACTGTCGACAGTATTTCAGTAGTTTTCAGCATGATGGTCTACTTTTCACTGTATGTTTAAGAGTAAGCATAGTTTTAAAGAAGATATTTTATTAATGTGACTCAGTACTTAAGATGTCTTTCTCATATTGTTTCTTTTGGCCTTTTTTTGTGTGCAGATATGTGTTTGTTTTCTTTTTTTAAATTAATACAGTTTTCAATATCTGTTTATAGGCGGAGCGCAGTTCGCGCCCGGAGCGCAAGCGGAGAGACTCATTTGGGATGTTTGATGGTTATGAGAGCAGTGAGGAGTCAAGCAGCAGCTCCAGCTCGGAGGACAGTGAGGATGAAGTGCGCAGCATCCCTGCTAGCCTGCCCATCATCAAGAACAATGGCCAAGTGTACACCTACCCAGATGGAAAGGCTGGGATGGGTCAGTGTTATTACATACTACAATATTGCTTTTCACCTTGAGCGTGAAAAGGGTGTCAAATGTCAGATCTGCAGGACTAGGGTCCAGCACAGGTTATGGTACATCTGGCTGGATCTCTGTATTTTGCTTTTTATTTATTCAACAACAAACTGTTTTAGTAAATAAATGTTTTGGATACAAATGACTTGATCTCAGATGCACACAAGTGTTTATGTATATACAGTGCACCTGGAAAGTTTTCAAAATGCTTCATTTTTGCACATTTTATGTTACAGCCTTATTCCAAAACGGATTGATTGTCTATCACAATTCTACACACAATACCTCACAATGAGAAAAGTTTGTTTTCTTCAGAAAAATCTCTGCTGCGTTGAAGGCCCCAACAAGTACAGTTTCCTCCATTATTGGAAGAACTTTGGAACCACCAGGACTCTCCATAGAGCTGGCTGCCCTGCCAAACTGAGGGGTCATGGTAGGAGGGCCTTAGGCAGGGAGGTGACCAAGAATCCAATGGTCACTCTGACAGAGCTCTAACTTTGCTCTGTGGAAAGTGGAGAACCTTGCAGAAGGACACCATTTCAGCAGCACTCCACCAATTATTGGCCTGTGTGGTAGAGTGCAAGACAGAAGCCACTCCTCAGTAAAAGGCACATGACAGCCCATATAGAGTTTACCAAAAGGCATCTAAAGGACTCTCAGACCATGAGAAACAAAATTGAATGAATGCCAAGCATCATGTCTGGAGGAACCCAGGCACCACTCACCACCTAGCCAATACCATTCCTACAGTGAAGCATGGTGGTGGCAGTATCATGCTGTGGGGATGTTCTTCTGCAGCAGGAACTGGGAGACTATCAGGGTCGAGGGAAAGATGACTGCAGTACAGAGACATCCTTAATGATAACCTGCTCCACAGCGCTCTGGACCTTATACTGGGATGAAGGTTTATCTTCCAACAGGACAACGACCCTAAATCCACAGCCAAGATAACAAAGGAGTGGCTTCAGGACAATTGTGTGCATGTCCTTAAATGGTCGAGCCAGAGCCCAGACTTGAACCTGTTTGAACATCTCTGGAGATATCTAAAATTGGATGTGCACCAACACTCCACATACAGTTGATGGAGCTTGAGAGATTCTGCAAAAAAAGATTCTTCTCAAAAACAGGTGCCAAGCTTGTAGCATCTTAATCAAAAAGACTTGAGGCTGTAATTGCTGCCAAAGATGCTTCAACAAAGTATTGAGCAAAGGCTGGGATTACTTATGTACACGTGACATTTTTGTTTTATTTATTTATTTATTTATTTGCAAATATTTCAAACGGACGTCTCTCACTCTGTCATTGTGGGATATTGTGTGCAGACTTTTGAGGGAAAACATGAATTGAATCCATTTTGGAATACGGCTGTGACATAAAATGTGCAAAAAGTGAAGCTCTGAGAATGCTTTCTGGATGCACTGTTGATCTCAGATCATATGAAGATATTTAATTCCTCCTAAACAGTCATTTTACCAATACAGTGGATTTAGTATATGATTTTTAATGTCCACATGTAATGGTTTTCTCAGTAGCAATTAAGTGATTCCTACTATTGTGTTCACATCAACATTTGTATACTTAGTTTGGTATCTTGTACACACACTAAACCTATTTAATAACTGCTGATCTGTGGTGAACATTAGAAGGTGCATTAGAGACCCCTGCTTTAAAGCATGATGGGCACTTACTGTGTTGGGGTATGCATGCATGTGCTGATCATTGTTTTTCCTTTCTTTGACCCTTAAAGCAACTTGTGAGATGTGTGGGATGGTGGGAGTACGAGATGCTTTCTACTCAAAAACAAAGAGGTTCTGTAGTGTGTCCTGTTCCAGAAGCTACTCCTCCAATTCTAAAAAAGCCAGCATACTGGCAAGACTTCAGGTAACTTATCTTCATGTCGGCACTTCATTTTTAAAACAGGAATTTTGACAGCTAAATAATGTTTATGTAGTCTTTCATGCTCTCCACTGTGATCTTGCCTTTAATACTGTGTTTATTTTGTCTCATCAAGGGTAAACCACCAACGAAAAAGGCAAAAGTCTTACAAAAACAGCCTCTGATGGCAAAGTTGGCAGCTTATGCACAGTATCAAGCAAATCAACAGATCCAGTCTAAATCAAAATCAGGTAAGACTGTCACGTTGCCAAATATTTTTACTCCCTCTGACTTTTTGAAATCACATTCAAGTCCATAGTCAATATAAGATAACAATATTTCTGCTGATTGGATGTGCTTGATTATAGGAGTATTATAGTCCATCCAGTATTTGTCCATTTTTCTTCTTTTAGGCAGTTGTGTCTTATAAAAGTTGATTATTCTGTTTGTTTGAAATGACCTTTTGTGGAATGGTTAAATTATTTGAAATTGAATAAGAATCGATATTAACGTGGACTGAAATTGGATGACTTATTCATTTTTTAATTTCCACAGTGGTTCCTGTTGAGGGCTTTGACTGGGGCCGATACATTTGTAGCAATAACCTGATCGGAGCACCAGTATCCTGTTTTAAGCATGTAAGTATTGCCCCCAAAGTCTGTGACCAAAATCCCTGTGTCTCCTAACTAGTACCTGTTTTTATTTCTTGTGATATATGTTCACATCTTTGAGCTTAAAAATTCATTAAAAAAATCTCAGCATATATTTTTGTTCCATTTGTTCCCCAGGTACCTATGGGTTGTTTTTGGGGTGACATCACTGAGGGTGTGAGGGTAGAGGTCCTCAATTCTGACACAAACCTCTCTACCAAAGTTTACTGGATAGCAGGGATTGTTAAATTGGCAGGTAAGGCCATGTGTTGGTCACATGTCACTCCGGCAGTATCCTGATATGAAGCCAGTTTTGATTGAGTAAAAACTGTTTTTCAGGTTTCAAAGCGCTTCTACGATATGAGGGATTTGATAATGACTCGAGCCATGACTTCTGGTGTAATATGTGTGTACCAGAAGTCCATCCAGTTGGATGGTGTGCCTCAAACGGAAAACCCCTGGTACCTCCAAAATGTATGTAATCGATGAAGCCGTGCGGGTGTTTTTAATTTGGAAGCTAAGTTGAATTTCCTGACATGGATGTAATGTTTTTATTTTTATTTTGTAGCAATCCAACATAAGTGCTCTAACTGGAAAGCATTTCTTGTGAAGCGACTCACTGGAGCCAAAACTCTCCCACCTGATTTTGCTACAAGGGTAAGCGAGCTGGTCTGTCAGGCTAACAGAAATGTCTTTGTGATGATAATCTGTCTGGTAGACTTGAAAATCGTGTTAGATTGTCTTCGATTAGGTCAAGCTCATAACAAAATGCCTGGAAAGTTATTTTTTGTTCTTGCTTATTTTTGAAGAAGCTCCGTTTAATAGTTTTTTCTTTCTATTTGAATGACCGACAGGTGCAGGAGGGCATGCAGTACCCATTTAAGAAGCTAATGCGAGTGGAGGTGGTGGATAAAACTCACCTGTGCCGGACGCGCGTGGCCCTGGTAGAGCAGGTGATTGGTGGCCGTCTGCGGCTGGTCTATGAGGAGAGCCAGGACGGTACAGATGACTTCTGGTGTCACATGTACAGTCCACTTATCCATTCCATTGGCTGGTCGAGGAGTATTGGACACCGCTTCAAAAGATCTGGTCAGCGTTCTGTGTAACTGGAACCTAACCTGTTTCAGTGCTTTTGATAATGCAAGCTGAGCTCGGTGTTCAGTTTGCAGCAGTCATTCTTTCAATCGATCTCTGTTAAACATGTCTTGTTTTATAAAAATGGATACATTTTATATCTTTTTCTATAGATGTGACAAAGAAAATCGATGGTCTGATGGACGCTCCTTCTCAGTTATTTCTGAGGGTAACATGATCATTCATATGTTCCTCATATGTATTAGGCTCTGGTTATACCATCAGTTACTAAGAGATGTTTGTTTATCTCTCTTATTTTACAAATCCCAGGTGAAGGATGTGGACCAGGGTGGGGACTGGTATAGAGATGGCATGAAGCTGGAAGCAATAGACCCTCTAAATCTTTCAGCTATATGTGTTGCTACTGTAAGAAAGGTGAGTAAATTCATTCATTATGATTTATTGTCTGCATTTCTCACGGGAAGTGAAAAGCGAAGCTTTCCATTAATGAATGAATCAAACTTTCATTGATTCACGGAGTTGGCTCTTTTCCGTTGTTAGGTGTTGGCAGATGGTTACCTCATGATTGGGATTGATGGTTCAGAGGCAGCAGATGGATCGGATTGGTTCTGCTATCACTCCACTTCTCCCTCCATCTTTCCCGTAGGCTTCTGTGAAATCAACAACATTGAGCTCACACCCCCAAGAGGTCCTTTTCATTATTTACAGATCAGTATTTACACTTCTCTGACACCAATTATTGATTGATCATTGTGACTCCTGATCTGATCCACAGGGTACAGCAAACTGCCATTCAAATGGTTTGACTATCTCAGAGAATCTGGTTCAATAGCAGCCCCCGTGAAGCTCTTTAATAAAGTAAGTTGTCATGGAGAGTATGGTAAACAGGTGCGCAGTTATCTAATGTGGTTGTGTGGCGCAACGAATATAAAACCACCATGTGGGACACTGGGGTTCGATTCCCAGTCTGGACAACTCTGTTGTGCTACACCAATAAGAGTGTGTAGCAGACTACTCTGGCCATCCTCTTGAGCGTCTGCTAAATGCCGTAAATGTTAAATGTGTTTAATGTCGTTCTGTTTGATGTCCTTAAACTTCAGATGGTTTCAGAAAAGAAATTTACATTTACATTGTTAATGATGGCTGTTCTTTCACAGATATGTCTAACTAGTTACCCGTGTGTTTCTCAGGAAGTCCCAAATCATGGCTTCCGTGAAGGGATGAAGCTGGAAGCAGTAGACCTAATGGAGCCACGCTTGGTGTGTGTAGCAACTGTGACCAGAATTATTCACAGACTCCTGCGAATCCACTTTGATGGCTGGGAGGACGAATATGACCAGTGGGTGGACTGTGAATCTCCAGACCTTTATCCAGTGGGTTGGTGTCAGCTCACAGGCTACCAGCTACAGCCACCTGCTGCACAGAGTGAGTCAGTGTTGCAGAACAGCACTACAGTGTTAATTGCCTAAACTATACATTTCAGAGTACTTTTTTTATTTTGGGAGCATGTTGATTTCAGCCTAAAATAGCAGTTTTTTCATATTTACAAATATGCAATTTCATAATGTACAAGGTCTGTGTTTGTTATGCAGTCTCTCTACACTTCTGGTTCGTTATATAGTGGGGGTCATTAGTCTTCTGAGCAGGTGTCGTTGTAGGTGTCTTGTGAAGTAAGCAGGAGCAAATTTGAGTTGTTTTGATGCCAGTAGACATTTGATTGTAGATTAGTAGGTTCAGCGGTCAAATTATGACACTATGACCCAAGGATCCCAGGTTCAAATCCTGGGTCATTCTGTTGCAATAAGCAGCCGGAGCCTGACAGCTGAGGACCGGGCACTTTCCTACAAGGGCGTTGGCTGCACAGCAATGATGCATTGTTGGCCATTTGAAAAGAGCCAGGGGCTAGTTTCACACATCAGAGGAGGCATGTACTTGTCTTCACTCTAATTGTGTTGAGTGATGTGTTGGTGGGATAGTCCTAAAAGGGTTGGGTTGTCGGTACTAAAATTGGGCTAAAATTATAAAAAATGCAATTCTTGGATCGTAGCGCTAGTGCATAAGACCGCTGAACCTACTAATCTACTATAAATATGCCTACTTGCATCATTTACATTTACATTTATGGCATTTAGCAGACGCCCTTATCCAGAGCGACTTACAAAAGTGCTTTGCTGTTCACTCAGAAAATATCATTAGCTAGTAGACGAGACTAGAATCTAGAGATTCCTCACACTTAGATCCTGTCAAACACAGATGTCTTCATGGAATTAAGTAGTTACAAGTAGTTTAGTAGTTAGATATAAGCTTGAGGATTTGAGGCGCGAGTATCCTTTATATTAGTTTCTTATGTCATACAATTGTATGCGCAGTTGGAGTGATTGGTTGACAAATTAGTTGATTGACAGTAAAGCAATAATCTTCTTTATTGCCCTGTATCTACGAGGTGTCGCTGTCTACAATGGGCTGGTGTTGCTGTGGGTTTTTCGATGTAAACAACAAGCAGTGACACCTGATTCCACTCATTGAAGGATGAAAATGCGCAGCCACACCTGCCGGTTGCAGATACAGTTTGACTTCCCCTCTTCTGTGCTTTCCATATGAGATCATTCCAGCTGGATCCAGATGAAATGCTTTAATTGCACAGAACAAATCCTGGCCTTAACACAGTCGCACTGCATCAGAGACACAGCTATTAAATGGCTGAAGGCGTGCATTACTGATCGTTGATTTTTTTTTTTTTTTTTTTTTTTCATTTTTTATTGTTAGTCAGGGAATTAGAAAATTACAGTCTTAATGCCTCCACAGCCTTGATGTGGTCATATGTGGTACGTTTTAAATGATAAGGGGGCAGTATTGAGAAACAATGTTGTGATTTGCACTGTTCATCTATGAATAATTGATTTGTTTTTGTAATTTCCCTTTTCAGCAACAAGAGAAACACCTCCTAATGTGACGAAGCAGAAAAAGAAAGCTCCACAGTACAAAGGACAAAAGAAAAGTAAGGCACCTTATTTTCCTGCACACTTCCTTTTCCATTCACCTGCCACATCCTGACAAGGCTGTGAACGTCTTTAGGTGGTTCTCTTGGTCTGCTCTGCTTTGGGTCGGATTTGGTCGTGTGTGGAACGCTGATGACAGAGGTGTCAGGAATTGGTGGTGTCATGTGTTGGTCCATTCATGGGTGAAGGGAGGTAGAGCACAGTAAGCATTTGGTGCAGAAGTGAGATGGTTTGATGAACTGTTGTGATAGAGCACAGGATCTAGCTGTGTTAAAAGACTTTCCCACTGAGGAAGGAAGGTGGTGCGCAGGGTGCTTCTGAGGAGTGGAACCCTGTAGCTTGGGAGATTCCATTACCCAGGGTAAGGTCAGTCTGGCTTGGTGTTTAGAGAGGAACATTCCAGTTGAGAGGAGGCTGGTCAGGTTTGGTGGGTCTCGGAAGAGGAGCAGTTTCTCAGATGATGAAGAGCAGACTCCACCCCATTACCTGTCCCAACCCCCTACTTCATGTGTGGGGTGTTTGCTCTCTCATTTCAGGTAAAATCATTCTTAATCTTTCAGGGCCAGGGAGCGATGGTGTTCTCCATCTTTTTGGAGGGACTTGCAAGGGTGTACAGTATGAACTTCTAAAGGCCTGGTTGATAGTTTCTCTGGTTGTTATTGTAACGTGGTGTTCAAAAAGGCCAAAGGTCTGTCTTGAAGGCTTTGTGGCAAGGTGGTCATTCCCAGTCTGTCAGTAGGCTGAGGACGGAACATTTAGAAGATGGATTCAGGATTTGATGTTTGGTAGGCTCTAGCCTGTGTGATTTTTTTTTTAAATTATGAATAAACATTTAAAGAGCTTGTTTTGTTTAGGATAACTGTCATGTCCTGCACTCACTCTCGCCCTCTCACGTTTGTCATTAGGTTAATAATGTTTTTATTTTCTAAACTGTTACATTGATCTACTCCAAAACTTATATAGCTAGTGGAAAAAATCGGTACAATTCCTTTATCTTCCTTTTCCTGTGATGATGCATTAACAACCCCTTGATTTCTGTTAGGGATGTGATGAAGTTCGAATTCAATGACATTCGAACTCCGACTATTTTTAGCAGATTCGAATTCGACGGATGTTTTAGAGCCAATTTTCCTCGAATGCGGATTTGAAATCGCCGCCGGTATATAAAACAGAACCGTTCATACCGTCAGGACCGGACAGAGCGACGCAGACACAGATATAAACACAGCACTTTAATGGGTTAAACAGAGTCAAACAGTCCAGATCAGTAACAGGCAGGAGAGACAAAACCAGACTGGACAAACCAGAGACGGAGTCGAAAAACGGGCGAAGATCAAAAACCGGCAGAATAAACACAGGACAAAACGGAACCGGCTCAAACAGACAGACTGATAACGATAAACATGGGCAGCGCTGAGGCTGCGAGGCGAAGCTAGACACTGAACAGGTATAAAGACTGGATTAAAGTCTTTCCGGATCAGGTGAATACAATCAGAACTCCGGTGATCGGGAACGTGAGTGAGTCACATGATCAGTCAGTTAACAAACTGAAGGATTCTGGGAATTGGAGTCTGGAGAGACTGAGGGGTGCATGACACATACAGGTTGATTTCCAGCCTGCAGGTCATCTTTTAGAGACAATGTTCATCTGAATTTAATGGTGAATGTTGTTTACTTTATACTTCCGCTTTACATAAATAAATAATGAAAATGGCCAAATGTGGTAAGAAAACACAAAACAGTAGTAAACACGAACAGTTCTACAGAACTAGTTGAGATGTCTTCTCTGTGTAAGAATGCATAATTAGTTAATTACATGAAAATAAATGATTGATAATTTTATGATTCAGTGTCATTTAAACAGCATGATGAATTGTTTAAAGTATACCGTGAGTCCATGACTACCTGTGGCTGATGGCCTGTTTAAGCATCATGTATTTGTGTTGAAAAAATACAAAAATATAAGCACAAATGGGCTTATCGGGGGTTAATCGGGTGTTCTTGGCCCCGTGTTTACCAAAACCGCATTCGCATTCGTCGGATTTGTAGCTAAAACATTTGAAACCGACGGATGCGGATTTTCCTCAGCTTTGTCACATCCCTAATTTCTGTCCTACACTCCTGTTGGTCTGAATGCTGTTCACTGGTGTCTTTCAGAGGCCTCGCTGCAGCTAAAGGAGGAGACTCCAGAGGTGGACGAGTTCACCTTCTCGCAGGGCATCTCGGACCAAGAGAGCAATGGCTCTGGCAGTTATTACATCAAACAGGAGCCATGAGCCCCCGGCCCTGGTGGAGCCTTACCTCACTGCCAACAGCACTGGAAGACCCCATTCAGAGCGATGCACACAAGACCTGGGAGAACAGGGTCACTTTTGTCCTCTTCCACACCAGGTCTTTTTTTTCTTTATCAGGTAAGAAAAGCTGACGAAGAGACAATTCAGTAACAGATTTGCGAGATTTCATGAGGATTTTCTTTGGAATGAGGATATTTGTGATTTCCTGACTTTGACCGATTTGCCAGATGGACTTTTTCCTCAGTGTTCATTGTACTTGAAGTTTTTTTTTTTTTTTTGTTTGTTTGTTTTTTTGTTTTCCTCATAATATTTGGAGTAACATTTTTCAAGACCACGGGGTCTCATGCGCTGATTTTTTTTTCTCTCTCTCTCAAAAGCCCTTTTATTGGAATGGGTGTGCATTCTGTAAGAGCAGTAAAAATCTATATTGATCTATAGTGATGATAAAGTATATCCATCTATCTATGATATATTAACTGAATAGTAGAATAGTGGAGTGAGGGATAATATTACGTATTGGTCATAAACTTTCCTGGTAAGAAGAGGTATAGCCTAATGGAAAACACTGTCACATTTTGCACTACAGGGATGTAAAATGAAATGTCTATCAGCCTGTGAAAATGTTTGTTACAGCTTTATGTATTAAGAGGCAGACAAATGTAAAAGATGTACAGTGGCTGAAAACACGTAGAGAGGGAATATTTGCTCGAGTCAACATTGTGATATGCAACATCATATATTTGATATGAAGCCAGTGCTGATTATCTATTAATCTCTCAGAGCCATTTTTATAGAACTGGTTGAAGTGTTCCATGAGCCACAGACTTGAGCAGAAACTTAAACAATGTTATTACCAACAAAAACACTATCTTGCCATCATGTCTGATAAAGTAGCACAGCAGCAGAACTTGGAACCAGACTCCAGATCATGCCGTATTTGTATAATGCGAGATTCGAGCTAATCTCTGATCGTTATGATGCCAGTTTACCAGCCTCTCTGCTTGTGTACTGAACCAATGAGCGATTTAAGCCTATCCTGAGAGCAATCATCAGGCCGATGTATTTTAAACACAACATTCATTTCAGAATTAAGGTTTTGTACTACCTCTTAAAATGAGTTTTAAATATACGTAGGTTAAGGGTTCATGTGTAATCAAGTGGGTTTTGTTGGGTCTTTAATTTTTACTTTATTGCAATAGATAGTTTTCACGTACCATCGGAAGGACTATAATTCACCATATGCAAAACAAGAGTTTATAACTTCACATGCACAAAACCACATATTACACTTTACAAGTTACCAAACATTTATATTTGTAACATAGCGTGTTATTGACAGAGTCCTTAAAATGGAAGAAAAGATATGCAATAATACAGTAATTCTATGTTTTATGATGTCTTATTCTTAAAAAACAAAAAGACACAAACACACACAAATATATACTTACATTCTATAGACCTAAAACAGATGTTCTTACATTATATTACAAAACTGTGACAATTTTATAGAAGCTAGACTTGAGCGTTCCCTGTTATTAAATATGTTTATTGTATACAACCTAACTGTCGTATAGAAAACAACCAATATTGTTTGCATAGTGATTTATCGTAATATAATTCTAATCTCTATCTAGTACCAGTAAGGCTGTTGATGAATTCTCAGGAAATCTTGCATTTCATTGGCTTTTTTTATTTGGAGTCTCTTGCTTGTGATGTTATTGAATCAAGTTTTCTTCATATTGACGATTAATGTGAATTCTTGTTTTCTACATTTACTCTTCATTTACAGTACCTCAATGATTAATGCAGAACTCAGAAGCTAATCAAAGTTTATACATCCCTGGTACTCAAGTCTAGTCCTAAAGGACCACAAGGCTGCAGGGTTTGCTGGTTTTCCTGCTCCATTCCACTTGATTTAGCTCATGAACACCTTGGATTGTGTGGAAAAACTGAAAAACTCCAAACTGTGCAGTAATGAGGCCTTCCTCCTGACAGAGATTGAGTAACGTTTCTGTGTTCTAGGGATAGGGACCCGTTTCCACTCTTATTTCCTCCTCTACAAATGTAGAGTTTAGACCATTTAAGAAAACTGCAGGTTCATCCTTTATTATTTGGTTTGAGTGGGATATTCTTCATTGGCAGTTGATTTCCACCAGTTTTATTATGATTATTAATATTAATATTATTATATGACACATATGACATCTGTTGAAGCAATAACATTCTCTGCTACAATGTTGTCATATTGAATATTTTGCGTTAAGTGCTTTTGAATTTGTAATTTTGTGAAGATATTCCCTTTCCTTCCGTTCGACTGTTCACTTATGGTCTGGTCTCCTCAGCCAGTCTCAGTTTTCTATATAGGCTATTCCTCCAAATCATAGCATCAGGATTAAGGTCAACACTGGTTTTGATGTCAACTCACTTTGGTATAATTTTTCTTACGACCAAAATCACCTAATTGTTTGCGTATATATCTAAAGACGTGACTGTTTCGAGGCATGAGATTTTTGCTGCTACCCTCAAATGAATCTTAACACACCCTAACGCACAACTTCACCTTTAAAGCAAAATCTTTTTTGTCAGTGAATTTGATGCCTTATCCTCTTTTTTTCAATATAAAAAAAAATGATAAATTAAGGGATTGAAAATGTAGTAGGTCGATAATCATCAGTGCATGCCGCAGTGTGAGAATCCGATGACGGTCAGTGCTCCTCTGGCCTTGAATACTAACACGGGTTTTTTGTGATATTTTCCCTGTCCTTAGTAACTACATCATGGTGCTATATATTTGATAACTCATTCATTTGATCTATGAGAGGAAATCAAGTCAGTAATTTTAAGGTGGAAGCTGAATATTAAAGTGAAATATATTCAAATTAAAAATTTGTATTTTGGATACAAGTAGCTGAATGATTTGTAATAATAAAAACTGAACTAACATTCAACCCTCATGGTACATAGAGGTGAGGGTTCTGGGTTTGTAACTTTTTGATAGAGTCTGTAAATGTTCTTTCCTCTGTTTCCTATGATCATTTGTGCCGTGATATAGGGTTTGATAGCGTATAATGTACATATTTCAAACATGTGTGTGGGGGGGGAGGGGGAGCTCTTGTTGGTTGAGAATGTTAATTTGTTTACAAGCATTGCAAACTTTTTCCGCATGGCTGTGAAAAAAATGTATCTGTTGATTTTGGAAAACAAAACAAACATTTTACACTGAATTAAAGATGCTTTAAACAGTCTCTCCCAGATTAACATCACTTTTTGTCTCAGTTGGTCATGTGTTCTCGGTAATGTTCTGTTAGTCTGTGTTCTCAATAAACAGTGTGTTTTTACCGAACATTAGGCAGCACCACCATCAGTGCTTTTACAGTTTGTGCTGCGAAACCGACGCTTGTTCTTCGAAACATGCAGGTTTGTGTACTGTTACAGTCACACATGGATATTAGATTTAGTCTTACCCTGATGTGTTTATTCTCACATTAAAATCAAATCACTCGCTTTCTGACTCCCAACAACTGAAACCTTTTTCAACAATTGTAGATTTGGTTGCTTTTGAGCTGAACTTGCCAGGACGGCCTCATTTGGTTGTGTTGGCAATAGTTTAAAATGTTCTCCAGACACTGGAACAGCTGATTTCTCAAACCAGATCTTCTTAAATCCCTTCCTGCACTCCTGTGTATCTACTACTTTCCGAAGCTCAGCACGACGATACCACTCACACTACATTAATGCCTGAGGTTTAAATAAGCTGATATGGTGCATCCTATTCTCATTTTAGGAATGTAAGTAGAAATAAATATAGGGTTATTCTTTCTCCTGACAAGAAAATTGATTTCTAATAATTCTGTCTTATAAATCGTTTCCATACTTTCAGTGATATCACTCTTTCTTTTCATATGGCTCATTCACTTTCTGTATCTCAAAAATAAACGTGAATAAAAGTGAAATTTCCACTTCCCCGCTGTTGGGCAAGCTTAGGCACAAGAAATACAGATTCTTGCATGATGCTGCTTTAAAAGAACATTTAAGAAACGTGATTTCTAGCGATTAAATAGGTGAACACAACAACACTGGAACTGTTTTTCCCTCTGGATCCACCTTCCAATCCAAGACTTTAAACACCAAACACATAAAATTCTCCCTTTTCAGACTTTCACACACACAAATATTACACACGTACTCGAGAGATTCTCGGTAAAGCAATGAGGACGTCTCAAACTCCTATTTCTGACTGTGAAATGTGTCTTCCATGAGTTTATCAGTGAGCCTCATTTGCTGCTTGCTTCACCCAAAGCTTACTTTTCTGAGCCAAGTGATAGATTTGTCTGGCTACTTGATTTGTTACGTAAAGTCTGTCACACAAACAGTTCAGCGCTCACACTTACACAGATTCACAGAGTTTACACACCAGAAATAATTCTCTCCAATCTGAAAATGCTTTCACAGGGTGCGGTATGGTTGGTGTGGCACAACAGATCACACAGCTGGTGAGCCACCACACCATGTGGGAGACTGGGGTTTGTACTACACCAATGAAAGTGCACAAGACTCCCAATAGTTCTCTGTAATGTGAGTAACCTTGTACGTCACGCTGGATAAGAGCATCAGTTAAATGCCATAAATGTAAATGAGTAAGAGATCTAAAGAGTGCCTCATACAGATGATTTGTAATGATTTACTCTGTACTTTGTATTTCACAATTTTGAGAATTGATGAAGTAAGAGAATGAAAGAATTATGTAATAAATGAATATGTAATAACTACGTAACAGTTTTCATTAGAAACTAATCATTTTTGGTTACCCTTTGGTTCTACTGGAAAGATTCTCTTTACAGAAGTAGAACATTTCCATTTGGTTGTCCTGGATCAGGAGAAACACAACATCCTGTCAGTGGTTCTCCAGCAGCAGAATTTACACCACCAACAACCACAAAATACACCAAAATGTCTTTATTTATCTTTATATATTCATCAGTATTAACAGCCAGAGCTGAAGTGTCACCCAGCTAAAAAGGTGTGTACAGTGATAAAACAGTGGTCATTTGTTCAGGAATGTTCGTTACAAAATGCTTTGCAGTCAAGAGCTTAACATGATTTTTAACCCAAAAATTACAAATGTGACAAAAACTGAATAAACAACAGTGTTGTGCATAAAAGTACAAATCAAAGCTAATTAATTACCAGTAAATATTTAAAATATTAAATAAACTTTGGGTGACTGTATAACAGTGTATCCGATTATTCTCAGATCAAGACTAATTTACATAAATCGAATCAAAAATGCTATTATAAAACGTACCTCTACACATATTTCCCAGCAAGGAATGTGTTACAGAAGAGCAGACAGCATGATCATTGTTAGAGATTTCAGATTTCAGATTTCCTCAATATAGAAACAAAAGGGAGAAAGACTGGCTCAGCTTTACAGATACTGAAAAGAGACAGTAGCATTTCTGTATAATTTCATGGACATGTGCTCTTACCTAGCCTAGTGATCAGACATCAGTATAATAAAGCAGTAGCTCCAAAGAAGCCTAATTCTACAGAATTAAAATTGTTCTGAAAGCTACGTGTTTTCCAGCTATCAAAAACTGTTCAAAGGTATCCTGAACAGATTCATACACACATACTGAACTGTTGCAGAACATTCTGCTGCACTACGGAACGTGTTGTAATATCAGTATCCCGTACGTACATGTCTTTATGAACAGTAGGAAAAGTATGGAGTACGATGCAGTCCCCACATAGTTAAAACTCTACACTGTACATAATATAGTAACATTTCATCTGATAAACGAATTAATAAAGTGATTGAAAGGTTTAATGTTGGGGGGGAAATTGTACAAACAGACAAGTTCAATATAAAATCATCAAAGCAAAATAACACTGTCTTGAAATGTTCATCTGAGTGTTGAGGGTCTGTGTGTGAGTGATGGCTAAAACAAAAAAGAACAAAAGAAGGAAGGAAGAGAAGGAAGAATGCGAAACAAAACAAAGATATCCGGCCACCATTTCAAGACAGTCATTTCATTTGTTGTGAGAGCAAGAAAGGTTTTTCTACGACCTGAATTTCATTATTTCCCTTTTTCTACCTTTTTAATTTGCTGATCACAGAATCTGAAGAACTGGCTTCATGAGGGTTACAGAGGTTTGTGCACTTCATAAATAAATGAAATAAAAGGGGTTGAATGACTGAATGAGGATGATTAACGAAAGAGAAGCGTGTGAAGGGGGCGGGTTTAAAGATTGCTGAACAGCTCGCTTCTCTTACTCCAGTCCATAGGTGGCGCTCTCTTGTTGGAGCGTTTCTGGTGAGCGCGCTCCTTGGCCTGCTGCAGGGACAAACTCAGATCCAGATCCACACCTGCATCGCCACCCACAATCCTCTCCACTGTCTTCTCCTGCAACACAAATTAGCATCATCTCTCATTCCGGCCACAGTTTCTTTCATTTGTGACTGGAAAGTTCCTGGTTCGAATTCCTGAACAGGCAGGGCATGACTGAAATGCAAGGCATTAACTCCCAGCTGCTCCCTGGGCTCCGTGGATATGGCTGCCCACTGCTCTGGGCACATGTGCTCACTGCCCCCTAATGTGTGAATCCACTTGTGTGTATGTGTGTGGATGGGTGGAATGCAGAGGACAAATTCCCCTGTGTGCAGCACAATGGGTCTAAACTCTACCAGTGTGTGAAAATGGACATACAACACTAGTTTTATTTAAATTAGTACAGTGTGCCACGCCCAATAACAAACCTAAAGACTAAAAACACGAGTGCAGTCTGTTTTATGTATCATGACATCATTCATAAATATCCATTTATGTGATTTTTAGCATTGTTTACATTATGCATGTATATATCAGAAACTTACCACTAGAGGGAGCACATCAAGTACCAAACAACTTTGAGTTTGTGTGTGTGTGTGTGTGTGTGTGTGTGTGTGTGTGTGTGTGTGTGTAATGGGACAAACCTCAGGGAGTGGGCTGTTGACAGTATCAGCAGGGGTGGATGCAGTGGAGGAAGGGGTGGATGTATTGGGACTCTCAGATATTTCGGGTTTGGCTTCCTGAGCTGCCTCCATCTCCTCCACCTTCACCTGCGCAATCAACAGTCAAAGTTACAACGGCCTCAGAGTGACACCACAGCACTGAGACTGCATGAGATTATATCAGAAGATAAAGCCTTTCTAATGTGCCAAAACAGGATTATCTGATAACCGATAGGGTCTCGTCCAAGTCCGAGTTCACAGATCATATCTTGTGTACAAAGTACTGAAGTAATGGGTGGTGAGAGCTCTCTCATGTCAGAGATAGAACTTCAAGCTTTTCATCTCTGCCCACAAGAGATCAGCTCCCCAGACTGCAGTTCTGTTATCAGCCCTTGAACTGATTGCATAATACTATGAAGGTAGCAGGATCACCAACCATGTTTATGGGTCACACAACCCCACCCAAAAGTGCATACTCTTTATTTTAACCACAATCGAGTGGTTTCCGCAGCTCTCAAAAGTTGTGACCAGAACTAGCCCAGTATGTTGTCTCTAAAATGCTGTTTAAAAGCGAAGGCTGAACTTGAGCTGACACACAATAGTAACCTGTGCTTGTTTCAAAACGGACTGATTTTGATCAGTTTTTTAGTGGTCTTAAATCCTATCCCACATCTCCACCAAAGTGTTTTGAGGAGAAGTCTATCCTGTTAATGAAGATCTAATCCCCTCAGCACCTAATGGATAGACAGCTGTAGTGCAAATTAGAAGAGATCATGATGACGACTGTGATTTGATCTCATGGACACTGTCTGTCCAAAAGATCAAACGTGATCACAATGGAACACTGTAGGATTTTCTACTGTGAACATCTACAACAATCATACTTTTTTTGTCTGTTTGTTTCAATGAATCAAGATATAACCTTTTTAAATCCTATGGGTTTAACAAAAATACTGCAGAACCGTTTACAGGCATTTGATTTCCATAGACCTGCAAGTGAAGGATCAGGCTGAAAAAACAAACATATATAGTAGCCAGTAAAAAGAAGAAGCTCAATGGTGTGTTCAGCAACACCAAACATCCTGAAAGACAACAGAGGTCAGCTAAAGTAGACTGCAGAATTCTGTTACTTGATAAAAACCTTCCACAGCTTCCTCTTCTGGTCAAAAAACCTTCCACTCAGATTCAATCAAACACTGCCATACTACACCTGAACGCTAAGCTAGCACAGCTGTCTAAAATACAATTATTTTCCGTCTCTTGTCCAAATGTTTGTTCTAATCAATGCTTTTAGTTACTTTAAGTTGCACCCATTGCTAACACACAGCTGGTCGAACCTGAAGTACAGCCAATAGAATAGGAGCAGAAAAAAGCATGAACCTATTGCCTAATGCCAGTGTGTATCCTTCCAACAAGCCTTCCCAGTTACTCCAGACAGTTACTTGACTTGGACTCTAACCTAAAGACTTGTGACTTGAACTTGTATTTTGTGATTCGTGAATAATGACATAATGACCCAAAACATAACTGAAAGATCTTAAATGGTGGAATCAAGTCACATGACCTTAATCCATTTTTACACACTGAAGACAAAACTTAGGTCTGAAAGACTCACAAACAAACAACTGAAAGAGGTTAAAGGCTTGGCATCGCATCTCAGTATTTGGTGGGGTCCACTGTTTTCAGACGTTTCCATCCGAATAGTACAAATAACTAAAGAATTATTGCAATATTTATTTGGTAAACCCTTGGATTAAAGTTGAAAGTTTACACTTCAACCACATCCTATTGGACGTATTCCACGGAGGAGGGACACACAAGCAAAATGACAGTAAATATGTCACCATAAAATATTTATAGACCCAATGCACATTATACACCCCTCATTACAAAATAGTGTCACCTAGAAGGAATAAACTGTTTGCAATGCATGACTGTAATGGTATCATGCCAGACTGTAATGGAGTCACTCAGAACAGTGGGTCATCTGCCGCGATGAGCCCTGATTTTGTATTGGCCGGCACAACCAAAAAATCTGTGTTGGTCACAGCGCAGCGTCATTTTAAAGACGTCCTGCAGCCAGTGGTTATTTCTGAACAAACAGTCCAGTGTACTATTCCAACAGGACAACACTTTTCCTCATACTGTATGTGACAGAATACTGTGTATATACAGTATTTCTCAAATGCTGCACAATGAATTATAAAAGGAAGTAATATTTAATATTTAATTCAAATTGAGCAGCTCTACAAGAAAGGCACTGAGTTTCACACAAAAACTATAGTTACAAAAACCAGACCCATCTCCTCACACCCACTGCTTCCTTATCTACTGAAGAATCCTCCACTACCTTAGGGGAGCCTCTCTTCATCTGTATTTCTCTCACTCTTTCTTCTGTGTTCCTTGGTGTAATCTAGCCATTGTTTACAGAGAGTGCCGTGTGAAAGAATGCAGAACTCATAGGAGGTCTGTGGCTCACCACTGCTTTCTCCTCAGTTTAAGCATTCAAGGATTCAAGGACACTTTATTGTCATTCACATCACATGTGGTACATGAGGTGCTACTCAAGGTCCCAGTTACACCCCAAAAAAAAGCAATGTAAATAAAATAGAAATAGGAATAAACAGTTCATAAGGAGATATAATAACAGAGGAGATATAATAACAGTAAATAATATAAATAAGCTGCAGTAAACAGCAAACAGAACATGGGTCGCAGTTCTGAGTAGATGGGTATGAACACAGCAGCTTATGAGTAAGAGAACAGATAAAACAGCACCATGGATAAATAAATGTCCAATTAAAGTGTCAGCAGCGGTTTGTCTAGTACACACACCATGAGAACCGATTCACCATCCTCTGGCATTCTGGACATCATCTTTTCTGTTGTCTACACTGCCCTCATCCACCTGATAAGCTCTTTGTGGACTTCACATCCATTTCTAACACTTTGATTTCCCAGAACCTGGCTCACACACTCCTCACATTCAGACTGAGCCCTTCCCTTCGTAACTGGGTCCTGGACTTCTTGACCAACAGGCCGCAGTCTGTGAGGATCCACAACATTCTCCTCCTCAACAACTCCTCCACCATAATCCTCAGCACTGCCTCCCCACAGGGCTGTGTGTTAAGCCTCCTCCTGTTTACACTGCTCACATATGACTGCTTGCCTACCCATTCAGGCTGTCATACTGTAAAGTTTGCAGATGAGACGACAATGTTTGGATGTATCACAAACGCCTGGAGGGTTGGTGCAGCAACGTGAAGAAGACAAAGATATTTACACCTCCAGATGCAGAAAGAGGGCCACATGCATCTTGAAGGACTCAACCAGCACTACTGTTATACTTCTTGACCATCAGTCAACAATAGCTTCAATAGCATCTACATCCTCCAAACCTGAATGAAAAACGAATTCCAAAGCAATCTGTTCTCAGCTGAGCTTCAAAACGTTCTCTAAAGATACAAAAAGACTCTAATGACTGGTTTCCGGGATAGAGATTAAGCTGAGTGCTGGTCTGATTCTGAATGGAAAATTCACCATTAACAGTGTAACTGAATATGGGACTTGGCTCAGTAGGAGAGCAGGGAAGTGCCCCTAAAACAGTGTTCTTAGCCTCAGTCCTGAAGCTCCACCTCACTGCACAATCTTTTCCCACATGTAAAACATCTGAATTATTAGGACCTGCAAAATAGAAAAATGTACAATGCCTGGAACAATCACTGCTCTGTGTGTTTCAAATCCACTGTCTGGGTTGGGAGGAATAATACTAATGAGAAACATGAAACAGTAGCAAGAAAGCCTTACCTTTTCAACTTCACCCTCTCTACTGGTAGCAGGTTCAGGCAGAGGGCCTACAAACAACAGGCAAGATGATATTAAATACTGCCAAGCTTCTAATAAATGCACAAACAAAAAACACGTGGTTACCTCAGTACCTTCATTCTGGAGAGCCGTGATATATGCAAATATAAAAAGTTACTCTAATTGCGGGGTTTAAACTCTTGTCTGACACATTGTCAGATCTTGTACACTAACAGTTGATCATTCAGTCAGAAATATGTGGCGATGTAGCTGATAGTGAGGGAGGGACTGCTTGTGAATGAATAAATGACTGAGTTAAACATTCAGCTTTTGTATGACAATGCAAAAACAGACAACTATTAACTGAAAGGTCAATAAGCAAAGTCCAGTTTATGAAAATTTCATATTAACAGCTAGTTACACATGATATAAGACACTGATATATTAGGATAAAATGTTTGTCACACAACCAAAAATACTAAAAAGCTATAAACAGTGTAGAAATTGCACTGGAGACATCATATTTATGAAGACACATATTTATATTGGTTTGGACATCCATTATGGTGTCCAAACTCGACCCCCATGCTGTTGCTATGGTCATCGTTGCCAAGACTACTACCTGCTGGAAGAGCTTTGTTGACTAATACTCACTCATATGTCAAGATAGGGTCTGTGAAGGCTGTGAGTTAATGTTTAAACAGTTGCCTGATCATTGGGTCTGTGTGTGAGTGCGCTGTCAGAGTGCGAGCAATTAAAAGTTATACACAGAACTGAGGATTGAAGCAACAGTGCTGTGTATGTAAATGAACGAGTAATTCATTCATCAATGCATACATGGATTGACAATCAGGGTTATTTCACCAAATACTGTTGTGTTGTTTTAATGATTATTAACTGGAATTCTTTGCATTATTTTAGGTCTACCACTCCAGATAAATGTGTGACCATTCCACCTGATCAGTTTCTCTGGTTTGACTACTGCAGGCATGTGTTTGAGCCAAAATGAACTTAACTATATAAAGTATTTACAAAGTACAAACACAAATATTGCAATTTTGAGCATTTTTTTTGTCAGAAATGACAATGCACAGAAGAAATATTAAGACCTTAAATAATACAGATAAATGCAGTTATATATAAATAACACAGTGCTAATGATTAAACCTTGAGAGAACTATGAAATCAAATGTTGAAATAACCTTGACTGTCAATCACAGCGTTCATGTCTTGGCATGCTCTTCAGCAGTCTTTCAAAGTGCAGTTGGCAGACTCTTTGCCATTCCTGACACAGAAAATCAAGTTGTCCAGCTTTTTTGATGGAATGAAACAGCTTCCAACCAGGCAGAGAAGCTAATCTAAGAAAAAGAAATGGAGTGATCTCTTAATTTTTCCAGGGCTGCAGTATCTGTAATTTGAAACTAATGTACAATAAAGAGCACTGGAAGGTCATCGTTCGATCCCCTGGACAATCAGGAGGGGGAGACTGAAGGAACAACACTTTTTCCTCCTTGAACTATCATGGTTGAGCTGTTCCCAGACACTAAGGCAGCTGACCAACATGAGACATGAGTAACATGTAAGTTAAACTTTGCTGGCAGGTGCTAAACGGATTTTTTGTAGATTAGATTAGACGAACTAGCCAGGAGCTTCAATGAAACTCACCTTTAAAACGTCTGATGCCAAACAAGCTCATGAGGTGTATGCACCATCCACCATAAGTGCAGTGATTAATTAATGAATTTGCTTTATGGTTCTTGCTCACCTGTGAGATGTTCCTCAGTGGGGAGAACCTGGCAGCTGCTAAAGAAAGCTTCCGTGTCTGGGTCAACCACCAACAGCCGAAGCTCATCTCCTCCCATCTTGATGGCTGCCACCACTTCTGAGTGCTGCATGCCCTGCACAGATACGCCGTTCACCTGCAACACAGAACCGAGAACCAGAGATCAGCAAGGGCTGCATGGTTTTATGTCTCTAAACCTGGTGGAACATCAACACAACAGAGCTGCAAAATTCACAACGAGAGACATTTCACACACCAAAACCACCAAGCTTTGAGGTGATTTTTATAGTTGAGGCACTTCTCTTAAGATGGTTAACATTAACGCCATCATGTACAAACTCCCCACACACTCTGTGACCCCACAGGAAGAAACACGCAGCTAACAACATGACATCACACATTATGTGACGTCACTTGTGAGTGTGCTATTGCAGGCTACAGCTGTTAGAGTGTTGGATCGCATTTGTTCTTTTGTTCCCTCTAATATCCAATCAAATATCGAAATCCAATCGTCACCAAAATGAAATAGTTGCCCCTTGAAGGAATCAACATATTGCGATGCAGGACTGCCATGGAGTCACTCAGAATGGCAGTGAGTCAGTTCAGTGACAATTACAGCTTTTGAGATGATCAACAAGTCTGAGTGTGAACTATTCCAGCAGCTGCATCACCTGACCTATCCAAAACTGAAAAGGTGTGCCATTCTACTGCATGCACTATCAACATTTCACACCTGTCACAGATCTGCAGGAACTGAGTGAGAATATTCAAGCATTGGATGGACACCATTAGGAGCCTCTACTACTCCATCCCAAGTCGTCTGGCATGTTGCGTTATACCCAGTGCCACACTGAGACACTGTATGTGTAAATATTGCCTATATCAGTCTGATGTTTTGCGTTATTTTTTTGATCCTGGTGACCTTTCTGTTCCTTCCAAACAGCACTACAATCCAACACTTCCTTGGCATAAAATAAGCTTATAAATATTAATATATAAATCTTAATATATAAAAATTCAGACAGACATTAACATAGTGACACCTGTGGAAACACTGGGGGTCTGTGTCAGTGTTTGCGAAGTTAAAGAATGTGTGTAGGAGAAACAGGGCAGGAGTGGGCTTTTCGGAATGCTTATCCCAGCCTCCCATTCCCCAGGCAATTAAAGAACAGCAGGCAAACAACAGCCCCCTTATGTGTCTCCTAGTCAACACAGGAGACACCCTCCATCTACCCCATATCATGCACACATACAAACACACAGTAACAAAAAACATTCTCACACTCCCACAGAGGAGAAATGTGTTCTGCAAGCAAAGTATTTACACTCTTCAGTTTCATGTTCTAGTCTGAGAAAACATCAAGGCTTCAGTTGGGACATTTAATAGCGTAAAGACTTTGTGGACAGTCAAGTAAAGCAGAGCCTTGATTGAAGGAATGAAAACGAGAGTGAAAGTATGTTTCGCCTTTAACAGCATACAAATAACTACTCAGTTTCATTTCTACTCAGCTTTTCCATCCTGGGGCAGCATGAAGTGTCTTTAAAATGGAAATCCCTTCTGTGAGAGCCTGAAGAGCAGCCTGGCACTAAAGGGCACAACAGGAATTCATCAAAGTGCTCAACAAATAAACTATTCAAGGTCTTTGGTTGAACAGGCTACATCATTATTCATCCCAACATGAAGCCTCCTCCAGATTAGAGTAGGTAACTGCTGTAGCAGAAGCAGGGGGAGGAATGAGTCAGAGCTGCACACACCCAGGGAAGGACAGTACCAGACGGTTATAGGCTCTTCAGCGCTCTGCAACCCTGACCACTGGTGCAGTGCCCTTATTTTTAATTTTAATGTTGAAACTTCACTTTCTTCTTCAAAAGTCTTGTATCTCAGCTTTTTTCCTATTTTTACTTTTGACAATGATAATGAACAGATAAATAACAATGGTTTAAAATACCTTGAGTGACAGCAACACTCAAAATACACTCGTTATCAAAAAAAGATTTGCACCCTGAATTAATCAACTGATTACAATGCATGACTACAGTGGTATCATGGAGTCCCCCAGAATGGCAGCAGGCATCTTCAGTGAGTCCTGCTTTTGACCAACATATGTTTTGTGTTGAGGTCACCAAAATCAACAATTCGTTGGCATGCATCACAAACCCAGAAGGCCTAGTGTCATGGTGTGGGGATGCAAATTTGTATGATAAATATGTAAATAAACCACTGTAGGTTGAATTGATGTAAACCTGTTCATGGTTGTGGCATCGTGTATGAATTCAATACAGGCTTGCCTTTCAGGTCCAGTTTCCATATGTGAACTGAACAATAGTCAACAAAAACTGTGAACAGCGAACTGTACGAAAACAAGAGCTGACAGCTCTGATTAGTGTCTGGCATCAGTTTTCTCTCCCCGTCTTACTAAAATATCAAGCTGCAAAACTACCATCTGAACTGTAATTCCATCCAGGAGACAATAAGTGGATTAGGCAAGACCCCATTTCACCATGCACACTGTGGGAATGCTGTAAAACAAAAGCAGAGCTCCCTGACCCTTGGAGGGGCATGCTCTAATCCCTGTACTCCCAGAGAGCCAGTAATTGCACTGACCACTCCTGCTCTGATGCATAATGGGATTATCATGAAGACTGTTTTAATACTTCAGCAGGGTGGATAAACTGTAAACTGAGCTTTCACTGTTTAATGTGCCATGAATACAAGAGTATAATAAAGCTGTAAATCGCTGCTTCTCATGTTCCAGCTTAAAAACCATCAGTGAACTTAAAAGTTGGTTTAGCTAATAAATTTAGATTTACACATTATGATCTTATCTTCAACCAAATTATAATTATCTAAAGCCAGGCTGTGACAGTACAGGTGTTGGCTGGCTAAAGTCCAGAAGGGCTTCAGAGCTGTAGAAATACTGTACCTGCACCACTTTATCTTGGGGTTGAAGTCCAGACTTCTCAGCAGGGGAGTCCTCGTCCACTGCCCTGATATACTGGCCTGGTTTGGACTTCTCACTGTGGAGGTTGAATCCATAGCCGGTGGCTCCTTTCTTCATGTGGCAGAGACGGGGACGAAGCTCATTCTTCGATTCCTTTAAAAAATGAGAAATTTGTAAGAGAGGAAATATTACCAAAGCATGATAAATGATAACAAACCTAATTTATGCCACCACACAAAAGAAAAGTACCTAATTAATATCCACAGACAAGGAATTGAAAACTGAAAAAAGACAACTGAGCACTATATCTCACTCTACAGTCTGAATAAATGCTGTAAAATAACATAGTCAAACAAAGTTTTTGCCCAAGCATTGTGGATATCTATGGTTAATACAGCTCATATATTGTTAAATTCAATACAATATAAAAAGGAAAATACCATACCATTTAAGAGACCGCAAATTCAGTCGACACCTTCTGTCCGTGTATTTCTCTTTATAAAGAACTGATGAGAACTGGTGATACCTTGTCATTTCTACTTCCTTTTTCATTGCACTGCATGATAATATATGAGCACAGTTTTACTCAACCAAACAAACATACTGCACAGGAGGGAAGACCTATGAACTTTCCCTTCTGGTGATATTTCCATGTCTCAATGCTGGACAATATATCAATATTTATATTGAAATTGATATATAAACAGAGCAAGATGTGGGTTTATATAGTTTATATTGAGTTTTACAGTTTTTAAGTAACATTCTGTTTCAATCTTGCAACAGATGTGGTTATTTCAGGTCCAGCAAGTCAAAATCCACTCCAGGATTTTGTTCTGACTGCCTCGGCTGTGGAAATACTTGAAATGCCCACCTGCCATACAGAAAACCTTTTTTCTGCTCCCTCATTCTGCTCCATCCCCTGCTCTCAGCTCTCCCTCTACTCCGCTCCCCTCCACCCCCATTCGAGCTCTCACGTACACACATTGGAGTGGGCATAAGACTTAGAAGAAATGAAGATCAAATTTCACTGTTTTTAAACCTCTTTGAGGAAGTGATAAGAGGGTAAGCGATGAATGCACTTTTGTTCTGGGAGGAAAACCTGCACAGTGTCCATACCTTTATCAGGACAGTGTGGGACATCTGGTCTCAGCAGGCTACTCTACATTTAAAAGGGATAGTGGACTCGAGGAGTAAAAACAAGGTTAGAATTAGTGTAAAGGCTTAAAAGAGATTACCCACCTCCACTCTCCTTGGTGGGACACAAATAAAACACACAGTAAAATGTCTAAAGTAACCACTTCCAAGATGTAAATCTAACAAAAGGAACATTTCACTTCCAGAGTGGTTAAAAAAGAAAGAACACCACCACACCACACCACACCACACTACAACCATCTGTAGCTGCTGAAGAAACTCAGTGCCCCTTTTAAAGGTGAGGATGTGAAGGAAGTGTGAGGCCACTTTGTGCACCACTGTTTACCACAGCCTAATCCAGCAGAAGCCATATGCTGAGGTAATTGCTTAATCCCGTAGGCGCAGAGCATTAGGCCTCCTGCTGTGGAGGAGCCGGGTGTGCTGATAGGGGCTAGTGTAACACCAACTCTGCTTTGACCATGCCATGCCATGTATCCTAGAAATGACTTTCTGTTACTGTGAAATGTGCAATCTACATTAGGTTAATGTGGTTATTTTGGGAAATGCCTCAGTGCTTCTTACAAGTAGTTTTGCATTCTTGATTGCACAAGTGCTTTTGCGGAACTGGGTTGAGTTTAAACCGGGTGCTATTGCTGATGTGGAAAAAAATATTGTCACTATGACACAAAATTATTGTTTATTGTTTGTTACTGCACAGCAAAGAGAAAAATCAGTAGAAGTCCAAGTAAAACTTTTACTTTAAGTCATTCTGGAGCATTTCAATGGATCCACTCTAAAACAAATAATAAAAAACTGACATAATGTAAAGAAAAATTTAACCAGTAAACCAGATTACTTATTTTCTTCAACTGTTCAAATACAATCATGTAACTGCATTTTGCAAAATAAAATATGGTCCAGGAACCATATGACATTTGTTTAAATGTCATGTGAAATCCAGAAGAGTGTAATGACTTTAACCTGGGATTGAATACATTTGCAAAACAAACTCATCATATAACCAAATACGGTGAGTTTGTCTAGCAAATGTGTTCAGTCTCCAGTTAAAGTCATTACACTCTTCTGGATTTCACATGACACTTAAACAAACAGTTCCTGGACCATATTTTATTTTGCAAAATAAAATCATCCAATCATCAGTGGCCAGAACAAATTACGGGTGTAAATGATTAATCAAACCATATTTGGAGGTGGTCTGAAATGAATATGCCTCTTGTAGTCCCAGCACCAAGTATCTCTATGCATCCCCAACAGCAAAGTACCACTAACCACGTCTCTGCCCCAGCTGGCATATCATATTTGCCCGTTTTTGGCTATCGTTTGTAATCAGACCAACTAGAAAGCATGCTATTGGCAGGTATGAATGGAGCCATCCTTCTGTACCAAGACAGATTTCAGAGAGATAGCTAAAATTACTTACATAATTGAATTACATAAATGTCTCCATTCAAACAAACCTCCACAGGAAAACATTTTTTGCAATATCTGAAGTTAATCAGGTCACAACTGATAATAATAATAATAATAATAATAATAATAATAATAATAATAATAATAATAATAATAATAAGTATTAATTTTACTCATTTAAGGATCTGTTTGCATATCAAAACCAGCTGCAATATCAGTATTGCAAAAGCAAATTAGAATAAAAATAAAAAATATATCATACAGTCCTAGCCTTTTTATGGTTTTATAAGGCTTTATATTTCCTTTCTCTATCAAACTTGTACCTAACTATGAGAACCATGATTATGTGCCATTTCACCCCTAATTTTGAGAATTTAGCATTTTTAAAAAATGAACAGTGCTAAACATTGCCAAAGTAAAACTGGTCAGTTCTGATTTCAGGACCTTAGAAAAAAGCAGGCAGCAATCATTCTCAGAGTGAGTAAGAAGATAACTATTGAGTCCATAATAAACTTCACTAATCCACATCCAGGCAAAGATAAGATACACTACACTCTTAGATAGTGTCCAGCTCCCTTATCACTCCTGCTTGATTTTAATGTTCTTTTAAATATATTATTTATTTTTTAATCACACACACACACACACACACACACACACACACACACACACACACACAACACTTTTAGATGTGCTGTTTTGTGGAAATTATACTGCATTCTGCTCCATAGATTCTTGTGTGACAGTGTAACAGATAGATGTGGGTGTAGTGTGCTGATAACTCAGACATGTCTGCTCAGGTATGCCTGAGGGGAGGAAGACAGCCATGGAGTGGATGAGTGTGTACAGGAGTCTGGCTTAAGGAGAACTGCTGATTGTAGAATGCAAACTAAACATATACATTACAATATTTACTGTTTTACCATGATACAGTATAAATCACTAACAAGACAGAAATAGGGAAACACACAGGGCCATTAAGTATCTTTTACATTTACATTTATATTTATATTTATGGCATTTAGCAGATGCTCTTATCCAGAGCGACTTACAAAAGTGCTTTGCTGTTCACTCAGAAAATATCCTTAGCTAGCAGAGGCTAGAATCTAGAGATTCCTCACACTTAGATCCTGTTGAACACAAATATCTTTATGGCATTGAATTCTCATGAAACAGATGGGTCTTCAGTCTGCGTTTCAAAATGTAAAAAAAAAAAAAAGAAAAAGATAAAAGAGGCTAGAACTGCAGGCTTTCGTGTTTTTGTTTTGTTATGGAGATTGCAGGTGGTTTCCATAGTCAAACAGACCCTCTAATAAATGATTAAAGTTAATATTTTTAATATTATTACCTTTCAGCCTGGCTAAGCTCAGATTCTGCAATGGAATTTTCCTGGAGAAGTGTGCGAATCGAGACATTTATATGATCCAACACACCTAAATAAATGTAGTTAAAATAATACAGGCCAGGTTTTAATCACAGAAAAGCTTTACCAATGAGTGCTTAATATTTTATCAAATTTAATCCAATATGTTAAGTTTTGTGTATCTCTAGTGAAGAGAGCAACTAGCTTTATAATGTTATACATTGTCACTGTCCAGTAAAAAACATGTATTTCAAATGACCATGTTCTTTAAATGGAAGTTAAAGTAAAATAGGATTCCTTTTAGAGCATTTCTATTGGTTCTACGGGTAAATTGGATTCGTCTTTAGAGGGCTTCTACTGGTCTATTCATCCAGGATTATTTACACAGTGCACAGAGCTTTTTTACACTAGAAACAAAAATAAAACTGTAGATACATGTTCATTGGACAGCAGCAATATCATTAATTGTACAGACTGTATTACCTCAGACTTTGTTTTGTACTTCTGTCTGAGAGAGATGGTTTGGTCCATTATATGCCTCAGAAACTGACAATGTTATAGACATTGTTCTGGTTTTAAGATCCTGCTACAGAAGCACTGCAGCTGAGAACAGTGCCATGTGAGATAATTCCTCTTGTGGGCTCTAATCCCTCTTAACAAGCTACATTAATAGCTTAATTTATATTTGACATTAATATAATTTACAATTCTAAAATATGTACGACAGAAATACCAAAGAATTACACGGTGATCTTTGGCAGACATGGTCATTGTTTCCTGATATTATAGTACATTCCTTCCACACCAAGAAAAAGGCCTCATTAAAGTGATGCTTCTGAACCACATTCAATATAAACTCATTGAAAACCATATTAGGAACACCCAATGTACACCTATTCATTCATACCCTTATATAATCAGCCAATCCAGACAGGCTAGTTTAAGTAACAGTCTGAATGAGCCAGTTTATTTGAGGGTTATTGCTGACTATGTGCATCCAGTAATGGTCACAATTACCCATAATCTAATGGCTATTTTCCAGTATAATAATATCACATGTCCTAAAGTGCAAGTGGATTCAAGAACATGACAGTAGGTTCAGTGTTCTTCAGTGATCTATGCAGTCACCTGATCTGAATCCAATTAAATGCCTTTAGGAATGTGGTAGAACAGGACATTTACAGAATGAAAGTGTGCTTGAAAAGTCTGTAGACATTACATGGTGCAATCAACAATGGTCATGTCAACACTCACTTGAATCTAACGGCATAGTTTCCAATCGGGTTGAATCAATGCCTTGAGGCAAGATGGATCCCTATAAAACTGTTCATGAAAACAACGGAATAAATATTATCTTCCCTTCGTCCTCTCTCACTGAATAACATCCATTCAGAAGTAGAGGAGAGTGGAGCAGACATACTCTAATCACTGTGCTTCTTTCATGGCCAAACAGTGCTACAAGTCTGACTAGTAGAACCATGTGTGACACAAGCTTTTAAATACTAATAGACAAAGCCTGGCATCATTGGCAAAAGAAACCCTATTAATCAGCTTGTTCAGAAAAAAATCTATCAGACCTTCTATTAGAACCTCTATCAGAAATCGTGGCCTTTGAGGCTCCCAGGGGGATTCCATGTCTTGCTTAAGTAGAGGCCTTTTGCAAAAAAGAATAAAGCTTGACTTTAAGCTACAAAAACCTTTTGAAAAATGTAATCTCTGCCAAATAGGGTAACTGCGACAGGATGTGGACAACATTCTGATTTAAGTTTAATTAACTACAGAGCCTGTGTTTACCTGTTTTAATTAAAAAAGGCAAAATGTGTCCTTTGGCAAAGGAAGTCCAAACTTTCACATGCAAGTCACATTCATAGCTTTGTCTTTTATAGGCTACACATTGGCCTAATATATCATCAGGAAATTGCAGGTTTGATCCCTGCTAATGCCACAGTTGTCTGAGTCCCAGAGAGCATAATGGGCCCCGCTTTCTGGGTGGATAGAATGGTTCTCCCAGTTAACCTTCTCCTCCAAGTGCATTCATTTGTCCCAATGATGTGACCTCTACCCTACCAGCACTGGTAGCATTGTGTGAATAATATTTAGC
Source organism: Acestrorhynchus altus (assembly GCA_034509495.1). Classification (NCBI taxonomy): domain Eukaryota; kingdom Metazoa; phylum Chordata; class Actinopteri; order Characiformes; family Acestrorhynchidae; genus Acestrorhynchus; species Acestrorhynchus altus. Next base: position 8,584,127 of record CM067510.1, on the reverse strand, counting down.
AAACTTTAGGCCCTTAAGAGAAAATATTACACAGAATAAGTATAAAATGGGTATGAGTATAAACTTAAGCACTATCCAACAGTTATAACCAGAAATGAAATCAGGGAGAGAACTGGTTAAAGATATCTTAGTCCTTCTTTCCATTCAAGGGAAGCAAACCTTTTCAACCCAAGAGATAACAGCTCACCTATGGATAACAACACTATCAGCAATCATTATAATGCACAACATCCCAAAGGTTAATGACTTTATAGCTCACTTATATTACTCATGACCCTGTCTAAGGTTGCTTAAGAGGAGAGTTAAGTAAGGGACTAGAGATGGGGTGGAATAAATGAAGCCAATTTCCACGCAGCACTGTCACAATTTTCTAAAAGCAACAGAACACATCAAACACACTGTTGTCTTTGGTGGTGTCAACAAATGACACACAGGATATTTGAGTTTTGACTGTAATGAGAATTTGGCAGTTTTATAGGCTCCAAGCTAAGACCTTGAACCTACCATGTAAACTTACAACGATAATGATCAACCAACCGAGACATGAGACTGCAGATCTAACAGCACACCCAAAACTGACAAGAGCACAACACACACGCAAGTGTCATTAAAGGCCACTTATGTATTCAATACAAAGTGAGAAATTAGGCACTGTGTTGTCTCTTGTCCTTTCTCTATCTTCCAAACAAAGACTTCATCGGCAGGAAAATAACAGCCTTATAACACAGGAAGTGGTTTATTCAAATGTGCATTCACCTCTCCCTGCCTCACATCTACAAGCGGTCTTTCACCATCAGCAGCTGTTACAAGCACACACAAACTGACATCGGCCCGCTTGCTTAGTTTTGAAATGTACATGTGACTGTAGACAAGAAACAGGCATTAAGCACTGTACACACATCAGAGCTGTGCACGTACACATTTATTATGAATGTCTATTTATTTAGAAATGAACACAAGTTACATTTGAAAGGAGCATGGGACCTGTGAAGAGGGAACGCGACAGATCAGTGAAACTGAACTGTTTTTCAGAACAATCCTTATAAACAAAATGACTTGATCATGAATTTCAACTTGTTCAAGCTTCATGTTTTTGATGCTGACACCACATCACAGAATCACTCTCCATTTAACCTACCATTTCACTATCTATGTTCTGACCAATTGAGGTATAAAAAGGCCAGCCCCCTTCAAACAAGTTTAGAAAAGGGTAAATAAGGATACTAGTGAATTGGGCTGTAAGAAAATATCAGTATACTGAAGCTCTGTGATATGTTGAGCAATACTGAGTATTAATATTGCTTGATTATCTATCCACCCATCCACAATTTATGGTTCTCCAGTACCTAGTTGGGGATTAGGCAGTGTGGAGATCATCCAAACCCTCACAGCAACGTTCCAAAATCTAGTAGAAAGCCCTTTCTGAACAGTAGAGATTCTCCAAGAAAGCACATTAAACTCTTTTTTAATATCCATAATTTCAGAAGAAACAATGAATGAGCAGGTGTCCCAATACTTTTGTCCATACAGAGCAGATAAGATCAGTCTCAAAATCATTTTAATGGTACACTGACTTCTGTCAATCCCATTTCAAACTCCTGTAATATTACTCTACCATAACAGTCCACATGCTTTCCCTTCAGCTGCCAGTCCTCTATATCTCAGCTTGTCAACAAATGCACGTTTACAGCTGACCACAATGGAAACACAACCTGCATTAACAACAATGGTGTTAAAGTGAATTACACTCCCTCTGCAGATGTAGGGGGAACCCAAGAGTAAAAAAAAACTAACTCTCTTAAAGTACTGCTTCAACACTGATGAATTCAAGTTGACATGACACTCAGAATGTATGCTTTTTGCATACTGATTATCATTATTTCCACATTACAACATTATATGAATTACGTTTTATTGAAATGCAAACCACGATGAACCACCTGAGCAACATCGGTGAGGTTATAAAAAGCCCTAGCTTTACTGAGCAGAAAACAACAGTCTGCATCATGACTCAGACTGTTGCAACATGGGGGATTTTCCAGCACATTTTAATCCAGGTTCACTCACTCAATAATTGTACACTCAAAAGTAATTTAACTTGAGATTACAAATAAAATGTAGCTTTATATAGTTCATAAAAAATGCATATTATTACAGTGTGAAAGTTGACCAAATTCTCCATGTTTATGATGTTTTTCCATCCTCATGATGTCATGTCATGACACATAAAACTGTAGTTGTACTGTATTATTACAGGTCTATAACTCATGTTTGTTCTGCAGATCCATCTACGATGTCCAGGAAAATGGCTGAAAAACAATAAACCCTCTGTCTGAGTAATCCATTCCAAAAACTCATCTTTTGAAAATAACACCCCTCTGGGTTCGGCTATGAACAAAGGGTGCTTAGTCTAAGCCAACTGGACAGCCACTCTGAGGACGGTCCATTCAGTGGCACTGCTGCTGAATGACTGGAGAGAGGAAGCATGAAATGCATGAGTCTTATGCAGAACCCTTTCACAACAGAAGACTCATTCATACATGACCGGGACTTCAAAACACTTTGATAATTGCTGGAATGAACTGTGATTATAATCCATATTCACTCTCTGAGCAAATCTTATTCTAGGTGGTCTCTGTTTACATCCATTCTACTAATAGAAACAGATCAACAGATGGAACAGGAACAGTTTTGGGACACTAGAATATACAGTAACATAATAGAATATACAGTTAATAAATGTCTTATTACTATAAATGAACTGATATTCTGCACCTTTGGTTAATCAGTAGCAAAATAAGATGAAATACTGTCAATACAATGTAGTGTTTTATTAAAATTTCAGAATCATCCACACTAAAGGTCCCGAGACTACAGTTCTAAGGTCAATAATTGAGTTCTCTCACAAAACACAGCACCTAACCCAACTTGTAAAAATGTAACCAATGCTGCTCATTAAAAAGTGCACAGCTGGCACTGAGTAATGCTGTTTTCGCACCTAGAGAACCTTTAAAGCCTTATAGAACTTTCAAAACGACATCCTGACTCACAGTGTGGTTGTCGAATAGAAATGATGGACAGTGCAAACAATTGAGGACAAAACGTCCTTGTTTTCATGCATGGTGTTACTACACTGTTATAACAACAGCTTCAGAACAGGTGCATCAAACTTTGTTCCTTCTGGACCACAGCTCTGCAGACAAGAGCATTTCCCCAATCACCAACACTCGAACTCTTGAAGGTCTTTCTACTGGCCCTAAAAAACTGATGGTTGAAATCAGACATTTAATGAGGCAGAATGTTAATATCTACAGGTCTACGGCCTGGAAGGAAGCCAGTTTGATACCCCTGCTTTATAAACGCCCAAGTAACCCTTTTTACCCTCCCACATCCAGCTGGGACACATGAAATCAGGTTAACCCCACTGTAACCAAACGTTTAGAAGGCAAATGTCGCTATTTGAATGCAACCATTATGTCTGCCTGCTTGGGTAACAAGTCTGGCCTTCTCGTGATGCCATGTCATTAAGGCTTCAAATTAAAAACAGCTTTGTGTCAGAACTCAAAAGGAATTTCAATCAAGCCCTTCAGGATGTCAGGGCTTAAACTCAAAGCATGGTTGGATTTAGACATCAGTGGGAAAAACTGTGCACGTTCGCTGCCAAAATGCCCCCGGCATTATCCACACAGTGCACAATTGTGCAAATCATTTGACCTTTTGCTACATAATACCACTGCAGGAGAAGACTGGTCACTTATCAAAGAAAAGCATCTTCATGGCCCAAAGGTGAATCCATCATCTTTATACGCAATCTCTGATAAGCTAGGGCCGGCGTTTTTGTTCTGTAGGATCTACTATCATTGTTATACATTCGTCTCATGGTACGACTAAAGGAAGGCAATTTCAGACTCAAATCACTGATGGAGATTTTTTATACTAAACAGCAAATAGAATAAGACCTGAGATTGATCTACTGAAGCTTTTCTCCAGGTTTGTGTTTAGAGCTCAGGAAGCACACAGAGCTGGTTTTATAATGGGTTTGACCACCGGTCATTCTTTGTTGAACCTTTTTATGACCCCCAAAGAATTCAGCATATTATAAAAGAAATGCTGTAGAACCTGTTATGGCTGGAGTAAAAGAGTGGACTTTTGTATAGTTAGAGTGGACATTGAAATAGTTTGATTACATGATAATAATTAATAATAATTAATATAATAATAATTATATTAATATAGTAAAAACAACAACAATACTAATATGACTACTACTACTACTACTACTAATAATAATAATAATAATAATAATAATAATAATAAACATTCATAAAGCACCTTTTGAGCTTTATCTTAATGTTTTAAATAAAATTAAACAAACTAGAACTAAACTCTCAGACCCGTAAAGACACAGATCAGAGGAACAGTGTCATAGGAGCAGTGTCAGAGGAGCAGTGTCAGAGGAGCAGTATCAAAGGAGTAATATCAGAGGAGCAGTGTCAGAGGAGCAGTGTCAGAGGAGTAATATCAGAAGAGCAGTGTCAGAGGAGTAATATCAGAGGAGTAATATCAGAGGAGTAATATCAGAGGAGTAATATCAGAGGAGCAGTGTCAGAGGAGTAATATCAGAGGAGCAGTATCAGAGGAGTAATGTCAGAGGAGCAGTATCAGAGGAGCAGTATCAGAGGAGCAGTATCAGGGGGAGAAGCAGTACCTTGGAGGCGGCTGCGCTCAGCCTGTCCGCGGCGGAGCTGCCGTTCGTGTCAGGCTCGGGGCTCTCCTCTCTCGGCGCGCCGTTCTCCAGCTCCGCGCGGGGCTCCGGCTCAGCGGCCGCGGACGGAATGCCGTCGGTGACGAACTCCTTCTGACACTTCAGACTGAGTTTGGCGAGCAGCTCCTGGGTTTTGGAGTCCACGACGATGAGCTCCAGTCTGCCCGTCACCGCTCGTATACGGGACACTACCTGTTGGTGGCTCTCTCCTTCCACGCTCTCCCCGTCCACGAACGCCACCCTGTCCCCGGCCAGGAGACCCGCGCGCTCCGCCGGAGAACCAGCCTCTACCAGCCGGATAAACTGACCCACCTTACCCTTTTCCCCGTGCAGGTGGAAGCCGTATCCATCACTGCCCTTCTCCAAAACACACAGCCTGGGCCTGAGCTCGCCGGACATCCCGCCTGACTCTCAGCGCGTCTCCCGCACCACTGATTTACCCCGAGTCCTACTTCAACCGAGTCCAACTTCTACCGAGTCCTACTTCAACCGAGTCCAACTTCTACCGAGTCCTACTTCAACCGAGTCTTACTTCAACCGAGTCCAACATCAACCGAGTCTTACTTCAACCGAGTCCAACTTTAACCGAGTCCAACTTCAACCGAGTCCAACTTCAACCGAGTCCTATTTTAACCGAGTCCTACTTCAACCGAGTCCTATTTTAACCGAGTCCTACTTAAAGCAAGTCCTACTTTAAGCGAGTCCTACTTAAAGCGAGTCCTACTTAAAGCGAGTCCTACTTTAACCGAGTCCTACTTTAACCGAGTCCTACTTTAATCGAGTCCTAGTTTAACCGAGTCCTACTTTAACCGAGTCATATTTCAACCGAGTCCTACTTCAACCGAGTCATATTTCAACCGAGTCCTACTTCAACCGAGTCCTACTTTAACCGAGTTCTTTACTTTAACCGAGTCTTTTACTTTAATCGAGTCTACGGTTCATTAATAGAGCAGAACTGGGAGAAGATTCACTCTTCATCCTTCTTCACTCTTTTTCACTCTCCACTTTTTCACTCTTCTTCATCCTCCTTCACTCTTTTTCACTCTCCACGTTTTCACTCTTCTTTATCCTTCTTCACTCTGTTTCACTCTCCACGTTTTCACTATTCTTCGCCCTGCTTCACTTTTTCAGTCTTCACTCTTTTTCACCCTCCTTCCAAAACTCTACGTATTCAGGCCTCAAGACACAGTTTGGCTTCAAAGTAAGATGACGTCTTCCATTGGCACCTGGCCGAACCAATTAGCAGCCAAGTTCAGAAACGTCTCCTTTCCTCAGCCAATAGCTGATTTCCTAAAGTATTCAGCCCGCCCATTGGACTCGGGTGAGCGTTTACTATCTGAAACTCAGGTAAACTGGTCTAATCAATAGAAACCTGCTTCTAGTGTCTCTATAACGACTGTCCAGATCTGTTTCCCTTTTTTCCCATTATGATTGATGGGAGGGGGTAAAGTCTCACACACATTATATATATATATGTATGTATGTATGTAAAAGGTAAAATTGCCCAGCGTATTAAACCCACAGGGCTGTTTCATTAATGCATTATAACGGACTCTTTGTCAAGATCTTGAGTATTAGATAAAGTCTAATAGAATCTGGATAGTGTAATAAAAGTCACACCCATGACACTCTCCCCACCCAGTTTGTCTATTGCTGCTGTGATTGTAGTCCATTCTGTCAGATATGACAGAAAACACAGAGATAAAGATATGCTGCTGATAGTACACACACAAAACCTCATCCGTTTGCAAGGACAGGGCCACACCCACACATCACTGCACCATCCTATCACAATAGAGCATGTAATATAACAAGATATATTGGAATTTTGCTCATTTCTCATTCACTGAATATCTAATAAACAAATTAGTAGCAACAACACTAAATCCCTAAAAGAAAAGGAAGCACTGTGCCATGTGAGATGGTCAGAGTGAGAACAAAGTGAATAGTTCAGGCTTTCTCATGGATATAGAGATGATTGTGCAAAGACATTGATTAGTACCTTCCTGTAGGTTTCAGCTCCAACCCAAATCTAACACAGCCCATTCTGAACATTTCTAAAATGACCACAAATACATCTTAACTTAAAATGAATACACCTAGAGATTTAAGCTAAATCAAACTTCAATCTGTAGACTGTTACAACAGCCATAACAAATAAAATGCAGACAATTCAGTGCAGTTTTTACTGAACATTCTGCTCTATAATAAATACCCCCAAATGGTGGTCAATACATTTATTTGATGAAGGCTTTAGTTTTTAATACTGTTAAGGAACAGCTGTGTCAATAACATGTTTATTCCCCACCTAAACTATGAGGGTAATGAATATTAAGCTTTGGTCTGTCCGTAACTGGCTTTAGGTTTTGATTTTTAGAGCAATATCTGCCACCGCAGATGATTCAAATGTCATTTTGCATACCAAGTTACATGCAAGCCAAAATAAAGTAAAATTCCATGACTAATTATTTCAAGTATTTATTGGTGCAGCACTCCCCTTCACTCTGGCTTCCAGACCGATACAACCTGCTTCCTCCAACAGTAAGATCAATCGTGTACATTTAGTGAATGTACATTTCCACCTTGTGGCAGCTCGTAGAACTGCCAGTTGCAATGCATTTTCAGTCCTCTTTAGTCAGTAACAAAACTTCTCCACAAACTCATTTCAGGGCAAATAATCTTTGGTAGCTTAAAAAAGGAGTTTAAAACACAGACAGGACTGTTAAGCTACATTAATTTGTTTGATCATTCTGTTTTAACAATATTAAAACAATAAAAAGCAAAATGGTTCTATTTTTATTACATGGTGGCACCAATAATTAAGTTTGAGCACTTTTTGTTTATCATTTTAGGGACAATTCCAGAAAGTCACAGACAGTGCAGACAAAATTCAAACTCATAATTAATTTAACTGATGGTTTTAATACTAAGTAGACAATGCCCTATGTTATTGCTATGGTCCTCTTATGAATCTCACTGTAACATTTACAATTAATTCATGCCATCTTTTTTAAGATAAAATGGAAGTTGATTTACAAGCAAACAAATTGCATAACTTAAAAAAAATTCTTGGATTGGTTGCTTTCAGGTCATACAATATGTCTCTAGAACGGACACTGGAATCCACCATTTCACAGCACAATCCCAGTGTCTGCTTGGAACGCTTCATTTGCCTCTCCAGACATACAGGAAATATATGGTCCATTTAAAGCCCTCTTACTTTACCTTTCACCACTGTATATCAGGGATCAGAGTTTGTGACTGAGGCTGTGTATGTTTGCTATATTTGGTGTGGAGGGTCTGTTGGGCATGTGGAGAGTCTTGGCCCTCTAGCCAATCCTGGTAAAGCCGCTGGACTTCAGGGTTGGCATCAGGTAAACGAACAGGCACACTAGTATAGGCCTCCTCCATCTGCTGGATCAGGGCACGGTCAGGCTTGCCTCCCTCTCCCTCGGCCTGGCCACGGCCACTCACACAGCCTGTGCAGGGATGGAAATGACATACAGCGAGTGATTATATAATCATGGAGAAACAATCAAGACAATTTCTTATGAAATAGTGAACGGAAGAGAATGGTCAACAACCACTTTAACCCCAGTATGATTAATGTAGAAGAGAACCTGTAAGCTAATATTACTTCTTAGAAAACCACGTTTGTATTTATTAATCTGTCAAGATTTCTTTACCAAATTCCCAGGTTACATCTTGGCCCTTTCACACAAAAATTGTGTCATTTAAAAATGAATCATGAAATACTGATATAATGTACAGAACAACTGCCCAATTTGAGTTATGTCTCAAAACTGTTTTTACTTTGCATCATGCAGTTATTTGCATAATACATACAACCAAGAGAACACTGGCAATATGATACAATATTTTGAATTCTGTCAATCCAACGATATTAAAAGTTCATGAGTATCAGAAAAATAGATGATGCCAATTAACATCTGAAAAACTAGAATATAATGAGAAAACATGCTCCAAATTTAATTAAAAACAGCTAAACAGTCATCCATCTGGCACTTATCCAGGGTCCAAAGCCTAAAGCTTTTAGTAGCAAAAAGGCCCAGACTTCCCTTTCCCTAGCCACCTCTTCCTGCTCTTCCAAGAGGATTCCAAGGTGTTCCCAGGCCAGTGAAGAGATATAATCTCTCCAGCATACCATGCCTGGAACACCTCATAAGGGAGGCATCTGAACCAGATGCCTGAACCACCTCAGCGGGTTCCTTTCAAGTCCCTCCCTGATCTCTAAGGAAGAGTCCAGCCACCCTGTGGAGGAAACTCATTTCACCACCCAAAGCTCGTGGCCATAGGTGAGGGCTGGAATGTAGACTCACTAGTAAATTGAGAGCCTTGCCTCACTGGATGCATCAGTACATTTAAAGTCACTTCATTAAATTTTGTTTTAATGTTGATACTTCCTGATTAGCAATTTTTGAAACTCAAAATATTTCTAATAATGATCCGGTTCTGAATTTCTGGATTACTGATCAAAGGCAAAACAAAGACGTGACATTTTTCACTACAATAATAACGGACCTTTTTAACTGGAAACAATTATCTTTTTCCACAATATTCTCTTTGATTGTATTAAATATTAGTATTAATATTGGTATTAAATTCATGTTTTAGTCCAAAACACCCCTTTATTACATAGGCTATTATGACTAAGTAGAAGTCAGGATATCCACAGGGGTCAGTGTAATGTGCATTGATTCAGACATTTTAAGTTTATTTAAGCTACCACATTAAACAATGTTTGATTACAGTGCAGAACATTAACTAAAAAAAGTGAACTAAAAGCATGACTAAGAAAAGAAAAGACTAAAATAATAAGCAACATACAATAGCAGATCCTTTCAAAGACGAGGGGGAAAAAGCCTCTACAACATTTTTAAACCCCAGAGAATGCAATGCACAAGAGAACCTGAGATGAAATGCATCTCAATTTAAGAATTTTCTGGAATGTATCTAAATACCTCCTGGACAGGAAAGAACTTCGACCAGCTGGTACGGCACTCTGCCTTTACGCATGCGGTGCACAAGTGTCTGAATGTTCCGGAAGCCATAAACTGCAGCAAACTGGAGCAGAGTCTCTCCATCCCGCTCTAGCACCACCTCCTGGAAGTCTCGATTTCTAACACAGCAGGTGAAAAAAGCACTTTACTGACAGTGTCATCATTGTAATATCTGTAAATACGAATATATAAAAAGTTCAACAGCATCTGATGATCCCTTAAATATGAATATATAAACAGTTCAACAGCATCTGATGATCTGAGGAACTGTTTAACCTGTTTCTTAGATATATTTTACAAATTGCTTTAACTCACCTAAGGGTCTTGTATACAATCTCATGAACTTCCAGGCCAAAGAGCTCTTTTGCTGCATATTTAAAAATATGTTCTAGGAAGCCTTCAGAGCCTCGACCATCATGTCTCATCAAGCCCGGATCATTGATCTCGCCAAACCTGTTGCACACAAACCACAACAATTGCAGAACATAAGTCTTCCACAGATTTTATATACAAGACCCAAACAACAGCAAAAACAGACTTTGAGAGCAAGATCAAAGATCATGTTTTATTGAAAGAAAAGTGCCAGTGAAAGTCAGACAGCACTTCTCTCTCCTGTTTTCTGCCATTCATCTGCTTAATACATGATCCCCAGCCATAATGACTGCACAGACAATAAAATGCACTTTTCCCCCTAGAGACATTAGGACTTCTGGAAGAACAGAATTAACTACATTAAAACTGCAGTATTCCAACTCACACGTGATCTAGAGGAGCCGGGTCAATGCTGTCCATGGAGATATTACTCTGCTCCATCATGTGCAAAATTTCCCCTGAAACAAAACATGAGTAAACTTTCAATTTAAGTAACAAAAAAGCTGTTCACAAATGACTGATAGTAAAACACCTTGGTTTTTATTACACCTCAGTTGGCACTCTTCAACAAAAGTAGCCTAATCATCCGTTACTGTTCAACCAGCTTTGTGGACAAAAACAATTTACTTGGCATCAGAACAGACTCTCACTGGGTCTGTTCCAACTATCTATAAAAACAGGAAAACGTTCAAGCGTGCTATCAGTACCACCACTATACCACAGAACACAATACTGTACACTCCCTGAAAATCTTGTTTGTTTTATAGCAACACAATAGTACAGGTTTGTGCATTAATCAGACCAACATTTCCTTATTTCCTGGTTTAAACAAACCAGTCAATTATCCTTGACCGACGTGCATTCCTAAGACTACTTAAAATGAACAACCATGACACAGACTTAAAATGTGCCCTGGAGTGGAAAAATGCATTTACATTGACATAGATTTGAGCATGGAACTGAAACTGAAACCTAAAATAGTTTTCTCTTCACTGAAAAGAAAATCTGGCATAAAGAAAACAGGGCTGCGAAACAAGTCAATCTCTGTCTTCATTCATTATATTTATGTCTCCAAAATGTTCATAAACCAAGTCCATTATCAATAAACTTTCAGCAAATAAAGACACCAAATCTGATTTCTATGGAAAAAAAACACACATCTGAAAGTTCTGAAAATGAAAAAGCATGTATAATTCATGTCTTTCACACAGCAAGACTGAAACCGAGTTCTGCTTCATTTCCTGGCTTGGACTGATGCGTTAAAGGCTAACCAATCAAACTTCCATTGTGCAGACAGCAGCAAAACAGCTCAAACCAATGCTTATTTGACAAGCAACATGCAGACTACAAAGAGATGGAGGTTAAAAGAAATATACGAGAGCTGAATGATTGGGGATTGATTGTCAGTATTTTAAACAACTTTAAGTAGCCGTTTATTATTATCTGTTCAGGGCCTTCCACAAACTACAGCTTCCCTCCATAGAAACTATGAAGTTTACAGAGCAAAAAAAGCTAATGTTTCAGACTCTGTGTGAAGGTTCCCCTACATGTTTTTTTTTTTAAATACTTTTCCACACTGGAGAACAGCACATCACCTCAAAACTAGTGATAGTAAAACTGGTTCCTACACCAACCACCCCACCCCTTGTGATCATGGCTTTTTTGTGTGCCAGTGCCCACAGAAAGGGAGCAAAAGTTGGCAAGTTAGCAAGAATCCCTGCAAAGTGGTTTTCTCTCCATCTTCCTCCTTCAAAAACAAACCATCACACAACGAAAGACATCCAAAATGTTACCACTACTGTTCACATACTTACTACTTATACATATACTTACACAATACTCTTTCATTCACACTCTCAGTTGAAATAAAGTACACTGTGGGGGAAAGTTCAAAGCTCATATTGATCACATAAAAGAGCAACATGGGTGCATTATGTTAACTACCTCGAGCTCATACCTGAGGTAAGCACACAGTCCACATCTCTGCTCTCCAGCAGGCTGTTATAGAACTCCTCTCTTACTGCTTCCAGCTTCTTATCAAAGCAGGGAGCCACCACCACATGGTACACCTGCTCCCGGGTCAGCTTCTGCCAAGACACATCACACTCTCTCAAAATTCTTTATTCTTCTTATCTTATCTTATATTGTCTTCTATTAATATTCTTCGGTTGCAGTGTTTTTATTGTAGCACTGCATTTTAATTAGTGTATAACTTGCAGCTAGAACATTACACCAGGTTATTTGACACAAAAACTCAGCTGTGTGATGTACAGTTGGGTTTTCCTGTACAGTTGCCTGTTGAGGTAAGTCTAGAGAATCACACTGTTTATTGGTATTCACCAACAGTACTGGAGATCCAGTACACTATTCTGAATGCTTACCCAATCTGGCAGACTGCCAACATTTTTTGATGAACCCTGATTATTTATATATCTATATCTATCTATACATACACACACATTCATAATATAGTGGGCTCTAATGATGCTCAGAAGTTACAATTTGATGTAACATGATCCTAAGGTATCTGGGTTTGATACAGCAAAAATAACCGATAACTGGTTGAAACTGTGCCTCACACTGCTGGGTTTTTGTTTCAAATAACCTGGTGTAAAGTTCTAGCCACAAGCATATTCACTAATTAAAATATAGTGCTACAATAAATACACTGCAATACAATGATTTAATGTTGTATTCCTACATTTCCATCCTATACATCAGATGAAATTTTAAATGCTCATATTGTGAAAACCTACAAGAACAAGCATTCAATCATAGGTCACAAAGAATCAGCACAGTCTTATACTGAATAATTTATACCACAGAAGGTTTTTCAGCCGTCTTCTCTTTCACATGCAAAGCTTCAAGAGATTCTAAGAGCCTGACCTGCTGCCTGGCAAAGTAGTCTTTGACGAGAGAGCCCATGACCTGCTGAGGCGATCTTGCTGTACAGATGTGTGGCATGACCAAATCTCCAAGCACATGCTCTGCATAGCGAATCCATCCTAAGACAGACACATACACACACACACACATTAACACTTTCCATGCTTACACAAATAGACGCAGGACTCTACTGAGGATCGCAGGTTACAATCCCAAGTCATGGTGCTTGGCACACTCTTGAAAAGCACTTATGAATAAAAAAAAATCTATTCTTCTTATTATTATTATTCTCATCTCTGTAAATCTTTTGTGCAGTCTAGTGTCTGTTAGCAACATTAGACTAGCATTTCTAACAAGCTATAAAAAAAACACACAAAACCAGTCCTACATTTCAAACAGAAAATATCCAGAATTTATATCTATTGTAAACAGAATGATGGGCATTTTTTTATTCAGGTATATTTAAAATTCAGTTCACATGAATTTTCACTACTGACTAAAGGTTAAAGGAAGTAGGAAAGGGGTCACTATCTCTAGGAAAGGGTGTCACACCAGCCTATCTAACTGAAACAGGATGCTTTGGCTATCTCAGTCCAGTCACACCCCTTAAACATTTACGATACTGGAAACAGTTGCCTTTCATCATTTATACTGGTTATGTTTATAGTGCCCCAAGTCAATGCCCTGTCAACAAGTTATGTCAGCACCACACTAATGCATGAGCCAAATGATGAAATGCTACCCATGATTCAATAAAATAATATATACATTGCTTTGTTAGACCATTTCTACCATGAAGGGAATGCAACTGATTCAATGGAATTCATGGAAATCAGTGTTTGAATAAGATATTGAACAGATTCCTTTTCCTGAAAGGTTAGTTCACAAAGGCAAACATATTTACATGTAGCTATATAATCCAACACATGTACTAGGATCTGCTTACCTGGACACGAGGAGGTGAACATTGGCATAGCATGTGTGTCATGATGCCTGCGGCGATATCTCTGTACAAACTCCTTTTGGCTCTCCAGAATGCTGAAACTAGCAGCCAGTGTAGTGTCAAACACATGTTTAATTCCTGAGAACAAAGAATTAAAAGGTCTAAATAAGATATGAAAACTGGACTCAGCCAATCTCTGATTACAAAGTCAACACACAGGTGTTGGTGCTTTCGTGCATGGAATTGCTGGCCAAAAATAAAACTAGTACTCTACAAATAAATCAAAGTGGGAAGAGAAACTAGCATGTGTTACATGATTGGCATCTGGAGCCAGATTGAGGGGATGTGTTTGCCGAGCTTGGCTGTAGACTCACCTACACTCTTCAGAAAGCCACAGAGCTTTTGAGCAGCTTCTGGGATATCCAGGTGAAATTTGACAGCAAAAAAAGGCAAGGACAGAGGACACACGGACACCACCAGGACTTTGTGCTTCGATGTATCACACTTCTGCAACACACACAAAAACAAAATAGCTCAAGTCACACTGACACTGTATAAAACACATGACCTGTCAAAGTCCACAACTGAAATCTGCAGTCTTGCACACTCAATAGTTAGAACTGAAGGGTGGGTGACATGTTTAACCTGTAATTGATCAGACGTTTTTACATATATTGTGATATTTTGAGATTTTTGAAAAATGCTTACATTAGTAGATAATATATTTTAAAAAATGACTTTTCTTCAAAATTTGCTGCATCCAATCTAATTAAACAGGACTTTGTAATGAAGCATACAGTTAATGAAGCATACAGCATACAGATATCGGTGTTCCATAAGTGGTATGATATCGTGCTTTCCTGTTAAATTACCTACGATGAACTCCTGTCTTTTTGAGAAATGGACTCTTACCAAAGAGTACACTGACACACAAACAGTAAATAAAGCAACATGAGTATACGTGGGGCAGGGGGAAGTTCCCCTTAGATCAGACTGTTGACCCATAACTTTTACCTTTACTTTACCTTATTGAGGGTGAGTACACGGTTGATTTCTTGAAGGCTCTGTTGAGAAATTTTCCAGCTCTCTTCTTCAGACACGCAGCCATCACAAGAGAGGCATGCACTCAGCAGCACTGCCTGGGCTGGAGAATGCCCGCTCACCTGAGACACAAAAACAACTAGCTTAGAGAACACTCTGCGCTGTTTCCCAGGCAGGTAATCCCCTCTCTCAGGCACACAAGCATTAAATAAGAAAGCAATAAAGAAATATTTTACAGACTATGATCTTTAAGAAATAAACAAACTACCTCGCCATTGGCAATGCCGCTCTCCTGCAGTGTGCTTAGAACATCTCCGTTCTGTTTCTTATTGCACTATGTGATAAAATCAAAGCAGCAATTATGAAGTATGTCACAGGAAATACAACTATTACTAGTTCATTTTTCAATATGAGCAAATAAATCAAGGCTGGATTCCTTTTTTTTTTAAATTACCTGTTTTGTGCAATTTTCACACTTCTCTTTCTTCCTTGCAATGTTTACTTCAGACATTATCCAAGCAATTCCTGCAAAACAACCAACATCTAAATTATTTTCATTAGTATTCCACATGCAGCGCAGACCACGGCAGAACAAGCTTAGGATAGATTTGTTGTGCTATAAGAGCCCCTGAGCATCCAATCAGAATCCCGGTCTGCAATTACAGATTACAGTAAAAAGAAAGTAGTACCCTGAAACCCACTGCCATCAAAAAACACTCATAAAGAGAAACTCAACAGATAGCAGGTGATAATTATAGGTTCCCACGACACACCTGAACATGATTGCTGTTTTGAGAGTATAACAGTTCTTTAGAAATAAAGACAGTATAGTAGGAGGATTATGGATCTTCTCATTATGTCTTCACAGATGGCAGAAAGAGAAATTACTAGCTAGACATCTATTACAGGACAGAAGCATTTGGTTAATGCAGTAACAACTTTGTAAGTAAATGTAGAAAACGTACAATTTATACAATATAAAAAATAGGGACCGTACAATACACGTTACATTTAAGGAAGAAACACTGAATATGATGTCTTTAATGCGGAATCTGAATTAAAAGAGAATTTAGATCATGAGATGTGAGCAAAAGTTTAACATGATGCAGTTCAAGTTTTTGTATTCAGCTACACATGAATTGTGTATTTCTAGGTCTGGACCAATAATTCCTGGCAGATGGTGATATATCTGTTAATGTATAATATTTATAAAACATAAAGAATGTCATTACCTTTACCTGAATTAACATTAATTTTACAAAAAACATTGACATAGTTACATAACAGACCACTGTTAAATCATTCTTATCAACTGTTCCAAGTAGGTTTTATAAATTGTATCAAATCTAATCTTGGATAAGCATTTCAGAGATGTGTAATGTTTATGTGTATGTGATTGTTAAGTCATTTCAGCAGAACAGCTCAGCCTGACCTCAGCATTCTTCTGCAGGGTGGGCTCCCTAATGCCTGAGAATGACGGTGGGATCACATATTGAAATGGATTAGCTCGACATGGATAGATAAATATAAACAGAATGATAGCTAGATAAAGACAGAGCCAGACAGAAACAGAATTACAGATAGATAGATGAACAGACAGAATGACAGATAAAGACATACAGAATGACAAATGGATTAATAGCCTCACAGATTGATAGATACATATAGACAGAATGACAGACATATAAATATATATATAGACAGAATGGCTGATAAATACAGAAAGAATGACAAATATAGATAGAATGACATAGAGATATAGACAGAATGACCGATAAATACAGAAAGAATGACAAATATAGACAGAATGACAGTTAATAGAGATATAGACAGAATGACACAGATATAGAGATATAGACAGAACGACATAAATAAATATAGATATAAGCAGAATGACAGAGAAATAGACAGATAAATAGACTGATAGACAAAGAGACAGACAGATGTAAACTTTATTAATCCCGAGGGAAATGTTTTAAATAATAAACAAATATCTAATTATCTAAAGTTATCTGCAGATGCTGAGACACGCACACCGAAAACATCCTGACCCCTGAACCGAAACACGAATCGAAGCCTGAAGATGAATCGGTACACCGCTAACGTTCTTGCTTTCCTGTTGAATTACCTACGATGAACTCCTGCAGTCTCAAACACAAAGGCAACCAGCCGCTGTTAGCGAGCCCTCAGGACGGAGGGCTGATCTGCTGCCGGTGTGGAAAAGCGCAGTTTGGAGCAAACCCAGTTTCCTGCACAGGGAACCGAAAGCGAGTGAAAACATACAACGTTTCACTCGGTTCTGACTCTTTAGGGTCCAAACGTTCATCAAAAAACAGGGCGGACACGGTCGCACTGCCCGCAGCTGACAGCCACACGTCTGTCGCCGCTGCCGCAAGCCATGTTTAGGCAAAATGTATTGCGAAAACGTTGGAGAGAAGCGGCAGAGTTCCTCCACACAACGGCGACCGCCTTCATTGTCCTTCAGCCGAACCAGTGCGCATGCGCAAAGGGGAAAAAACTACTCCTACTGTGTGCTTACGTCATTGTGCTGTTTTCTTGGGGACGGAGGGAAGAACGCGCTAAATGTATCATATAACCATCAAATCAATCTGTGAACAACATATCGCATAATTCAAGAGCCTTGTGTACATTATTACCACAACCAGGAGTTCAAATTAAGCCCCGTTAGGGGCGGGGCTTCATGACGCGCTTGGCCAATCAGAATGCAGACCGCTTAGGCGGAAGCTAGAACAGAATTTCATAATTAAAGACAGACAAGCAGACAGACAAACAACATATCGCATAATTATAGAGCCCTGTGTACAATACTACGACAACCAGGTGTTCAAATTAAGACGCTCGAGGAGCCGTTAGGGGCGGGGTTTACTAATGCGCTCAGCCAATCAGAATGCGGACCGCTAAGGCGGAAGTTGGAAAAACCCAGTGTGAGAGAGATGTAGGGAGCTGAAGTAAACAGGCGTTAGAGGGCTGCTCTTGATACAAGTGGACCCTGATATTTGGACCCTCAGGAAGTTCAGTGCCCTGATAAAGGTGAGTTTTCACTTTCTGGTTTCCAGTGCTGCTGAGCTGAGATGTTCTCCATGTGTGGGTGGTGGCTCATTTGCTGCTATTGGTATTTCTTCATAGTTTCCTTCTCCTAGTGTAGGTGAAACTCGTCCTATATCACTAACAAGGCTTTGAAAGCAGTCAAATAGATTTCAGTCCACTTTTGAGACCTGAGTAATGGATGCTTATGAAAATGATTGCCATTGTTTCCCTCTAGATGGCCTATATGGTCATTGAGACGCATACTGCTGATGTTCTCCACTTAAAGAGATCACCTGGAATTAGATCCTGGTCCCTGCTTGTTGGTATGACTTAAAGTTGACATGGCTTTCTTACAAGGACATCCACTGTTGCTTATAAATGATACTTCCTCTTTCCTTTCTCCTCTTGCAGGCATTGCTTCAGTAGGCCTGGCAGCAGCATATTACAGTTCAGGTAACAAATGGCATCCAAAACACAGCAAAACATTGCACGTGAAATCATTACAGTCATTTTTATTACCTGGTATTTGTCTGTACATTGCAGATAGTGTGTTATGGAAGCTGTTTTATGTAACGGGCTGCTTATTTGTCGCCTTACAAAACATGGAAGAGTGGGAAGTATGTACCTTCCTATTTGTTCTCTTTCATAAGAGTATGAAAAGACAAGTGTGATGTGCTACTTCAAAATAATGTGATTCATTTATCTTCTAGGAGGCTGTGTTTGATAAATCAAAAGGAAACATAGAGCTGAAAACCTTCAGTCTGTATGCAATGATACTCACATTGTGGAAAAAAGGGCATGAAAGAGGTGAGTATGTTGCACTACCATCATATCTTCAATGCTTCATGTTTTCTTCTTTATAAATGATGTTAGGAGCTTTGGCCAAGTTTTGGAAGATGTAATAGTGGTTGTGTTTACATCAGTATTGCTGGATCTGCGACACTTGAGAGACATCAGTGTCCAGGAGGAAAAGGTGCGATACTTGGGGAAGGGTTATGTGTTGGTGCTGAGGATGGCCACTGGGTTCTCTCATCCCCTCACACAGAATGCTACTCTCAGTGGACGCAGGTTAGTGCTACAACAAATTGTCTGTGCTTTCTGTGTGTATGTATGTATGCATATACTGTATGTATGAATTTCCCTCTAAGGGATCATATATAGTCACATCATATAAATATAAAATTTGATATTCATTGCACATAGTGACATTTCAAACCTTTTTAATCATTCTGGCTTATAGCTCATGAAAAATTCAGAGAATTTCATAATTTCATCAGAATCTCCCTATTCCTTATCAGCAGATGGAACCATTAGAAATTCTAATGCTCTAAAAATCTCCTGGTAGATATTATGTTGACTCTGGACTTCATAAAATACAGTGGACCAATAGATGACATGGTGCCCTAAACCATCCCTTGGACTATGTGGCTCTCCGCTTGTCCTACAGACTCTAGAAGCTTGAGACTCTAGGACTCTTGATTTGATCTCTCTTTGATCTGAAAAGACTACTTGAGACCTCTGAGCAGCAGTCCAGTTATTTTTTGGCTTCAAATATTTCATTTTACATGTAATACATATGACAGTTAAACATTTTTTTTTTCAATTTTGAAATAATTATTTAGAAATAATTACTTGTTTAAGACAAATTAGATAAATTCTTTTTAAAGATGAATTTTGTACAAGTATACTCCCAACAAAAGTTTAACCCATGTGTTTCATTTCATATGATCAAGCAAGGTGAACATGGCTGGAAACCTGAGGACATGTACATTATTTTGTGAAAATTAATAAATATTCATGTTTTTCTCCCAGTGACGTAGAGGCACTTGCTGCACTTTTGAAGCGTTTCTTGGAATTTGAAGAACTGCATCAACGTCTGGCTCAGGGAGAGGAAGATGATTATGAGAAAGACGACGACGACGATGATGACTTTGAGCAGTTGGGTATGGAGGGGGATGATGAAAGCAGCGATTCAAAGGATGAATGTGATCTCACTTCTCAGTGATCAATGCTCCTGTGACAATTTCACGGACACTGCACTCAGACTCTAAGCAATCAAAACTTCCAACATCAAGAACAACCCACTACCTGAAAACAATGCCTATTTTCTCAGTGCCTTGACAGTACTCTGTAATTTTTCTTAACATTGCCGTTTTACATACCTCAGAAGAGATGCATTACCCAAAAAGGATAGATATATCCTGCCATATGTAGTGAAGCATGCATAAGATGGCATACTACTATAGCTATTATTACTAGAAAATAAAAGTATAATAATATTATGTTTCAAATATAATGCAAACCTACCCTTTACCATGTGCCTGTTTTACATTCAGGGTCTTATAGTAGTGATGCAGTACTGCATGGTTTTATGGTCCGTTCTATCACGAAATTTTCAACTGAACCTTTAGGAGGTTAATGACAGCACTGGTGATTTTATTACTAAAATAATTCTTCTTACAGTAAGAATTAGTGGAACCTGAATATTATTGTATTTGGCATGGAATAGTTATCATTAGTTAACAAAGTCAATGCAGTTATTTGAATCTGGATGAGCTTAGAGGAGAGTGAGGCACTCATTAATCAAAAGCACATATGATTGAAAAAAGTTACTTTTTGAGACGAAGTACAAAACGTCTTCAGGGTGAATTTTTTTTCCTGTTGACAATTTTAACTGCATAAAAGTCCATGTTACTTTTTACCCTGTTTTAGTTATTGTCCTGCTCTCTCTTATTATTTTTTAAGACCCAAGACTATAGATTAAGTTGGTGCAGGATTAGGCAGCCTAAGGATAGGATAGGATAGAACTTTATTGATCCCTTGGGAGGGTTCTCTCAGAGAAATTAAGGTTCCAGCCGCAGCATAAGTACAGTACAGAAAAGGTGGAAAGAGATAATAATTTAGTAAAGAAACACTATATAAATATAAAGAATATATGATATAGGGACTATATTACAATATACAATATAGATAAACAGTGCATGTAAAAATAAGTCTAGTTAAAACAAATTCAGTCCAACTTGCCCATCTTAGTTTCATCAAGAAATACAAATTGTCACTTAATGCCATGTGAAAAAATTAGGACGCCCCATGAACACATTTTTTTTAAACATATGGATATTTGATCTTCATTTTAAATGTATTGAGTGATGTAATGGAATTTGTAGAACTGAATTTGTATTTCAATTATATAAAAAAAAAAAACATCTAAAACATAATTATTGGAAATGCACTTTTCTTGCAAGTACAAAGTTAGCACACCCCATTTATTGCTATAATTGATATTTCAGTCAGAGGAGAAAATTCCCATGTGTGAGTGCATAGGGTGTCGAACTTTCCTGACAAGAAAATTTTGTTTCTATTAATAACATTTTGCAAATAATTTTTGTTTTGTCACTCCCATCGCTCAGTGTAGTCTAAAAAGTTTTAATTAAATGTCAATATGTTTAAAATAAATGTCAAAGGTGTTCATGGGGGAGGGTGGATTTTTCGCATGTAAGTTGCTAACATAAGCACTGAAACAGAATAAACACATTAATCAGGGTAATGTGGACCAGGGGTTAGTCTCCCAGTGGAAGGCAGCAGTACTGTTATGAATAACCTGTATTAATCAGAGGTGAATTTTGTATTGCTGAGCAGCATGCATGGACCAGGCCAGATTGTGTTCACTGATTTACTGCTCTTATTTTTGAAAGGAATGTATTGTGAATGTAGTATTATCATATTGCATGGTCTGTACTGTTTATACATTGAACTGGGGAGGGGTGTTTTATTGTTCTTTTATTTCTGTTCGTAATTGTTTGACACAGTCGTCTCAGTATCTTGATGTCAGCCTTTTCTTGTGTCAGTAAACAGTAAATATTTGTGATCATGAAAAAACAAAAAATATTTTGTACATTTAAAGGGCCAGTTCATAAAGTCTGAGTAACTATGAAGAATGGACTGATTAGTATCAATTTTTCTGAATCTGACATTTTGTTTTTAAGAATAGATTTCCTACAATATAATTTTTTTTCTGGAAATAAATTCAGTATCTTTCTTTTTATGAAGCTGGGTGTGTCTTTGAGGCTGAAAGAATAACTGCGGGTAACAAAAAAGGTGCTCTCCACACTTTAGACACTTACATTTATTATACAATTACTAACAAAAAAATCTATTTTTTTGTCTTTAAATATATTTAAAACAATTGCAGAGGAAAATATTTATTTGATACATTTTCAGACTTACAAATATATTCCATAAATGCATTTGTTTTCTGAATTGGCTGGTAATTCAACAGTTAAAACCTTATATTTCATATTTTACAACATATTATACATTACAGTAAGGCATATTATATGTTATAATATGCTCCCAACACACCTGATTCAACTAATCAGCTCAATAACAAGCCCTTTCAGAGTTGCAGGGCTGCATGGTGTATTAAAGCATAGAAAGTATTAAAACCTGCTGGACAGGGCATCACAGGACCTGGGTTAATAAACATTGTTTTTTGTTTTAAGCCTACTCTAGTATTTCCACCTAGCGGCTGATAAAGGAACTGCAGTGCCCTGTGACAACGCAAGGACCTCGACAATATGGACAATTCTGAAACTAAATATTTTCATCCTTTTTTAAAGTTATTTTTAATATAGTGTGATGTCCATTTGTTTTGAGTCTCGTGTGCATGTTAATAAAAAATACTTTGCCTTTTTGTATCCAAAATGTTAATAATCATTTCAGATTGGATGGTTGTTGAGTTGCCTTGGATAGATGTGAAAATTTGTTTCAGAGTATTTGCTGTTTAAATCTTTAAAATAATATATTTTGTAATAATTTATAACATTATCATTTTTAATAATGTATTTTTTTTTTACATTTAATCAGTGATAAAATAAACATTACCATCCTTATATCATTTGAACCAGTTACTTCATCATGAATTTTATTATCACTTTTAGGCCTTTTGGCTAAGATGGAGAGGATGACACTGTGATCAACTCGGCCTGTTTGGTGGCAGTTGTCAGCCCCTATCGCAGGGAAAACGTTTTTTTACTGTACAAAGGAGAAAAGAACATTTTTTTTGTGCTGGATTCAAGGACAAATGTCTATCTTCCTACTGGGTGACTCCATCTCAAGGAAGAGTATTTATTACGGTTCCTTTACTGTGCTGATATGTCTCACTTAAACTTCTCCAGGAAGCTGATCCAGAAAACTCTGTCCTTTACACCTGATAAGATGAACTGTATGAGTGAACTGTCTCCTCAAAATACTCCTCCTCCTTCCCCCCAGATTAGTGGAGATTAAATGAAAGAGGAACAAGTTTCATAAGAAATTATAACCCCTGGGATTTACAATGAGGCCTCTACGGTTTTTAAAAGGTCTTTTAATTTCATATGCACCTGCTTTTAACCACACTGCTCATGTCTCTCACACCTTTCCTTCCTTCCTTCCTTTCTTCCTTCCTTTCTTGTGGAGCACTTTGCACTACAACAGAGTATACAGAGTGGTTCTAATTCTAATTTAAAAAAAACTAAACTGTGGTAAAGGGCAGCATGGAGGGAAAGACGGTCTTTAATGTGTCTGACCTTTTAGGACAGGATTTGACAAATGACAAAAATGACAGTTGTAAACTTTTAGAAAAATCTGCAGCCCCATCTTTTAGGAAGGGCACCATTAGTGGTCTTAGAATGCGATAGAAATTTGCTCTGGTGTCTGTCAGTGGTGTTCATTATCTCCCCTCTATCTATCTATCTATCTATCTATCTATCTATCTATCTATCTATCTATCTATCTATCTATCTGATGAGATTTTAAATGTTAGTCTTTAATTTTAACTTAATCTCTGTACTTTACTGGGTTTCAAGTATTTATTATTTACACCATCAGACCAGAACAGGTGTGTACCCCATATCCTAAGCTTATGCACAGACAATAGGATCTAACACTCCTAATCTCCTAACTTCATTGTTTTACATTTTTAAACAGTGTGACCTTTACAGATGATAAACACTTTTTAAGACCAGTGTTTCCTGGAGGCACCCTTGCCTTACACCTGAATCAGGTGTGGGGAGGAGGGTAAGCTCTAAATATGTAGAGCAGGTGTGCCTCCAGGAACAGGGTTGAGAAACACTGCTTTAGACAGTCTCAGAGACAGAGGAGGTAGTACATTTTACCTCAGAATATAACTGAGGTTCAGCTCTGCTGACTTGCCATCTGACCAATCTGGCTTTAGAGTGAGGATAAGAGTGCCTACCTTATTAACATACAGTAATAACAACAGAAATATGTAAATAAATAAATGTGGAAATTAATACATTTGGAAATACATGAATACATATATAACTTACTTAGCCAGTCCATCACCTTTACATTCAGCAAGGCAGTTGTCATATTGGAAGTGTGTTTGGGGTCATTATTATGTTGGAAAACTACATTCAGCCCAGTTTCTGAAGGGAAGGAATTGTGCTGTGCTTCTGAAAGTCACAATACATGTTGGAATTCAGCTCCCCAGAGCCAGCAGCACTAATGCAGCTCCAGACCATGATGCTACCATATATATGAAGTTGGGACATTTTGTAAACATAAATAAAACCAGAATACAATGATTTGCAAACCCTTTTCAACTTATATTCAATTGAATACATTACAAAGACAAGATCTTAATGTTCAAATTAATAAGTGTTTTTTTTTGTTTGTTTCTTTCACAAATATTCACTCATTTTGAATTTGATGCCGGCAACACATTCCATCAGTGGTGATGGCTTTTGACCTTTGCACTGATAACAATCCAGCCAGTCCTTTAACTCTGTGGCCCGGATGACACAATGTCCAAAAACAATTTGAAATGTGGACTTGTCAGACCACAGGACACTTTCCCACTTTGCATCAGTCCATCTCAGATGAGCTCAGGCCCAAAGAAGCCAGTGCCGTTTCTGGGTGTTGTTGATATATGGCTTTGAGCCCTATATCCCTGAGCCCATGTGGTAAAATCCGTAACAGAATGATGCAGTGGTGTCTGAGGGATCAAAGGTCATGGGAATTCAATGTTGGTTTTTGGCCATGCTGCTTACTTACAGAGAGTTCTCCAGATTCTCTAAATCTTTTGATGATATGATGGACTGTAGATGATAAAATTCCTTGCAATTGTAGGTTGAGAGACCTTGTTCTTAAACTGTTGGACTATTTGCTTACGCAGTTGTTCACAAAGTGGTGAACCTCGTCCAACCTTGTTTGTGAACAATTGAGGCTTTTGGGGATGCTCCCTTTGTACCCGATAATGACTCCCCTGTTCCCACATCCCTGTTCATCTGTGTAATGTACCAGACAGGTGTTTTTTGAGCATTCCTCAACTGTCCCAGTCTTTTGTTCCCCCGTCCCAACGTTTTTCGGAACATGTTGCCGGCATAAGATTCATAATGAGTGAATATTTGCAAAATACAATAAAATTTATTCATTAGAACATTAAATATCTTGTCTTTGTAGTGGTGCAATTAAATATAGGTCGAAAAGAATTTGCACATCATTGTCCTGTTTTTTTATTGTATTGTTTTTGTTTGTTTTACACAACATCCAAATGTTCCTGGGATTGGGGCTGTATAAAGTCAAACTTTTATTCAAATAAGTGGTTTGTAGAGTATTAATAACAGCATGTTTCCTTTAGTTAAGTTCTGTGTAAAGGCTACTACCCTTTCAGAATGATTCAACGTTGATTCAACGTTAGCGTTTCAACTGCAAGTGATGCTTGTGAGGCAAGGTGAAACACAGGTTGTTTAAACCTTGTTGGCAACGTTGAAGAACGTGCTGCAACCTTAGTTCAACATTTCTTCAACGTTGTTTGTTTACTAGGGCCTGCGTATTACGTCATCCGTTTGCGCCGATGGGGTGCGGGATTCGGCGGTGTGTGTTTGTTGGTGCAGCTGCAGCGGGGCTGTTTACTGCTCCCCTGCGCGATGGACGGGAATAAGGACGAAGCGGAGCGCTGCTTTCAGATCGCAGTGAAGGCAGTGAGAAATAAGGAGGTAGATAAAGCGCAGCGCTTTCTACAAAAAGCACAGAGACTCTTTCCAACCGACAGAGCCAGAGGTAAGGAGAGGCAACCCCCCCCCCCAGCTCAATAATCCTGAACACTGGGGGCCACTTCCCTCCTCTTAGCCACGGATACAAGACGCCGGTTGGATCGGTCTGAGGGGGATTCGGTGTGCTGTAGTGTGTTGTAAACACGGTGGTGGTAGTGCTCTGTCTGATATGGCTCCAGTAGCCCACGCTGTTGGTGGACTGTTGTGGTTCGTTCTGTGTTTGAGGTTTAATCTCCAGGTAAAATGAGACTGAACCGGGTCTCACAATGTTGCTGTAGAATTCAGTGCGCTGTGACGTCACAGTGCACCGTTATACCCCCAGCATAGAGGAGCTGAAGGATTAGATCAGCAGTTCTCTGACCCAGTGTCCCAGTTTACTGCATAACTCAGTGCTCCCCACATTAGACCCTTACATTTATTATACTTTAAGTATACCATTATACATTATTATACCTTTATACAGTTTTATATATATATATATATATATATATATATATATATATATATATATATATATATGTGTGTGTGTGTGTGTGTGTGTGTGTGTTTATAAAATTATGTATTTATTATACATTTATGTATTTATTATACATTATACCTTCTTTTATACATTTATTATACTTTTATACAGTTCTTATACATTTCTTATACCTTTATTGACAAGAAACAAGAAGGAGTTGGAATCATATGAAAATGTATATGTGTGACTGCATTAAGATAATCCTTATTATTGCCACAGTGGGGAAATGCACAGTGTTACAGTAGCAAAGGGAGAGCAAGGAACTAAAACAGATAAATAGACAGTACAGTATACAGTGGGGAAAATAAGTATTTAGTCAGTCACCAATTGTGCAAGTTCTCCCACTTAAAAAGATGAGAGAGGCCTGTAATTGACATCATAGGTAGACCTCAACTATGAGAGACAAAATGTGAAAAAAAAATTGAGAAAATCATTTTGTCTGACTTTTAAAGAATTTATTTGCAAATAATGGTGGAAAATAAGTATTTGGTCACCTACAAACAAGCAAGATTTCTGTCTGTCACAGACCTGTAACTTCTTTTTTAAGAGGCTCCTCTTTCCCCCACTCATTACCTGTATTAATGGCACCTGTTTGAAGTCGTTAACAGTATAAAAGACACCTGCCCACAACCTCAAACAGTCACACTCCAAACTCCACTATGGTGAAGACGAAAGAGCTGTCGGAGGACACCAGAAACCGAATTTAGACCTGCACCAGGCTGGGAAGACTGAATCTGCAATAGGCAAGCAGCTTGGTGTGAAGAAATCTACTGTGGGAGCAATAATTAGAAAATGGAAGACCTACAAGACCACTACTAATCTCCCTCGATCTGGGGCTCCACGCAAGATCTCAGGCTGTGGGGTCAAAATGATCACAAGAACGGTGAGGAAAAATCCCAGAACCACAAGGGGGATCTAGTGAATGACCTGCAGAAAGCTGGGACCAACATTACAAAGGCTACCATCAGCAACACACTACGACGCCAGGGACTCAGATCTTGCAGTGCCAGACGTGTCCCCCTGCTTAAGCCAGTCCATATCCAGGCACGTCTGAAATTTGCTAGAGAGCATTTGGATGTTCCAGAAGAGTATTGGGAGAATGTCATATGGTCAGATGAAACCAAAGTAGAACTATTTGGTAAAAACACAATTCGTCGTGTTTGGAGGACAGTGAATCCGGAGTTGCATCCAAAGAACACCATACCAACTGTGAAGCATGGGGGTGGCAACATCATGCTTTGGGGCTGTTTCTCTGCAAAGGGACCAGGACGACTGGTCCGTGTACATGAAAGAATGAATGGGGCCATGTATTGTGAGATTTTGGGTGCAAACCTCCTTCCATCAGCAAGGACAATGAAGATGAAACGTGGCTGGGTCTTTCAGCATGACAATGATCCCAAGCACACTGCCAGGGCAACAAAGGAGTGGCTTCGTAAGAAACATTTCAAAGTCCTGGAGTGGCCTAGCCAGTCTCCCGATCTCAACCCCATCGAAAACCTTTGGAGGGAGTTAAAAGTCCGTGTTGCCCGCCGACAGCCCCAAAACATCACTGCTCTAGAGGAGATCTGCATGGAGGAATGGGCCAACATACCAGCAACAGTGTGTGCCAACCTTGTGAAGACTTACAGAAAACGTTTGACCTCTGTCATTGCCAACAGAGGATATACAACAAAGTATTGAGACGAACTTTTGTTATTGACCAAATACTTATTTTCCACCATTATTTGCAAATAAATTCTTTAAAAGTCAGACAAAATGATTTTCTCAATTTCTTTTCACATTTTGTCTCTCATAGTTGAGGTCTACCTATGATGTCAATTAACGGCCTCTCTCATCTTTTTAAGTTGGAGAACTTGCACAATTGGTGACTGACTAAATACTTATTTTCCCCACTGTATACAATATAAATATAAACATAAAGATTATTATTTACACATAATTGCACAATTCTTTATGGCGCATAGTGAAATTGAGAAAGAAATTACACTTTGATGTACGACATTGAGAAAATCTCTAGTAAACATGTAGAGTTTGTGTGTGTCAGTGGTGGGAGCAGTGCTAGTTATACAGTGGGAAGAAAGGACCTGCTCCTTCACACACTTAGGGTGAAGCAGCCTGTTGCTGAAGAAGCTGCTCAGTGCTGCCAGAGTCACATTCTCCCACATGGAAGCAAGCTTGGCTAACATCCTTCTGTCTCCCATCACCTGATCTGGGTCTAAGGGACTTCACGGGCCTACACAGTCCCTCTTAATGAGTTTGTTCAGTCTCATCCTGTCTGCTGTTTAGATCCTGCTGCCCCAGTAGACCACGCCATTAAAAATGGCAGATGCCACCATTGTGCCAAAGAAGGTCCTCGGGAGGGCTCCCTGCACTCGAACTGACCTCAGTTTTCTCAGTAGGTAGAGTGTGCTCTGGCCTTTTGTGTGAAGGTCTGTAATGATGATACATGTAAGAGATCGCAATATTAGAGTAAAATACTATGGCATCCTATAGCACATTTAAGCACTATTTCTTATAGAAATAGAACCTTATAATTCTGACGGGAAAATATCGCTGAGCTGTTCGTGTCTCTCATATCATTGGGGTGACCCATGTATCATCCCACCAGCATTTAGGACAGTAAAGTGCTCAGCACAAGGCCTTCATAAAAAACCCAACCATCATCAGATCCCAAACAGAACCTGGATTCTTCACTAAAGACAATACGGTTCCAGTTTTTTGTTCACTACACAACTTTAAACAAAGGCAATGGTGACTTGGTCAGCAAGAAATGGAGTTGGACAATTCATCAAAATGACCATCCTGCTTCCCTTAGTACAGTGATGCACCCCCTTTCAAAGTCAGTTGGATACAATGTGTGTTGTATAGGTATGGCTTGCAGTCTACAATCTCTCACCAAGAGATACACTACCCAAAAGTAGCTGAGAGCATATTGTAGGGCAGTGGGGGAAGCACATTTACATCCTCTTGTGCCAAGACCCAGTGTCTAATGTGTTTTTTTGTTAATATTGGAGCAGTAAAATGGGCATTTCTGACCTTGGTCTATAATTCCTGGACACATAGGGCAGTCTTAACAGTTATTATTTTGAAGATATCTGTATTTTAGAGATGATTGGTAATAAAATTCAAATATTCATGAATTAAAGCTTTTTAAGGAATTTTAGACGTTCTTTTGTTCTCATTGTAGATGATATTTTCCTCAAAGTACAGAAAAAGGCTTTTTTCTAGCAACCTTCTGTGGTGAAAGCAGCTGGAGCAGGGTCTTTGAGGAGCAGATTTGCAGCATACCTCTGTCAATTCCCCTCCTCCCGGTTAACTGACCACATTGCACTGCACTTATAACCACTAGGGGTGTAAATCTCTGACCTTAAGTAGGCTAATGCCTTATTTTTCAGTATTGTCTTATTGCAGGGGTAGGCAACCCTGGTCCTGGAGGGCCACCTTCCTGCACAGTTTACTGTTTTCCCTGCTTTAACAGACCTACGAAACCTGCTCATTAACAGGTGAGTTGAATCAGGTGTGCTTGAGCGGAAGGATCAGGAATGCAGGAGTGTGGCACTCCAGGACCGGAGTTGCCTACCCCTGTCTTATTCTGAGTGAGTGTATTCAGTTATTCTTAAAGCAAAAAAGGAAACAGCTTAATGAAAATATGCAAGCCATTTTAAATATACCTGGTTATAAGCATATCTACGGAATCGCTGTGCATTGAGGGTGCCCTGCGGAATGTACAGGATCTGTAAATAAGCTCTGCAGATACCTAGTCTCACATTTGCTATAGTCTTATATTATCAAGATTAATTAAACTGACCTCTGGATTTATAATTGCTTAATGCATGCTATCTGCAGCACTTTTGGAATCACTCCAGCAGAATGGACATGCCGCCTCTCAGAACGGCTCTGCCACAGGAACAGAAACTCAAGAGGAAGGGTCCGAACATCGCAGAGCTCCTGAGGACAGAAGCTCAGACTCGTCCAAAGCTTACACTACAGACCAGGTGGATGCTGTAAAAAGGTGCAATGAATTCAAATGTTTATTACAGCTTCAGCAGATCTGTTCTGGGTGTAAAATAGGATTTTAGTTTATATGATCAAGCTTCTGTTTGATTTACATTATCTGATGTGTTTTCATTCTTCTCAATTTGATTCTGTTGATTATAAACTAAAACAAATTGGACGAGCAGGGAAGTGGGATTTTTTTCCACACACAAGCTTTTAAAGTTGCATGTGCAAATAATACATCAACCTTAACTGCCTCCGATAAAACCTTAAATAGCTTATCTGTTTTCAGCACCATACCTGTTGAGGTGGACATGCCCAAAGTCATTAAAAAGTGTCTAAAAAAAGAAACGACTGATGATTCATCATGACATTTTTCACTGGGTTTAGCAGTGTGTGCGTGTGCGTGTGCGTGTGCGTGTGCGTGTGCGTGTGCGTGTGCGTGTGCGTGTGTGTGTGTGAGAGAGAGAGAGAGAGAGAGAGAGAGAGAGAGAGAGAGAGAGAGAGAAAATCTCTCATGATTTCAGCATTATGTTTTGCTGTACTGTATAGTGTACTGTATCAATTTTTAAAAACAGTATTGATTTTTGATGAATAATTATATGCAAAGATTGGTGGAAGTCAGTGGTTCATGTGTTATGTCCAAACTTGTGTTGAGCATAAAAAGTACACTTTTTACTTTATAATTTATGCATGTTTTCCTAAAATTTCTAAAATGTAAGTGTATATTCTTGCTTGCTGAAAATGATGTACCTTCTATTATAATACACATTATATCTCTGGGTTCTTGAGTGCACAGCACAGTCCTAATATAAACCTTTTTATGGTGATATAGATACTATTGATGCTGTGAAAATGACTCATATTTGTATTACATGTGTACATTTCATATTTATTCTCATCTTGTTCCCACATGGTCTGCTCTATTTCTGCAGAATAAAACAGTGTAAAAATTACTATGAGATTCTTGGAGTGCAGAAAGATGCATCTGATGATGACCTTAAAAAAGCATATAGAAAACTGGCACTGAAGTTCCATCCTGATAAGAACCATGCACCAGGAGCTACAGAAGCGTTTAAAGGTAAGTGGAACCATTTTTCTTCAGTGCATTAATAATCTTCTTGAGTACAGAGCTGTAAAAACACAACAGGAGTGTGTGCTGTTGTACTTGAATAATATTTCAGTACATTTCCTGATACTAATTTCCATCCAGACAGTAATGTGTTCTATAGGTTTTATTCAACTTTATATTTGTTTTAAGATGAGTAAGCACTGACTGTGAGTGCATTGTACACCACACTCCAAATTATTTTGGATTTAAGTGTCATAAAGATTAAATGGTTTGTTTTTTTTAATTAAACCCACTGATGGTATTGTGTCTCAGGGCTCGTTGGATCACTGACATCTGTGATAATTAGTTTGCTAGGAAAAAGAAAACTGCTTAAAAAGGATGTTCCACATTATTAAGAAGGTCACATGTTTCAAGCAATATGGGCAAGAAACCAAATTTATCTGCTGCTGAAAAGCATCAAATAGTGTGATACCTTGGACAAGGTATGAAAACATTTAATATGTCGCAAAAATGTAATCTTCATCATCGTACTGTGAAGAGATTTGTGGCTGATTCAGAGTACAGACAGGTTTGTTCTCATTAAGGCATAATGAGGAAGGTTTCTGACAGACAAAGGAATCATGTTAAGAGAGCAGCTGTAAAAATGCATCCTTCCTTGACCGCAACCCTATTGAGAACATTTGGAGTATCCTCAAGCAAAAGGTAAATGAGGGTGGGAGGCAGTTCACATCAAAACAACAGCCCTGGAAGGATATTCTAACACGCTGCAAAGAAATTCAAGCAGAAACTGTCCAAACACTCACAAGTTTAATGGATGCAAGAATTGTGGTGATTTCCAAGAAGGGGTCCGACGTTAACATGTAACTGGGCCTGTTAAGATGTTTCTGATTGAAATAGCTTATTGTAGATTTTAGTAAATGTGACTCTTAATGCTGCAAATTCAACAAATGACAATTTTCAGTTCTTTACACCCTATAAAATGTTTTTATTATTATTTTTGAAAATTAAACAATAAATTGTTCAATAAAATTTTATTGATGGATTGAAATATTTGTTGATATATATATTTATTTTGGATTGAGTATTTGTTGATGGATTGAAAATTGTATCATATATATCATTTGCATACTCATTTGGAATGTGGTGTAAAGGCTTGTGTGTAGCTCTGCTGTGGTTGTATGTTAACAGTGTTGTTCTGTGCAGCCATAGGCAATGCATATGCTGTGTTGTGTAACCCAGAGAAGAGGCGTCACTATGATCAGTATGGAGAAGAAAGGGCCCGAACTGGCAGGCACAGCCACACAAATGCAGACTTCCAGCCGGACATCACTCCAGAGGATCTCTTTAACATGTTCTTTGGAGGAGGATTTCCCTCAAGTGAGTTTTTCTGTACCAACAGCCACCAGCGTTGTCTCTTTGAAACTAGAGATGCGTTGATACGGCAAGTGTAGGCAGTTGGAATTGGGACTAAATATACCTGGATTAGCATCGCAGAGAAATGTGAGTTAAATTGTTAATTGTTAAATAAGTTAATGATGTGATATTATGATATGGCCATTTTTTTGTATCTTGTACAAAATATTTATTAATATATATCTCCCTGTGCACTGCTCCAGTGCATCACATGCTTTGTTCACTTTAGGTGTCTTCTCTGCATTTAAGTAAAGGTGGATTACACACTATAACTGTAGGGGGAGCCCAGGAGCAGACATTGTAATTGTTCTTAATGCTGCTTTACGCTGTAGCAGGGGTAGGCAATCCTTGTCCTGGAGTAATAGACTCCTGCATAGTTTTGTGCACTTCCTGCTTATTAGCACTATGCCTATGCCAGGCATTCAGCTACAGGGAAATAAACACCCTGAGTATGTCTTCTCTGTGTTCTCTGTGATGATGCAGCCTAGTTCAAGTTGGAGATGATGTTGGGGTGGTGATCATGCAACATCCTGACCTCATTAACACTCTTGTTACTAAGTGCATTAAAATCTTCACAGAAGTCCTCCGAAATCTAGTAGACAGCCTATCCTGGTAGAGACTGTTACTCCAACAAAAGGGGGATAAACAGTTCTTTTTCCCCTTGATTTTAGAGGAAACGTGGAATTAGCAGTTGTCCCAACAGTTTGATACAATCAGGGCAGTAGCAAAGGAACGCAAGGCATTATACTCTGTCATGCCGATGTAAAATGCCTGATCTGGGATTTTATAAAATAACTGAGCATGTGGAATTCTATGTTGAATGTGTCTGAATGAATGAAACCTTTTCTCTCACAGGTAGTGCACAAATGTACAGCAATGGTCGAATGCACTTCAGCCAGCAGCAGGGAGGAAGAGAGCAGAGAGGTGTAAGTACATTATCCTGAAACAACATAGTGTGACCATGCCTCTGCAGCACAGGGACAGGGCATCTTACTCTGACTAACATATTCAGCTACTTTTCTTGCTGAAGTTGCACCCATTGCTGACATAGATGTACAAAGGCACACCCACAGCTTGTCTAGCTCCCGTAGAGAGGTATTGCCAGGAGAATAGGACTCTCTGGAGCAAATGAACATGAACTGATACCAGGCAGGTGATAGAGGTGTATAATGCCCCCAGCAGTAAAACTGTGTTCTCTGGAATGATGGAGCTCCATCCAGTACTTTTGGGATGAGTTGGGATGAGTTGGGATGAGTTGGGATGAGTTGGGATGAGTTGGGGTGAGTTGGGGTGAGTTGGGGTGAGTTGGGGTGAGTTGGGGTGAGTTGGGGTGAGTTGGGGTGGTGGTCATCCAACATCCAGGCCTCATTAACACAATTTTTCTGAATGCAAGTTTATCTAATGAATGTTTTATTAAGATGAATCGGGTGAGCTGCTGGTGGAAATGAACATATTTTTGCAGCAGCTAGAATTCACAGAGAAAGGAAACAAACTGATACCCGACCAAATGTAATGTATTACATTTAAATATGTAATTTAGTGCCTTACTTTAATGAGAAGAGTTAATTTCCCTTATACTCTGTCTAAAACACCGTCATGTGAGTTAAACTAACTGCTGTCCTGAGATTCAATGGCAAGCAGACCTTATTTTTGTGTAAACTCAAACAATGTCAGAAGAACACAACCAGTTCCAAGACTCTGTTTACTACATATCTTTCAGTAATTTCACTGGTGTTGCCCTTTAAGAAAATCTGATTACTATGTGAAATCATTCACTGGGTAGAACTGGCAGCAATCTTTGCTTAATATGAGGTAACCCTTCATCCAGTATAAGCTTGTGTTAATTAATGAATTCTAAAGTCCTCAGATCTACCAGTTCTTTCAAAACGTGCTGTTTGTGGCTTACAGGCATTTTGTAGAAATGCTCAGGAATCACAAGGTAATTTGGAAAAAGTGCCTCAAGCTGTGATTCAGTAACAAATAATTTCTATTGTTTTTTATTTCTATTTGTTTTATTATTTTATCGTCAGCAGGTTTTGTAAATGGTGTTTAATAACATGCAGGAAGACTTTTGGCAGGTGTGGAACATTAGAGGGCAGCAGTCAGCTGGTAAGATGGGATTCACTAAATCAAGTCAGATAAAGATGTAGTGGTTCACTCTCATCTATATTAATGCTTGTCGTTTATAGCAGTTGATTAATTCGTTCAATTAATTAAAGCAGATTGTTATTTAATGTTTCTAGAATTCATCCAAATATGATGTGGATTACGGCTGTGAATATTAAGAAAAAATAAGAATAATATAAATAATAAGAATCAGTTGGAATTACACAGGAAGATGGCAAAATCCAGCACCAAAATCAACCTCAGCTTTTCATATCCACAACCACTGACCAGATATTTCAGCGACTTCTGATTCCTTCATACAATGCCACCTCTGAAGCTGGATTCAACAAGCAGCGACATAGCAGACTTCCTTTCAAAACCCCCAACACCTCTCTCTACTGGCTTAACATACACCAACCACCCACCTCCCATCAATCTGAATGAAAATAATTTGGGACACAACAGTCACAGTATAAAAGCACACCACCATATGAATGAGTAGAAGAAAAGTTGTCCTTTTATTCAGTCAGAACAGAGAGATCTGAAGACTACTATACAGCTTTCCAGAGTTTAAACACAGCACAAGTGAATTACTGCCTGCTACCAATCTTTTTATATAAATGAATAATTAAAATTTGATAATGTATTTTTGAGAATCAATCTAGTATCTCAAAACATAAAGTTGCAAGTTGCTTTCTTAGGAGGGTCTTGCGGTAGGATTAGACTTGTGGTTTTGGTGAGATTGTGCTGTAGATCTAGGTACCTAAACGTGGTGGTTAGGATTGAACTTTGAGTCATGGGGTTAAGTTCATGTTTAGTATAAGAGATTGATATGAATGAGGTGCCACAAGTAAAGTAAACTGTGAGTGGGGTTGTGTGCTCTTTTACAGGGTGGCCTGGCACTCTTTGTCCAGCTCATGCCCGTCTTCATACTTGTTATTGTGTCAGCTCTCAGCCAGATGATGGTGACCAACCCTCCCTACAGCCTTAACTTCGCACCGTAAGTGCTAATGCACACACATGTACATAAACAGATCACAAGTTATAATTGCATTTCTCATATTTATGTTCTTTACGAAATTAGTGCATGCCATCAACAATGTGTTTAGGCTGTATGTTCAGACTTGTTTGTCAAATCAGACTTCTTTAGATCTGTTATTTTCAAGTGATCCGGACATCACACTGGTGATGTGACTTTCATAAAAGGAAGTAGGAGAGGTGGAGGTGTATTATCTCGCCCTCCAAACCTGTCAAGTCACGTCAGATGGAAGAGGCTGATATTCACAGGCTGGTATAAAGCAAGAGATTCCAGCAGTTCTGTCAATCTGTACTTTACATAGTTGTTGTTTGTCACATTGCAAGTGACACAAAAGATACTTTGAAATCTGAGTGTCCAGGGCGTCCAGGCTGAGACACATCTCACTTTGTATTTCATATATTTTATATCATATATTTTTGCTTAAAAATATTTATCAAAAATCAATCTGGATACAATCTAGATAAAATCATATTTGATCTGGCAGTGTAAACATAGCCTTATGTCCCATCCACATCTAATTTAAATGTACATTAAAACATATTTAATTTATGTTAATGCAAAGCTGTTTCACATTGACCCCATTTGCATATATTCAAACCCACACTTTTAAAGGATTAAAAGTGTTCAGTGCTTTAAATAATCTAAAAACAGGTCATTTTTTGATAGTTGGTAGGAAGCTACAAATTAGTACAACAAATGTGACAAAAAGCATTCTGAATAATGAATAATGAATAGGTTTTAAAATATCTCTGTAAGCATTAGGGCAGGCAGCTTCAGTCCTGGAGGGCTAGTGTCCAACAAAGATTGGTGGTTGCCCGACTGAAACACACCTGATATAACTCATCAGTTATTTACCAAGCAAATAGGGCATACTTGAGTGGAGTTATGCACCTCTTCTATATAGCATCAATAATGTCATAATAAAATTATTTCAGTAACTAAATCTTGCAGCAGAAAACGTGACAACAAAGACACTTACAGGATATTATTTAATACAATCTGGTCATTCATAAAAAACTTGAAATGTTGGGCAACTATTTAAAATCTGAAGCCCCTTTCACACATGCACAATTACCCAGGACCTTTCCAGACATTACCTGGAGGAGCTGTATGTGTGAACAAAAATGTCAGAATCAGTTGTACCAGACATTTGCTGACGTTATCCTGCAAGCCCTGTAGTACAAAGCCTAGGTAATGTCCAAGTGAGTCCATGTGTGAATAGAGCAAGCAGTTCTCTGGAGAATTCACAGTGGGTCATGGTGTGCATCTTGTACTCACTAGACAGGCGCTGCCCTTTGCCTAAACCATACGGTACATTTCCTGTAATGAGAATGCATCTGACATAGAAAATCTTCTGGATTCGGAGTCTGAACCTTGAGAGTTCATATGTGAAAATGACTTATATTCTTATATGCTGGTACCATCAGACATATTTAACCTATTTACCCTTTCTCTACATCATAAAATGAATCCACAGAGCTGTTCCCCAAACCTCCGTCTCAACACCTTTCTCAGTACAAGCTTATCCCTGTATTATTCCCTATCAGAAACACTTATATTTCACAACTCCCGAATCTGCTTGCAGGGCATTCAGCTTCTTTGGTTCCAGCAAGGCTTTCTTGGTGGCTGAGTAGAGAAAAAAGAAAGAAACAAGAGGGTGCAAGGGTGAAGTGGGTGAAATCTTCCCTATCTGGCCCACTGGGGATTGTGACGCAGGATTGAGGCATAAGCTTGAGGCTTATTGATCCTGCCTGTTCACTCCAGGGAGCTGTGGTAAGGCCTTTGTGGTGCTATCACTCAGTCCAGGGTTAGTGTGCTGATGCCTTCTCTGACAAGCTCTCTGATCAATGGCTAATCACATTCAGAAAGTGACCAGACTGTTCCAGCTGCAGTAGGGCCGACCTGTCCAGCTGCACACGTACAGCTCCTGGCCACCTTATCTGTAGGATGTGGAGTACTAAGCAAAGCTTATTGATGGCCTGCAGGCTGATACAGGCCTCTTAGCAAATATATTCTCACACTCTCTGTCTGATAAAAATGTGGATAGATGTTCTTTTAGTAAAGGTAAATGTTCACATAGACCCATTTATCCAATCCACACACACTGATACAGACACATACACACTAGTTAATTCACACACTAGGGGCATTGAGCACAAGTGCCCAGAGCGGTGGGCAGCCCTATGCACGGTGCCTGGGGAACATCTGGGGAGTTAAGTCCATACTCAAGGGCACTTCAGTCATGCCCTGCCAGTTCAGGGATTCAAACCTTTCAGTCACAAGGCTGGTTCCCTAACCACCAGGTCAGGGCTGCCCACAATGGATTTTGTCAGTAGAAATGGACAAATGCACTCGCTGGGTCTCATTTGTGAAACCTTAGTAAAAAAAAAAAAAAAAGCTATCTGTGAGAAAATTACAGGTATAAAAGACCTTTCTGAAAACTCTCCACCAGATTCACATGTGGAAACACTA
Source organism: Acestrorhynchus altus (assembly GCA_034509495.1). Lineage (NCBI taxonomy): Eukaryota > Metazoa > Chordata > Actinopteri > Characiformes > Acestrorhynchidae > Acestrorhynchus > Acestrorhynchus altus. The sequence continues at coordinate 8,545,376 of CM067510.1, read as the reverse complement.
TGAATACCAGTGGTTCACAAACTGGTTGCATATTGAAGAATATACAGTTATCATAATTCACACCAATTAAATTACAATTTACCATCACATAACAAAGCCCTTGGACTGAGAGATCCAAAATCCGAAAAGGTGTCTACAAAAAAGGTCATTATATTGAAAAAGTGTGTTCAAATCAACACCTTAATTCTGTATATTTGCTGTAGATGTAATTTTATATATAGCGAGGCATTAGATGGATTATGCCATCTACAATTCGGATGATGCTTCGATGATTTGAGGACTGAGAAATTCCTGATCTGCCTGCTCTGTCAGCAATCACCCACTGTAATGTTTCTGTTTCCAAGAAGCCCAGTACTGTTCAGGTTCAGGAATAGTATGGGATTTGGTGGACTCTCTTCTCATAACTGGCTCTAAAATGTAGCATTAATATAAAAAAAGAATGGATCTCAGTAGTCTAAAGTCAACTATCTTGTCATTCCTCAGCGAATAAATCTGTACAAACCTCTAAAGACACATTCTCTCTGCAGAGCTCTGTCTGCTAAATTCTGCAGTGGCTGACATTGTATATTCATTCTTACAAATATTTTTGAGTCTGAATACTATATTGCAGGCACTTACAAAAACAGATTTAAAATTTATGTGCAGATATGTGCTGCTTGGCTTCATGAATGTCCATTTGGATCCTATACAGTGCATTTGGAAAGTATTCAGAGTATTTTCCACATTATATGTTACAGCCTTATTCCAAAATAGATTACATTTTTTCCCTCAAAATTCTTCACCCCGTATCACACAGTGACGAAGTGAGAAAAGTTTGTTTGAAATTTGTTTGCTAATTTATTAATATTTAAAATACAAACATAAAATGTACACAAGTATTCACATCCTTTTCCGTGATGCTTAAAGTTGAGCTCAGGTGCATCTTCTTTCCACTAATCATGTTTGTACAGCTTAAATGGAGTACAGCTGTGGTAAATTCAGTTGATTGGACATGATTTAGAAAGACACACACCTGTTTATATGAGGTCCCAGGGAAGACAAAAAAAACAAAGTCTAAGGAATTGTCTGTAGACCTCCGGGACAGGATTGTATCAAGACACAGATCTGGGGAAGGATACAGAAAGAAATCTGCTGCATCGAAGGTCCCAGTGAGCACAGTGGCCTCCATCATCTGTAAACGGAAGAAGTTTGGAACCACCAGGACTCTTCATAGAGCTGGCCTTCCGGTGATCATGGTAGGAGGGCATTAGTCAGGGAGGTGACCAAGAACCCAATGGTACTTCACCAACCAGGCATGTATAGTAGAGTGGCAAGACAGAAGCCACTCCTCAGTAAAAGGCACCTGACAGCCCATCTGGAGTTTACCAAAAAGTACCTAAAGACTCTCAGACCATGAGAAACAAAAAGATTGAACTTTTTGGACTCAATGCCAAACATCATGTCTGGAGGAAACCAGGCTCTGCTCATACCATACCATTCCTACAGTGATGCATGGTGGTGGCAGCATCATGCTGCAGGGATGCCTCTATGCAACAGAAGAGGGAAAGGTGGCTGCAGCGGAGACATCCTTAATGATAATGTGCTCCTGAGCACTCTGGACCTCAGACTGGAAAACAACCCTAAGCACAGAGCCAATATAACAAAGGAGTGGCTTCGGGACAACTCTGTGAGTGTCTTTGAGTGGCCCAACCAGAGCCCAGACTCAAACCCGATTGAACATCTCTAGAGATATCTAAAAATGGTAGTCAATTGAAACTTGACAAAAACCGGTGTGCCAAGCTTGTAGCATCAAACCCAGAAAGACTTGAGGCTGTAACTGCTGCCAAAGATGCTTCAACAAAGTATTGTGCAAAGACTGTGAATACTTATGGACGTTATATTTTTGTATTTTATTTTGTTTATAAATTTACAAAGATTTCAAACAAACTTTTCTTACTTTGTCATTGGGGGCAGTGTGTGTAGAATTATGAGGGGAAAAATGAATTGAATCCATTTTGAAATAAGGCCGGCATTTAACAAAATGATCAATAAGTGAAGTGCTGTTAATACATTTACTGGATGCATTGTATTTTAAGAGCATATTCGTTTAAAAATCTATCTAATCTATCATGGATATTTTGACCTCATGTCCACTTGATTACTTAATGTGTCTAGTATTCTAGATTATATCCTGATAACCACATGCATTAATACTTGGTAGTCAAATGCATCTCTAGGCTGAAATCTGATTGCTGTTCCATTGTTTATCAGCCGTCTCCTGTGCAGTGCTAAATATGGTCTCGGTGTCGTAGTTTGCAATTTATATGCTGATTCTTCAAACTTGGGAGAAGGCAAAGGCTTTGACAGTCTTTTCTGTTTTGTACTTCATGTGGAGGAGTTTCTGTTGTTCTGGGAGGAGTTTCGGATGTTGAATACATCTCGGAGAGAAGGATGCCTTTACACTGCTGTAATGTGGCTCAAATATGTCTTAGATAAGTGTGGGTGATAAAAATATAATGTGGTTTTTACAAATATTTTCAAGAAACATGATATTTATCACAATATTTTGTCAAGCACACAAAATACAACAGTTGCAGACTCTTAACAGCTGCTTTTCAAGGAATAACCTATACTAAGGACAGTAGTTTTATGTATAAATTATTGCACGTCATACCAGTAAACAGGGATAATTAGTTCTTTAAGCATTGACAGTGTCCGCAATGTGCTCGGAAAAGTATATTTATGTAATCACAGATTTACAACATTATAGTAAAATATTGTCATATTGCCCAACCCTAGACTGCCCCCTGAAGTAATTTGAGTCTATTTTAAATGTGATTTGGGTGCATTTACACTTAACATAATAATGGTAAATCAAGTGTAAACAGGGTCTTCTTTAACAGTTATTTCAACATCAAAATTAAGAAAATTTTTAAAGCTTTTTAAAGTTTACTGAGGAAGTAAAAGTGTTCTTCAATGGCAGGGGCTCTCAATCCTGGTGCTTGAGTACCACTCCTAGGGCTGGGCAATATATCAATATTTATATATTGATATATCAATATTTATATTGATAATGGGTTTAAACAGGGCAGGTAATGGGGCTAAGGTGATATGGTTTATCGAGTTTTAAAGTCTTTAATAATATTCTGTTCCAATCTTTGCTCCCTTGTTCTGCTCCGCCCTTTGCCCTCAGCTCCTCATCTACCCTGCTCTCCTCACCCCACGTCATTTCTTCTTTATATACAAGTTTATTTTTTTTATGTTTTTCACATCATAAATCATATCGTATTTCACCAATCAGTTAAAAATATATAGGGATATGATTTTATATACATATCGCCCAGTCCTAACCACTGCCCTGCTTGTTTTAGAGTTTTTCTTAATTCCAGCACTCCTGATCCAACTAATGAACTGTCTGATAAGCTCCTGTGGAGTGAGACTGGGTGTCCCGTCCTGGTGTACAGAAGGAAAACTGTCAAATAAGCAGGGCATTGTTACTCTAGGACCAGGATTGAGAATCTCTGTTCTATAGCATCTCTCAAAGAGACCCTTTATTTTGTAGTTCCCTTATTTTTTAAAAGTGTAGAATAGCAGCACATAGAGATGATGTTGAAAAAAAATGGATTGCTTCAATCAATCAGGAAGGAAAGTATTGCTTTCACATGTACAAAACTGCATTATCCACACCAGGAACTTTTACCCTCACTCTTGGGACATTACATTATCTTTGCTGTGCTCCTTATGTGAACCTGAGGAGCAGAAGAAGAGCCTCTGACCTCTGAACTAATCATTTTCAAAGTGCACTTCGGATGAAACTTTGTACCACGATTACTCTCCACCACTCTTCTCCCTGTAGAGTGTGATAGTGATAGTGAAAGAGAGAAACCTTGCTCAAAATGCCCAGTGCTGGGTCACGGTATCACTCAGGGGACATGAGGTTTGAACTCTTCACTCATCACGTGGACCCTGACTGCCTGTCACATGCAGCTTATGCTGGGTGAGAAGACCTGCCCGTTTAGTTTAGTTTAGTTTAGTTTAGTTTAGTTCTCTTTATATCTTTCATTTTCTGTTCTCTACTATCGCATTTATTCCCTCTGAACTGAAATGCTGTCGGGTTCTCGATGTGGTTCTAAAGCAATTGAATGGCTCTGTACAGTGATCAGCCATAATATTAGCACCAGGTGACCAGTGAACTGAAAAGCATTGATTATGTTCATCTTCAGTGGCATCTGTCAAGGCCTGGGATATATCAGGGAACAAGTGAACAGTTCCTTAAAGGTGATGTGCTGAAAACTGAAAATGTGCAAACGTAAGATTCTGAGACTCTTTGACACTTTTAAGCCACATTGTGATATCTAGACAACTGGTCAGAATTTCTCCAAAACGGGTCTTGTGGCGTGTTCGCGGTATGGTCAGTTTCTGCCAAAAACTGTCAATGAAAGGACAGGGTCACGGGCATCTAAGGCTCATTGTTGTGATTCGTGGACGTCCCATCTCACAACTTACATCTTGGTGCCAGATACCACAGGATGCCTTCAGAAGTCTTGTGGAGGCCAAGCCTGGAGGTGACAGATCTGCTGTGGCAGCACAATTAGGATCTGCTCAATATTAGGAAGGTGGTACTAATGTTATAGCTGATGAATTGTATAGTGTATATTCATTTCTGTTTTTAGAATTGTAGCACAATATTGCATTGTATCAAATCATGGTCAAAATATACATATTATACAGGATACACTATATGGACAAAAGTATTGAGACACCTGCTCATTTATTATTTCTTCTGAAATCAAGACTAATCCAAATGTTTATCCTGCCTTTGTTGGAGTAACCATCTCTACTGTTCAGGGAAGGCTTTATTCTAGACTTCTGGAGCACTGATGTGAAGGTTTGATTGTATTCAGTGACGAAGATGAATGAGTTCAGGAAATCTGATCACCACCATTTCACACTGATCTTCAATGACCAAGACCACCACAGAGCAGGTTTATTTTGGTCTCAGCTTTGCAGTGACACTGACATGGTGGTGGGTTAATGTGTGAGGGGTTTAAACACTCCAGCAGCACTGCTGTGCCTGATCCACTTGTACCAGTGCATCATATACCAAAAAAGAAGAAATAAAACAATATTTGATCTTCCAGTGGACTTCAGTTTAAATATATTTAAGACCAACTTCAAGATTTATATTATTTAAAACATTGGAAATGGGCATAAGTGGAGGTATAAAAATTGAAATACACAAGACCCTGACCAAAAAAAATCTCATTAAAGTGATTGTAATGAGAGAAACAAGCAACTGTAGTTCAGCAAAACATTTCATTTCTGTGTGGTAGGACAAGATATTCACATGATCCAGTTACTTAGGACTGTATCAGATCCAGACTTCAGTAAAGCAACGTCAAGTTCAGCTCCTTCCTTTTAAGTTGGGTAAAGCCATAGTCTGTTACAGCAGCATGTTCATGTGATACTGTTACATAGAAATGGAGCTTTCTGTCACAACAGTCTTACTCATGTATTTGGTCATTTACTGTCTGACATATATCCTCCCTCCCTCTCTTTCTCTCTCTCTCTCGCTCTCTCTCTCTCTCTCTTGCTCTCTCGCTCTCTCACACTCTCTCTCAAACACACACACACACACTTGTGTGCAGGTCAGCGGGTCATACGCAGAAGCGGTTAACAGAGGCGCTGCGTGTGCCGTACTACGTGAATGATCGCTTCAGTAAGGAGTATAGTGGCCTGAGTCTCAGACAGGTGGAGCGTAATGTGGAGGACGACTACATCTCCACCCTCCGTAACAACTGCTGGAGAGAGAGACAGCATAGTATGACCCACCTACACAAAACTGCACGCCAGATCATCGGTTAATAATGATTTAGTCTAATAGCTACTGGAGGGCCAAATGTTGCCCATCATGGTTTCCATGTAGAACTTTGATCTCCTACTTGCATAACATCCTAATCTGTTGATAGAGGTTGATGCTGGTCATAAGGGCTCAATAGTGCCTCTTACAAAACTGACCATGCACTGGAACTAGAGCTTTCTTAGCTAAAAAAAGCATGTACCTTGTTTCTATTGTCATCATGTGTTTTATCAGCTCCACTGACCATACAGGAACACTTTGTAGTTTTGTATTTCTATATTTGCATCTGTTTCATACTCCTTTCATTCTGTTCTTCAATGATCAGGACCTCAGAAGGCCACCACAGAGCAAGTATTATTTGTGTGGTGGGTCATTCTCAGCACCACGCTGAGGCTGACATGATAATGATGTGTTAGTGTGTGTTGTACTGGTACAAGTGGTACTCTATAAGTGACTCCTACCTAGTTGCTCAACCTTGTAGATGTAAAGACAGAGACAGAAGCTCATCTGTTTCTGCACAGTTTGTGATGTTCATTCTCTAGTTCTTCAGCTATGCCCACAGGACGCTGCCCACAGGACATTTGAACAGCACTACTGTGTCTAATCCACTCAGACCAGTGCAACACACACTAAAACACCACCATTATAAAACTACAAAATCCTCCAGTATGACAGTGGTTGCAGAAACAAGGTGGTCATAGTGTTATGGCTTGTTGGTGTACATGCACACGATGGTGCAAGAGGTTTTAGGCATCTGTGAAAATTAATTTATAACACAAATATTAGAATAAATACAAAACCATTAATACACAGTAGTTTTTATGTCAATGTGTTTTTTTAAAACATCCCCAAAACTCATGGGAATCTATTATTATTCATAGTTCTCATCCAACACATGGTTTAGTAAGTCAGTACTTATGATGTTAAATCAGGTGAGCTAGTGATGGAATTGAATGCTTTTATGTGCTGACTGTGGTTGTTCAAATCTAGAACCAAGCTTTTTCACCAGATACAGTACACATTTCTTGAACATGGGAAATTCTAGTTACTCTTTTTGAATTGTATTGTATTTAACTGCATATTCACACCAGATCTGGATTAAAAGTCATAGTTGCTTAAGTTGTTTTGCTTTGTAGATGGGTTTTAAACAGGTTCCCTGTTCACAATTGTCATATAGCCCAGGTTCCACAGGTTCTTGTGGTTCTGGTGAAAAACTGAGCTAGCCAATTACTTTGAAAGATATAGTGATATGCATATGAATGAATTACAGGTAGTTTTGTGACTTCGCAGTTTTGAAAGTTTTCAGCTGAACAAGAAACCACAACATTTCCTTCAGTTGCATTATTTGGGTTCTTGGTAATTTCCAGCAGGCATGCCATGCTTTTTGGTGATTCATTAAAGCTGGTTGAAGCTGGTTACTCTCTATGGCTCTCAATTCACTTCCTTTTGATTCACAGTTTTGCGTCACTTTCTTTTCTCAATCAAATGAATCATCAAAAAAAAAAAGTCACCTTTTAACAAAGTCATACGAGTGAAGGCCCAGTGAGTTCATTGCTCTGAGCTGTTCCTTCAACTTAAAATAAGGAAGTCTAAACTGCGAGAAAAGGCACTTATTGGCTGTGCTCAATCTGTATTGATGAGGACAGTGTATATTTGCTCAGTAGCTGAGTAAACATTCGATCACCTCTTGTGAAAGTAATTGAAGGATCTGTGTGAGCTTTGATGGGTCATGTTTGATTTATGATCTTTGTGCAGAAGATGATTTTTTTCCCTGTTTTTGCTATAATATGAATGACTGTTAAGGTTAGTTTGTACCTGACTGAAGGGTATATGTGTCTGTTTGCAGAGGAAGGTTTGCTGTACCGTGCACGGTACTTCGGGGACAGCGATCTGTATAACAGAGCTCAGAGGATGGGAACTCCCAGCTGTTCTAGACTGTCCGAGGTGCAGGCTTCTCTCCACGGATAAACTAATGCCATCAGTTCAAGAACAGGTGGGCTCAGAGTTTGAGGGGGTGGGGAGGTCACGTTTGCCCATTTCTAACCAGGGATCTGGTTTCACAAACACATTGTAGCTAAACTGTCGGATGATAGGTAGTGTTTATGGTTTGTTTTAAACCAGGGGTCACCCACCCTGGTCCTGGAGAGCTACCTTCCTGCAGGTTTCAGCTCCAACCCCAATCTAACACCCCATTCAGCCAATCCCAAATGTCTGAAGGCAGTAGTTAGTTGGATCATGCAGAGTGGATTAAGGTTGGTTCTGCTCTCCAGGAGCAGGGTTGATGACCCTTGTTTTAAACAGTTTTTTTCTACAGCCTTATAACTCAGAGGTGGGCAATATGATGATTTTAATCTTGATTGTGAAAAATTTGTCAATCTGAATTGTTGGTGTTGAATTCTTTTTGGTCAAAATACACCAACAGCACACTCGTACCCAGAACAGGCAGTTTTAGTACATGTTCCTTTAAATTATAGACATTATTTGTCGTCCTTTTTATTAAATCTCTCTGCTACACTCTGCCTTTGAGGAACTAGTGAGTGGAGCTACTTGGATGCAGTATAATTCCAATGGCTGTTGTTGTCACTCTTTCATAGTGAATTGATAGACACATTAAAGATCCAAATGTACACAAGTGAGCTTTTCATAATATGTCTCCTTTTAAAGATCTTTCGCCATTATCCATCAGCTACCAGTAACCACCACATTATTTTTATATTTGTCTGTGAGTGCTGTATCACAGCAAAAAAAAACATTGCATGTCCAGGGATATTTCCCATGTAGATGGTCCAGTATGAGCAGGAGGACAGTATGTTTATTCAGCACTTAAAACACTGAAAAAGGCCTTCAGTGAATAAAAGGAGAGCAAACAGAAAGCTAGCACCATCAAGTGACTGTCGAGAGTCCTTCAGCAAAGTCTGTTTGCTTTCTCCTCCATACTGTATCCTCTTTTCAATGGCCTGATAAGCTTGACCCAGTTACTAGATGATCCACACCTGTCCCACTTCAGTGAAAGAGAAACGTGCAGCCCTGTCATTCTAGATGCTCCTGCTCACTCTATATGAAGACCACGTCTGTCACCAAAAGGGATCCCTACTCCCGTATTAGTATTGGACTATTTAAGGAGGGACTATTTTCTTCAACTGTTTAATTCAATGTGCGTCAGTACTACTCACATAAACAAGCATGAGTGACTGAGCTGTGTTTAAGATTCTGTAAACGCACAAACTGAATCGGAGATAAAGTTACTTAAAGCTCTCGGAATGTTCATGGAATAATCTTTGACCATTGAGTCTACTATTAACTACACTGAAAAATCTGAAAGTCCAGTGACATTTATCTATCACTAGCTCTGTTTCCTGCTTGAAGCCATTTTTTGTCAGTCTGGCTGAATATGTGCTGTAGTCTGGAGATTTTTGGTCAGACAGTTGGAAAGAGAAGTGAGCAACGTATGAGGGACTCTGCCTCTTTTCTCCAAAGATCTTTGGCCTCTATCGCCTTTCAGACACTCTTATCAACCTGACTCTGAGCTTATTCTAGTACTGCAGTGTTTCTCAACCCTAGTCCCGGGGGCACCCCTACCCTGCAAAGTTTTCCATACTCTCTCCACGCCTGATTTAACTAATCATCTCATTAATGAGCCTTTCAGAGTTTCATGGGGTGTGTTAAAGCTAGGGTGCCTTCAGGACCAGGGTTAAGAAACTCTGTAGTAGTGTATACTGGTCAGCAACTTAATCCAAATGAGTCCCTTTAACAACCAGTGAAACCTGAGCATAAGAATTCAATTCAGTCTTGTGCTCATGCGCGTACAATTCTTATTTTTATTTTACATTTCAACTAAACTGATCCAGCAACTTCATTTTTGCACAAGTACATGTCCAGTACTGCAGCAACATTTAAGGTGGAATGGAAATTTGCATGAAGCCTACATCTGCCTCGTACATAGGGTAGCCTCCAATATGTTTTGCATCTAACAATGACTGCATCCAGCTGTTGTACTTTCATGTTTAATCTGTGTCTGTGAGTCATGCGTGTTTTTGGGTGTGTTGGGTTTGGTTCAGCAGCAGGTTGAAGTTGTGTAGTGTATGATCCCTGGTCCTGTATTGTGCGATTGATCTTTTTCTCACCATAAAATCAGCAAAACTCTGGGAAGTGTGAGATACCCTGTCTTTTTAGAATCTGCTATGACTTTGAAAGTTTTGTAACAAGAGACTTGCAATGCATTTTGTTCCACGTTCAGCTCATATAGTGAGTTAGGCTGTTGGCTAGAAATTGAGTGACTTTGGGACATTGTAGTGCCCTCACTCATGTTTGAATTCCACTTTATGATTTGGAGACAGAGAAAATGGCTGATTGGTTTTAATGTCTCGTTTTCATTATATATATTTGTTTCTTATTCATACAGGACAAGAAGCTTCCAGTCTGAGAATCAACCAAAGGAAAGAGACTTCAAACTGACCTATGGTTTGTGTGTGTGTATATGTGTGTGAGCGTGAGTGAGTGTTAGTTAAGGAGGATCCATTACTGTCTGGCACTAGTAGTCATATTACATTATAAGGCTGAGGGTCTTCCCCTAGCTGTCTACTCTGTAGCTAGCCCTGAGTTATGCCTCGAGATATGCCTCGAAATATGTCATTAAGAAGTTTTTATGACCCAGAAGATCAAGAACGTCAATAACATTTTACATCTTCTTTTGTTTCAGTTCATCAGAGATCATCAACTCATGTTGTATTAATTTATAGTTGTACATTTGAGATGTATCTACGCAGGAATTTTATTGGTTCAGTTATGTATAGTTAATAACCCATTACTGTTTGCTGAAGATTTGCACTCCATACTTTTGTCTTGGACACTAGAATTTAAGGTGGCTGCTGTATTTATTCAAAGATCTGGACTCTTTTTTAAAGTATGAAGTTTTATATTTATCAACTTCCAATGAAGTCTTGCATTGCTGACACAGACAGTCGTGCTGCAAAGATTGTTCTGGACAATGAAGGAACAATAAAATCCTACGTGCCACTCTTCACTGCTCAAGTGAGTGTGTTCTGTGTGTTTGTACAGAAGAGGTATGATGTGTGTGCAGAGACTTTGGGGGGTGTATTTCAGGAAAGGCAGAAGCGTGTGTGCGTGCGTGTGCGTGAGTCATGTTGGCTGTGGGATTTTGGCAGCCGTTTACATTCCCAGTGAAAGCTAAAACATGCTGAGGCTCACGTTCATCCTCAGCTTGCAGTTCAAACAGCTCATATGTGCTGATAGTCACAGCTTGCTCCAACTGGTCTCTGCTGGATTTGCATTTCTGGTGAATGTACTTCACCTATTTGTTCTATTTCAGTTTAGCATTGTTAACACAGCAGAATCAACAAGGCAGAACATCCTAGAACATTAAATATCTCAGGTTTGAAGCTTGTTCTTCACTGTTTTGTGATAAATAAGGTGTAGAACTTGTAACACAAAATGAATGTAATATGTTGGGTTTTGATCAATTCTTCTATTTGTTCTCTTTTTAATCTTCATTTTATTGTTATCATGATATTAGGGTCAGGTTTTCCTCATATCAAATCAGTGTTTCTTACACTATGCCCTAAAGTTTGTGGACACTTGGTCTTATTTAGGATACACTCATTACAAATGTTTACATTCATAGTATCATTTCCATAGAAAAACACTCCCAATTGATTTGCGCATGAGTCACCATGCATAAAGCCAATGGCTGGCTAGAGGGTCATAAAATCACTGCTGTGGAGTGATGGAGCTTCTTCCAATACCTTTGGGATCCAGACCTAATCATTCAACAGTGGGACCTGACCTTACTAATGCAGTGAAATCCTCACAGCAAGGTTCCATTTTAAATTCAAGAGCGGATGGCCACAGTAGCTTAAAAAAGGATTTGCTGCTTTTTAGGTAATTAACAGCACAAGACCAGGTTTTTAATGTTTATATACATTAGTTATATTGAAGGATGAGGAGCTTGGAGCAGTGGAGGTTGCAGTCTTTTGCTTCAGTCAGGCTGTGGGAGATGAGTTGCACAACTTCTTTGCAGAGGTTCTCTTCCATCGGGTCGTAAAAGTGATCAGCATCAAGGGCTGACAAGTCTGGCAGAGACAGAACCAGTGAGAGACACATAAAAAGACAAGGAACAATTTACTTTTATGGGATTGCTTTGGTGCTGACAAAACAACTAAAATTTACCAAGAAATATCTGAAAATTACAAATCTGGAAATGTTTTTCAAATAAGTTTAAACATTATTTTGGTTTATTCTGTATAAAGGAACCTTTTCTTATTTCCATGTGCCCGCATGCAACCAAAACATGCTGAAGTAGCTTAAACTGTGTAATTCATCAAAATATTTTAATAAAAGCAAATATAGGTCACTTTAAGGCCCTGTCAGGCCTGGGAGTGTCTGGACTGGTGTAACCAGGATACAGCAGTTGTGGGTAATTTAAGCCACACTGAATGTCTCTAGGACCAGATTTCTGTCCTCAGATCACAAAAATAGTTACATTAATAAAAACTGGTGCCGAGTTTCCCTTTTTGTAATATTTATGATAGAGTTAAACTAAGCTTGTTAGCTCATAGTCCATGACCCTGACGCTTAAAGAGAACTAGTCAAATTGGTATGGTTGGATTCATTGCACTTGTAGCTTTGTTCAAGACTGTGTAGGTTGGGTGATTTTCAGAGTTAGGTCTCAGTAGCCTTTATATGCTTTCTCAGATCAAGCGTAGTTGTGTATGGGAGTAGAATAAAAGTACAATACATTTTAAAATACAAATCCCAAACAAAAGTCAGGCATTTCTTCAAAAATAATTTATTTTCTGCATTTCCTTAATGAACGTACAAAATGTAACGGAGTATTTGAATATCAAATAAATAGTGATGCACAATGGAATATGCATGATAGTCATAAGAAAAAGGCATGGGCCATTTTAACTGATTTTCTCAAAAAAACAAAACAAAAAAGTGGCACTTGCTAAATTAAAAAGATAAAAACAATTAATGACATGATTAAATCAAGTTCACAAGACATAGCTGCCACAGCAGGTTTCCGCAGAAACTGAGGTAAACATTTCAAAGCAGTCGACAGAATAGCACCTGTCGGGTTGGAAAACCGCCTGATAGAAGTGCAATATATGAACTATATGCAGTAATCCATAACTGGTACATACAGCAGTCGTTAAACAAGTGTTTATCAATTTGACAAACATTGTACCTTCTGTTCTCTGATATAAAAACATAGGTGACAAAGGACATGCAGATATGTGGTCAGGTAATATCTTGTCTATTGTAGTACACTTCAATATAAAATACAAACTTTATTGCCTCAGGCAGTCACTCATTAGAAGGCAAGATCATGTCTGTCCTCAGCAATAGTTCACTTTTTGGTGATCCAAGAGCCGTGAAGAGAGGCTTCACTCAGAATAAGAGGGCTAGCTGCTTGAGGTCCAGGGAGTCAAGTTTATCTTGTGTTCAGCATTCTTCAATAAGTAGCTCTTCAGAGCTATAGAGTTTCCTCTTAATCACCCTGAAGCCAGTGCTCAGTTTAAGGGCATGTCTTACTGGTGGAGCCGAGGAGGACTTTGTGGCAAACAGGCCCTGAATTTTAGGCCAAATGCCTCCTGACTCCAGTCTGAGTACGAGTGTGAGCTGAAAGGTGGGGACGAGGTAAGGATCTGCTGCTATCTGCCCAGCGCACTGATAGGTGTCTCCCTGCTCCACACACAGGTCTATCAGCGCCCCTCGCAGGCCGCAGGGCTCACTAGCAGCCAAATGTACAAGTTCCTGGCCGATGTGCTCCAGAAGTTTCTCGGGGATGAGGAGCTTGGAGCAGTGGAGGGTGCAATCTTTCGCTTCAATCAGGCTGTGGGAGATGAGTTGCACAACTTCTTTGCAGAGGTTCTCTTCCATTGGGTCGTAAAAGTGATCAGCATCAAGGGCTGACAAGTCTGGCAGAGACACAGAACCTGAGAGAGACACAGAGAAAGACAAGGAACCATTTAATTTTGTGGGATTGCTTTGGTGCTGACAAAACAACTAAAATTTACCAAAATGACAAGCACAGCCTGGGTACATTTTTTTGTTAATTCTTAACATGCATTTTTACAAAGGACTCCACATCTGAACTCAGATGGGCATTTAGTCCTAGTCTCTCTAACTCCCTTCCCTCCCTAGGCTGATGTTTTGCTGGATGTACTGAAGTTATGGTGCAGGTCTACAATGATTCCTTCATTGCACAGCCTGCTGAAAGTGCACAGACCATGAATGAAGCATCAGGCTCGTGGGAAAGCAGAGACATACCTGAGTCAGAAACATCGTCCCTGCTGCTCTCCGAGTCCGAGTCCAGGCTGTGGCTGAGTTTCTGCACCAGAGAGCTCCAGGACAGACGTTTGACTGAGGCCTCAGCAGCAGATTCTGTCCAAACACCAGCACTTCTCTCCTTATGCATGACTGTATCCAGGAGCTCTGCTTCTTCACCAGGAACGAGCTTCTTCTTGAACTTCTGAATGAACAGACAACAAAATACATTAATACGATGCCAAAACCCAGGGCTCAAAATAAACCCCACAGAACTTTCTAGATTTAAGCCCCAGAGAAACACACTGTCCTGGTTAGTCAGCTGTACCAACCACACAAACAACAGCCAGGGAGCTGACTTATCCTTCCATTTTGCTTCCATTTCTACACGGTTTTTCTAGAATTTAACAGCTTAAAATCCAGTTAACGTGTGTTTTGCTGACCAGTACCAGGTAAAGAGAGACCGTTTATCTACAACGTCAGAAAAACCAAACCGTCTGAAAGACCGTTAAACGAAGCCCAACACTCACCGAAACTGCGCTCAGACGCTCCTGATTCGACAGCAGTCCGGTTCCGAAGACGACGGCACTAATTTGTAGGAAATAAACAGTCCTGGAAGACACAAAGGACCTGGTTTGAGTGCAGCTCTCCTCTCCTCTCCCCCACTCACCGCTCTCCTCACACTGATGTCATGAAAGTGAACAAAGCTGTTTAAATAGCTCCGCACCAGCTGCAGCTGCACACGCCCCCTCGGCCGCTCCACAGCCAATCCGCGTTCAGCTTGAGTGTCGAGCCTGCCTCGCCGCTCCACAACCCGGCAACCAATCAGCGACGAGCTCACGTCCCGAGCGTTCCACTCTGCCCGGTAACATAAGGCTGAAAGGCTGAGGGCGCAGACGGGCTGAGGGACAACAGCCCAGGCGCCCTTTGTTTCGCTGCAGGACAAGTCAGGGCAAAACCTCACACCTTACCGGCGCGCAGGCCGCCGGGGTGCACGTTTTTCGTTAGAATCTCGCATCCTTATTGAGAAAGTAGGCATTTTGTGGTGAATGATAAGTCAAGATACAGTGTTACTTAGTGAAAGGCCCAGTGAAGGCACTTTCTGAAGAAGTGTTCACTTGTGCAAAGTACACTAAGCACACTTTACACACTTTATAGTGAAGGCTGGACACATTTGGCCAAATGTACAGGGATATGGTTTTACATCCACACTCCTAAATATAATGATGTCACAAAGGGGTCATTAAACAATGCCATAAAAGAACCATTTTTGCCAAAGAACACAGAGAAACATGGTTCGGTTCTTCTCCAATTGTAGAATTTCTGATTGTTCTACTTTGACTTCATCAGTCCACATGCAACAGTTTCCAAGACACATCTCTACATGCTCTTTTTCATACATCAAAAGTTATGTGATAAGGTTGCAGGCAGATTTTCTTCTTTTAACTCTTCCATGAAGATTCTGTTGGTTCAAGCAACTCTACACTGGAACGATGCACTGACTCAGCTAAACTTTCATGCAGGTTCTTGGCAGTCATATGGGATTTTATTTTGATCTTGCCAGCATCTTAGCTGCTCTTTTGTGCATTTTCTTCAGTTCAGTGTGCTCTCCACAGTTCCTCTGAACTGACATTTCTAAATTACCTTCCTCGCAGCAGAAACACCCTAATCACTGTGTTATTCAAATAGTCTTCTTCTACCTTGTGGGCATCAGTTACTTTCATTCTCAGATCTTCAGAGACTGGCTTGGAGGAGCCCATTTCAATAGTCTGATTATTTATAGAGCTTGGAAACTTGATGATAGTTGATATTTCTTAAATAAAGTTGGTGACTGGCCTAATTTGCTTCTGAGACCTCTTCCGAAACATTACAACATAATGTAACTTGCATATAGATCCACTGTGCTCACACACAGGGAAAAAATGCACACACACACACACACACACACACACACACACACACACACACACACACACACACACACACATTTAGATAGAAATAAATAAATGGTGTAATTTAAAAGGAAGAAATTATAGGGTCGGGATAAGTTGAGAATATTAAAAACTTTGCAAGACAATTTGGCCCCTGGACAGAGAGAAAGGATGGGTGGAGGGAACAATGTGGACAATACAACCATCTTTGCAACACGGTCAAGCCTGTCTGCCACAAGAGAACAGAAAAACATAAAAGGACACCAGTGTGATGAGTGCAGCTCATGTAATTTCAATGTGACTGACGTAAATTTAGTTCTCCATGTACAACCAAAATAGTAATAGTGTAATAAAAGGTCATCCCAGTGCTATAAAAACAGTTTAGTAGGCTACCCTGCAATCTGTACACGGTGTTACTGTTACTCCAACTGAAAAGCCATAGGTTGTTAGGACAAAATAAGGGATAGGCTGCACTGTGGACAGCAGGCTATGATGCAATGTTAAATAACTGTGTATAAATAAATCACTTAGTCCTGCTCTTAAGCTAGTGGCTGTTCCAACATACACTGATATAATAGGTTATGGTGCGCCCTGTGGACATACTTGCAGCATGATGCAATATTGCATGGTCTTAAATGTATCAGTATTCTATCACAGTTCATCTGATGACACTACAAGAAATGGGTTCTGCTGGAGATAAATTACCTAAAAGTACTGCAGGCCTGTAAGATTAATCCAGATTTTCCAGTCACATATAAAATGTGATGTTAATTGTGAATTAAATGTAAATGTAAAATGTGAATTAATTCTTTATGAACATAATTAATGATGAACTAACAAATGAAACATTTGGCACTATAGATTAGTAAACTGTCTTCATATGTGGTAGTCATTTATCTGATATCTTTGCTGAGGTGTAAGTTTAATTTAGTGATGTTTTCCATTTTGATTGTTCTCAGACAACCAGGTTGTGATTAACAGGACTTGCCTAGAACATAAACAAATCTATAAAACAGTACCAGGTATTTTGGAACTGTCCAAGAGGTTACTGAGTAACGATAGTGAAGCATGTCATCATACCACAGACCACATACCACTAACATAGCCCCTCAGATTTCATCCTGGGTTGCCAGCATGTTGTTTTTTCATAGTTACCATGCCCTCACTTTGCACTTTCATTTCTGTATAATATTATAGCAGAGTAAAACATTTTAGATCAGTGTTCCTCAACCTGACAGGGGTGCCTCAAAGACCAGAGAAAGGCTGTTTTAGATGTTTTAGATTTTAAATACATTTAAGTGAGGAAATAGTGTTTTCCTAAAGGACAAAGCACAAAATAGTGCACACACAGTGCATCAGGACTGGCAACATAGAAACTGTTTTGTCAAGCAGAGTTGAACTGCTCACATACATCCCTCTATAGGTATTTGATCTGAGCTCAGCTAAGAAAAAAAATTGAAGGTTGTTGGCAGGAAGCCAGACAGCACAGATGTATTGAGAGCACACGTGAGTGCTGAACAAACTGTTCTCTGTGAGGAACTGAGAGAAAAATAAATACATTGGCACGTGTACTTTGTCCAAGTGCGCAGCATAAAGCATGCCTCCAGTGTCCATACCATCAGTATGTTCAGTATCTGGTTTCAATGCAATACAAACAACTGCACAATACAAACAACTGATATAATCCCATTAAATTAACCTGAGATTAAAGGAAATATCTAATTGACAATTTATTGTTTACCCCAGACATGGCAAGGCTTGTCTGGTATCTAACCTGTGCTTCTTTAGTTAGTAGTGGGAGATAAGCTGTGGCATGCAAAAGTTTGGGTACCCCTGGTCAAATTACTGTTACTGTGAACAGTACTGTATTTTAAGCAAAAACATTTTTTTTCCATCTTTAATTTTTTTTTTTTAATAAACTAGGAATGGAAGCTAGCCAAGAATCTTTCAATTTGGGATTTTCATCTATTCTTCCTTGCAAAAATCTTCCAGTTTTGTGAGGATCATGGTAAAAACATCAACTTGTACATTTTGATGTAGTCTGTTGAAGATTATTAGGTGTGTTTAGGATCACTGTGCATTTGTTAAAACCATCTTATTTTCAGATGGTGTTATGTTTGCTTCCAGAATTTATTCAATTGAATCCAATCTTCCCTCTACCTGTAATATGTTCGCTGTGCCATTGGCTGCAACAAACCACAAAACATGATTAATGCTCATTGGTTCTTTTCATGAAATTTAAACATTCAAACTTACCTTTGCTCACTGTGACCAACAAGCTATATTTTAACCTCATCTGTCCACAGGACTTCCAAAAAGCATTGTTTAGATGTTCCTTTTCAAATATCTGATGCTGATTTTTGTGGTGAGGTTGCAGAAGAGGGTTTCGTCTCATGACTCATGAAGGCCCTATTTGTTCAGGCGTCGCTGAACTGTAGAACAATGTACCACAGCTAAATCTTCCTGAAGGTATTTAAAAATAAAGCGGGGGTTCTGATTTTCCCTTCTAGCAATCCTATCTTACCTTAACTACCTTAGTCTCTTTATTGTAATTTTCAGGTTGAGGAAATGGCAACGTGAAAATACTTTGCTATATTCTTATAGCCTTCTCCTGCTTTGTGGGCCTCAGCCTTTTTCATTTTCAGAGTGCTAGGAAGCTGCTTAGAACCCATAGTTGCTGTGTTTTGGGACAGGTTTACTGAGTCCGGGACGTTATAAAGCTTTGAAATTTGCCATTCTTAACAATAATTGTGAACAAGTCATAACTCTAACAGGTCAGCCCTTGGTCAAAGTTATCTTAGTGCTCAAATCCCCTAGCAATCCCATCCTTTTGTAAGGTATCTATACGCTAGTATTGCTTGAAATGTTAACAAGTGTGTTTCATTAACTTTGCCTTTTGGAGATCCTTTCATCTTTAACTTAACTTTTCACAGCAACAGTAATTTTGACCAGGGGTGCCCAGACATGCACGCCACAGTATATAAGACTTAGACTGGATCTCAACTGTCACCAATATAATCTTGGTAAAAAGATGCCACAATCTTATTTTATTTTGCATCAAAAATCAATCACAAATCTACTTAAATAACTGTTTAGTAAAACATGGATAAACCTTATTTACAGAAATAATAAATATTATTGCTGTTATATGTCTAAGGTTTCACAGTCTAAAGTACTTCTTACACCAAATCAAAGATCTGGATGTGTTTTTGAGATTGTTGTGTTGATCAGCTGCATCAGAGATGAGGGATAAATCATGTTCATTAGATTTTGTTTTTGCCAAACTAATTTGTTAATCCATTTTTCTTTAAACCCTTTGTGTGTTAGGGCTTATAATACTGAGGTGCCTACATACATGAATAAACAGCCTGCATCTCATGCACATATCTCCAAAATAGTACATTTACAAGAAAAGGTGATGAAAATAAATAATTTAATCAGATTTTCCCAAAATTTCAAGATGTTTTCAGCACTTATATGGATCATCCCACTATTAAAGGCACACACACCATAAAGATACATGTTGTAAAATATTATAAAGCTTATTAAAGTCATTAATATCAGTTTTTGCTGGGACAAAGTCTTTGCTGAGAGCTGTGTCCTGTGGAAAGAGTACCCTGAATTGGGGGGCTTTAGGACCCAGCTGTTGACTGTGTTGGGTTGCCGACGCCCTTTTATGGAATACAGAGTGGACAATACCTCCTCGAGCAGAACAGTACATTCTGTACATTTAGAGGCTTTTCTTTCATTCAGATGCAGAACATCGCTCAGAGCTCGCTGTCCCACAAAGCACACATGATAAGCTTCACCGAGGAAGTGGCTTGTAAACAAATATCAGATAACACTCCACACACCCCACTTTCTCAGCCACACACACTGATTCCTGCAGGCTTTCAATGAGTTTTTCTTGCAAATCTTTCAGAAGGAGGTTGTGTGGTGGCTTTGAGTGAGAGTCTGTCACCATGTTCAGTTTAGGACAAAGAATGTAGGTTTTATTTACCATACCTCCCCTCCCTTTGTCTTCTCCTGTTTCTTTAGTAACACACACACACACACACACACACACAGTGGGGGAGGAGAACCTCACTGTTCACAGCACTAAAATTAATAGTGGAAAAACAAAGCCCAGGCGTTTGGTCCTCCATCCTTACACACTATAGGAGACAACAACAACCTGGTGCTTTTGGTTGAGAAGCTCTTAAAGGAACGTTAATGAATGGAGTTCAGTGCTAAAAGTATAATGATTTGGGGTCTCCCCCTCTTTTTTCTCATTTTGTCATGTCACTGGTTCTCTGGTTCATCATAACCTTTAGAACCCTAAGCTAATTTTGAGGGTTGCTCGTAGTTTGATGTACTTAAATCAACCAAACAATTACAAACGTATTTATAAGAGATGCCAAATATTTGAGACTTCTTAAACGTGTCTTTGTTTGAGATGTAAACATGAACCAAATTTGAAAATTTGAGCTCGTTTTGATCCAAAATGTAAATTATTGGTGTCTTTTTTATAAGGCTTATAAGGTCTACATAACCCATCACAGACATCTAGATCATCCAAAGTGTTTATGATGGTGCCATGTCATCTGCTGGTGTTGGTCCACTGTTTTATCAAGTTCAGAGTCAACACAGCATCTACCAGGAGATTTTACAACCCTTCACGCTTCCATCTGCTGACAAGCTTTATGGGGATGCCAATTTCCTTTTTCGGTAGGACTTAGCACCTGCCCAGTGCCAAAACTATGACCAAATGGTTTGCTAACCATGAAGTTGCTGTGCTTGATTGGCCAGCCTACACCCGAACCCCACAGAAAATCTATGGCTTATTATTGTCAAGATAAAGCAGCCAACCCAGAAATATAGAAAAGCTGAAGGTCATTATTAATTATTATTGGGCTTCAGGATAATCTCATCAGTAATAGAAGCTGAATACTTCAAATCCACACCACACTGATGCAGTATTCTGCAGTAACTATTGCATGTATAAATGAAAATACTGTGGGAAGTTGGGCATTTCTGTACTGTAGGTCCATTTGTTTTATCTTATCTTAATATTCTTATAATTTGAGAAACTGAATACATTAGTCAATATCATTATATGTGTATGTTTTTGAGTGAAATTAGGAACTTTTTTATTTTGAGGTGCACTAGTACATATAGACAAGTAACGTTACATATGACATACATAATATACACGATTTTTGCTCTGTAGTTTCAGTCTATCATATGTGAATCTCTATTTAGCAGATTACATGTGTATAAAAACAGCAATTTCAACATGGTACATTTAAAAAGCAGTGACGCATGAAGCTGAAATTCCACATTAAAAGTTCTGCACTATTTAAGATGAAACAGAAAATTCCAGTATGAAGTTGGAGAATAATCCAAGCCTCATTGGTGCAGACACGTTTGTGGAAATGTTCAGAACATTTTTCACACTGGAAAGTAAGATAGATGAAATAGTGGAGTTAACTAAAGCTGATAGTTGCATCATGTTCAAAGCTTACCAAGACAGCCAATACACCAGAAGAATTTCGCTTTATTGAGGAAGGTGAACAAAGCATTTTGCTAACTTAACACCAGCAGAAAAAAACTATGTAAAAACAGAAAAAATCTCTCCACAGAAAAGACCAACACTGAACTTTATTTTCATGGACATTGTGTTTTTATAATTAACTAACAAACAAACAAAAAAAAAACAAACAAACAGGAGGGGCACAACTCAAGGTATGATACCTTTGCTTTCTGTAAAGTGGTTTACTTACATATTTACATTCGGAAATACCATTTAAAGGTCCAAATAATGGACAGATTCATCTGTGTGATACAAGAATGCAGCCTACAGCCTAGCATAGCTACCATACCCATCCTGAATTAAAAGAGGGGAAATGTTTATAAATACAGGATAATAAGAAAGAAATAAACAGGCAAATTTACAGGTGCGGTGACACCCTGAGCTATGAAGTTGTGAAGCCCAATAACTGTTCAATAGGCTTATATTTCCATTCGTCTGCTTCCAGCTCCTCTACCAGGCTGGCCAACTTCTCCATACGAGATACTTGCTGATCTGAGAACACAAACACCCACACCATTCAGCATTCAAATAGTGATATTGTTTATAAGTGAAATATGAATCCTTATTTGAAAGGATGTTGTTGGACATGATTATCAATTTGCAAGTAAATCAGTGGACACATTACGCAACTTGTAAGATTTAGTTTGAGAGCTTCACATTTCATTTTGAACTGCACACATAAAGCAGGCTTGAGATTCTAAATTCGTTTGAATGTAGTATTTACCTCAATAATGATAATAGTATAGCTGAACTGCTTGTAAACATGCTCTAATTTTTCATGGTAAACATCACATTAATCAGAAATATGTAAAAATATGTGTTCCTTACCATGCTTCACCTGCTTTAGAGTTGATGCCACTTGGTAACTAAACACTGATTCACACAAAAATCTGTCAGAACCATCTGAAAAGTAAAGAGCAACAACGTATTACTTATTTTGTATGTTTACACTTAGTTTAAATAGGCACTCTGGCCAATACATATACATTCTGTAACCATTACTGCATCTGTTCTAAACCCCACCTCACCTTATCCTCAATTCATCCCAGAAAATATGGACAAGGCACCATCATTCCTGAGAACACAGTTCCCCTGCTCCACATTTCAATGCTGAAGAGTTTACACCTCTCTAGTCCATGCTTGCATTAGGCACATTGCCAATATGGTTCATGTTTATTAAACAGAGTCCCCTATTCTTTTGACAAAACCACTACTGGCAATAAACAAGCTGTGTGTGTGCAATTGAACATCTGTGTCAGCAATGTTTTTAATGTAGCTCAGCTGATCACATTGCTTGAAACATAGTTTTGGACATATAGTTTGCATCTTGAAGGTGGAAGAAACTTGGGACAGGACTTTGGACAGTTGATGCAGATTGTTTGAAACCCATGCTAGCTTGTTAATCCAGAAAAAAGTAAGAGAGCCAACATTACGGTTAGGAAGGAAAATATCACTGCTTCCTAGCATGTAATTTTACGTTGATTATTGTAAAGAAAGCAGAAAAGAGATTCAAAATTGGGAGTTCAGTCAAATAGGTGAGGGATACTACAGTACATCATAACATTAAATGCTAGTTTAGGCCAAAATGCCATTTTAACTACTAATAAAATATACGTTCAAGCAAACGTGTGAATTCATGCTAAAGTCTGCAATGACATGTGACACCAGTATGAAGTGGCATTAATTCAGGGACAGCTAGGGAGCTTGACACATGAGAATCCATTTCTGAATGTGTGTACATTTTATGTCCACAGCATACATAGTAGAAGGCTTTACCACAAGTGCTTAATGATCAGAGGTGTTCTGCTAGACTTGTCCATGCGAACAGACTAGCGACTCGGGCAGAAACCACGTCCACATTCAGTCCACCCACCAGAGTGCCTCTGTTTACGGCACAAAACCAGACACAGCTGATCATCTGGGTTAATTAGGTTGCTAACTGGCCCTAGAGGAAAGACATGTGGTTTGGTCAATGAGTCACGGTACCAATTGTTTTGGACTGGTGGTAGCAAGTATGTGCATGTGGCAAAGACCCCATTAAACCATGGATCCCAGATGTCAATAAGGCACTGTCCATGCTGGTAGTGATTCCATACTGGTGTGTGTTGTATTCTCAAGGCATTTAATGGGTCCACCTGCCCATATAAATATCTCACTGACTGATGGCCATTATGTTTCCCTGCTTGATTATCATCTGTAGTTCTTCATGGACTTCATGTATCTCCAATGATGGGATATTCCAGTAGGATAATGTGCCTTGCTGTGCCATGCCATTGGGCCCAAGTTGTCCAGAACTGGATAAATGAAATATTTACAGTACACACAGCACTGTATGTTTGAGGAATGTTAAATAATTGCATAACTTCAGAAACTGAATGTCCTTTCCACCTGGCACCCACCATCACAAACCAGTGTTCAACCTCACTCACAAAACATCTCACAACTTACACAGGTGTGGGTGTTACCAAGTAGTCATTTGAGGCAACACCACTTCACTATCAATTTACAAACTGATATCCCATGACTTTTGGCATGCGAGTGTACATACACTGCACATAGAATTGTGTGAAAAGACCTCTGTATGTAACTGTAACAGCCTGTGTTTGCATATTGGGGCTGAATTGGGTGTGTAATTTTTCTCCAGCACAGCTTAATTATCAGTGGAAAAAACAAGTGGCAAAACACAATTACATAACAATCAACTGCCACTGAAAGCAAACTAGCACTGTAATCAGGCACACACAGATACAGGCCAAACATCATACACTGACAGACAGACATGCAAAACATTCAACACCTTAAACACAAACATCTGATCATGGCCAACAAAAGTATTGATCATGATTTTTCTCTCTGCCTGTATTCCTTTTGTTTGTTCCTCCCTGCTGCCCCCTTTCCAACCCAAACTCAGCTAATCACATTAACTGGAGCATGTGCTGAATGAGCTGGCGGAACTGGGAGTAGGGGACAGATGGGTTTTAAACCCTCATTAATGGTTCCTGTTCTTTCTGGAAGCCAAAGACTGGCAAGAGATGTCTGATGGTGTACGCAAACAAGGGGCAAGCTGGTAGAAATGCACGTCTGCATGTGGGCAAATGACACAGAAACGGGAGGCAAAGTAAAGTCAAAAACAAAGGAACCACAGCTATTTATATATACTGAATCTTCTGTTAGCCCTGACCTAACAATAACCTTTTATATAAGGGTGAATATTTGATCACTTCCATCAGCAGGGACGACTAAAACCTGAATACAATGATTTACTCTCTGTATGCCTCACTAAAAACTCAAATGTTACTCATGTAATATACTAAAGTTGTGAAATTTGGACTTAAAACACACCTACTCAATTATAAGAAAGAATAACTCATTATTTAAACTGCAGTTCTATAAGGAATGTTTTTACTAAAATTGCTTTTGAATGCTACAATTGCTTCTAACAAGTCAATATTTTACAGTATCTTGTCCCGAGGTAATGTTGCTCAGTTCTTTCATTAAAACTAACTACAACAGATGCAGATTTGGCAGACCTTCCATCATCTCCCCAGCTCCTTTAGGGTAGGTGTAAAGGACTTTTCTTGGAGGAATGAGCTCTGATGCACTGAAGCCCGATCCAGTAACAGAGCTGCCACTCACGCCACCTGCTGAGGAGGACGAAGATGAAGCTGCCATTTTGCCTGGTGCTGTGTCCACACCAGGGATCCTTAAAACAACATTAAAAGACAGGATACACCAACAACTATTAGCTAATCATGTGCAACAACGGTTCATATACTACATTCATATAATGGATGAAAAACATTGCTTTTTGGAAGTAAAGCAAGATGACTGTAACTGATGTAGTGTAGTGATTAAAACTACCTTCCAGACTAGGGTTGGATTCCCAAGCTGGGCAAACAAATTACACAACATCCATAAGAGTTCTTGTGCAAGACTCCTAATACCACATTCTCCTACTTGTGGAACATGATTAAAATCACTCTAAATCATAATCCAAATGCCATAAATCGAATGCAAATGATTCAGAATAGAAAATTTGGAGGTGGAATAACAGAGGAAAGCCAAAGACAATAGACTTAATTTACTGCTGCTCTCAAAAATTCTAATGTAACTAATGAAGTCATGACTTGGAAAAACACTGCATGCAGGAAAGTGGAACTCCAGGACCAACCGACCCTCTGTTTTCTATTAAAGACCCATAAAAGCCCAGAGCTACTTTTGAATTTAAAAATAACAGAATCTGATTTATTAATTGAGCAGCTCATTTTACTCTGACTGGGATAAAGGCCACATGACTTTGTAAACACTTTGAGGTAAAAAAAAAAATAAAAACCCAATGTAACATTTGTCACAAGAAGATTTGAAGATTTCATTACTTGCTTTCATTCTTCAGTTGTAGAAACAAAGTCAGAACTGATTAAATATGACATGTTAAAGTATTTCAAGGGTCAAACGGGTGGGAACCAACCATTAGATGTGAAAAAACAAAACAAACCACTACTAAAATGTGCTGGCTTTGTCTCAAGGCCTGACCAAGCACGCCATCATTTTGGAAACGAGCTTTATGCACTGTCCTGTAACACATACAGGATGTTCAGCATGTGACACTTAGAGATTTCAGACTTCAGATCCAACTCTAATCCATCACCTGATCCCACTACTGCTGTTACACGTGAACATGCATCAAGATGTGCTATCTTTCAAATAAAATCAAATCAAAATGTATTTGTACAGTGCTCTTCACAACTGATGTCACAGAGCAGCTTTACAGAAATCTAAAAATAAAAAAGGTTATCAACACAGGAACAAAGGATAAGAAATAGACCCCCTAGTGAGAAAGCCAATGGGCAACAGAGCTGGAGAAAGAAACCTTGGGAGGGACCAGACTTACAAGTGTGACCTCATCTGGTCAAACTACTCATACATAGTTATTTAGTGGACACTGAACCCCACACATCTGTTCTATAGTCTGGTATCCTGATGTATTTTTCTGCTTTTGTTTTTTGTGTTTCTCTCCTCTTAATCTCCCTTTGTCTCTCTATAGGAGCAGGAACTGGTCTCTCCTGCTTGACCCTGTTGGCCTTCCAGATTTGGGTTGGAGCTGGAAGCTGTAGGAGGGTTGCTCTCCAGGAGCAGGGTTGGTGACACCTGCTTTAAAGGATCTGTGACACATGTGTCTTTATGGATGAAGACTAAATTTGAGAATTAGAGAAGTTAGTTTAGATAAGCACACTGTACACTACTGTGTTAGTTCACACACTCTGTAAGCTGTGTTCCAATACAGTTTGTTTGTGTTAGTTATCTAGCACGGTTTAGGAGCTGAGACTGGACTGTAACTTTCCACCAACACACACTAAACATCTGAAGGAGGCTAAGAAAGAGAAGAAGGGTTGCTGTGGAGTGTGTGGACAGGGAGAGGAAGCTCTCGCTGCTCTGTGCTGAGGTTTTAAAGCTCCTAACTGGAGTAAAAACACAGAGGGTGGAGTCTCCTCAGGTCCACCTCAGGGCTACATGCGCTACAGCTCAGCGGGTCGAAACAGATAAACCAACCAAATAAACAGAGGAACGACATTGTTAGTCTACTGTCTGCACTCCTCCGCTGTCAATTCACAGCATAAATACCTTCTCAGTCGCCAACAGTCGCCGTTTCTTCTCGAGTAACTGGAGCTTTACACAGCCAGCGCCATCTGCTGCGAAGGAGGACATCCGGTAAAAACCGGAAACAGGAAGGTATTTCATCTGAACTGTTTCTGTCCTTTTATTTTATAAATTGACTACATTTCTCTCTATTTTATGAACCGGCTGCGTTTCTCTCCATTTTATGAATAGTCTGCGTTTCTCTCTATTTTATGAACCGACTGCGTTTCTATTTTATTAACTGTCTGCGTTTCTCTATTTTACGAACTGTCTGCGTTTCTCTCTATTTTATGAACTGTCTGCGTTTCTCTCTTTTATAAACTGTTGCTATTTTTCAAACAGAAGCAGTCGATGAGCTTGAGCAGTGTTTCTCAACCCTGGTCCTGGAGGCACGTTTTTAGCTTTAACACAGCCCTGCAGCTCTGAAGGTCTTGTTATTGATCAGTTGAATCAGGTGTGTGGAGAACAGGGAAAGCTCTGAAATGTGCTGCGTAGCAGTGCCTCCAGGACACGCCAGAGTATGCTGTACTTTTGTTTATTGTGGAAATTCTTACAGCACCACACACCCCAGCCACATAAACAAACAGCAAAACCAAGTGTCAGAATGTTCTGTACCACACTGTTATGATCAGATAAGAATTTGCTATGAATATCCCTGGCATGCTGGGAACCTCAACAAGGTTACATATCATTAAAATAAAAAAAAGCATAATTGCCACCATGCATGATGATGGAGTGATAATGTTAGCAGCTGGTCCAACAACATCTAATCTAGCTAATGAATTCTAATGAGGTTATTTGGGTATGTTACTTCTGGGTAAACATTACATCCATGGCCAGGATCAAGACACTGTTGAATATTAGTATCTCACATTTGGTGATATGCTTGAAACCTGGGGCTGAGCTACAGCTGTACTTTCTAGCAATATAATGGTGATGTGTACCTGAAAATGTATATTGTCAGTTCTGAGTGGAACAGATTAATTTTTCATGTCTCTGCCAGTCTTCTCTACCTTATCAAAGCTTATTAAACTGTATATCTCTTGGTGTTAGTAGCATATTCCTTGTGTTTCTAGATTTTATGTTCAAGGTTGTTGACAATACATTTGCATTATGACTTTTGGCAGAAAGTCTTTTCTAGATTGATTTACAAAAGTGCTTTGCTGTTCACTCACAGCCTTAACTAGTTTGTAGAGGGTAGAACACAGAGATACCTCAATCTTAGATGCTGCCAAATACAAATGTCAGAATAGATCAGAATGGATACCTCTACACCTCAAGTTATAGTATAACTGTAAGTCCTTAATAGGTTAAAGGCTCTTGGTATTCAGTCTGCGTCTGAAAGCAGCAAGTGACTCTGACGCTGATCCACCCACCCAGTGGATGTTCGTTTCATCACTTTGATACCAGAACAGCAAAGAGTCTGGATCTTGGTATAGATTGGGTTTTGATCATTGCCATCAAGTATGGAGAGGCTAGTCCATTTTTAGTTTTGCAGGACAAGGTTTTGATATAGGCAGTTATGTGAAGTCAATGATGAGAACACTAACTATTAAAATGTTTGTAATTTAAGATTTATTCTGTTTCAGCAGCTATAGATCATCATGGAAATTTTACGACCTGCACTTATTAACATCAATGGGAGGATTTACAGAAAGAATCTCATTAAAGAGGAGCACTATGAAGATCAAGAGGAGGAGGATTTCTCATATTCTGGACCAGGTTTGTGTGGCCAAAATGAACATAACTATTTATGTTTCTTTCTGTGTGTGCAGGCTGTGGATGTTGGTGGGAACAAAAGTCTAGTTTTGGTTCCCATTTAGTTTCCAGTTCAGCCTTGTTGAACAGCATTGTTTGAAGTGATACGTTCTAATCATGATTTATTTGCTCTTTCAGTTACTGACCAGTGCATGGATGAACTCTGTGATGCTAGTAACATTGAAGAGACAGAGAAGGGATTTCGCTGTGCCATAAATGTTCCAAGTGTTCTTTACAAGTAAGTAAATTGGCTGTGACAAAAATGGATCTGTGTTCCTTATAGGGGAATTAATTTCAGTTTGACTAATTGACTAATCAGACAGTATGAACATTAAAATAATAATTTAAAAAACTTATATAAATTAAATATATCACTTTAAATGTAAGTGCCCTCAAAATCAGAATTGAATTCCACTTTACGATTTGGACGCAGCTGACGTTTATTAGTGCCCTAAAACGTAAAATAGGGATCCATTTCGGGCACAGCCATTGATTGTTTTACTGTCCTTTTTGAATTTCTTCATCTTTTACCATTATAGTTTTCAACTATATTTATCTTTGCAAATAGATATTATAGTTTGTATTTTGATTTGTGTTTTCAAAGGTACATAATTGGAAAGAAAGGAGAAACAAGAAAACGCCTGGAATCAGATACTAAAACTTCAGTCAGCATTCCCAAACAAGGAGTGGAGGGACAGATAGGTCAGATGTTGTTTTTACTTATTATTTCTCGATTCAAGCTGAAATTATTCTTTGGGTTCATAGCATCTTATATGGTGCATGGAGATGCACAGAGACTCTGCTTGTTCAATATCACAGAATGTTCAATCGGATGTTAGCATGTACAGAGCAGTGTGGTTATATGTGGGTGGTGCATTGTCATGTGGTGGATTGTATTTGGTTAGTGTTTTGTACAGTATGTTATGTCTCCACCGACTAAGGTGCATCTGTGTCTTTTGTGGTTTTGCAGTGATCACAGGACCTCAGAAGTCTGCAGTGGCATCAGCTTTAACTCGGGTTGAGGTTTTGATTGAGAGCTTCCGCAGGAAGCAGCCGTTCACTCATTTCCTGTCCTTCGCTCTGAACCACCCTCAGATTCAGGAAGGGTTCCAGCGGTTTAAGAAGGACGTATTGGAGCACTGTTCCCAGGTGGGCCAGGAGACTGTATTGTCAGTATTACAGATTATTTTCATTTTACCAAACTATATATAGAGACATGGATATGTACAGATAGATAGAGACTCATAAATGTACACATTGATGAATAGAATATACATTAATGTTGTACCTAATCTAATGAATAGAGAGTAGGGGTCTTTTGGGCTGGTGTGGCAACAGGTTGTTTGTTTGAACAATGGTTGTCATTTGTATGCATTCATAGTTATGATTAAATAAATTTAAGGCAAGATAATGAGCATAATGAACGAGCCTCTTGTTCTGAATGAATATACATGTGACTGAACTTTAGAGAGAACCTGATGTTCAGTCTGTTTCCGTACTCTCTGTAGGATGGAGGAGTGGATGACAGTATCTTTCAAAACCCTGCCAAGTTGCACCTTACCATAGGAACACTTGCTCTGCTGAATGAACAGGAAGTGATGCGAGCATGTGAGCTGCTGCAGCAGTGTCAGGGCTTCGTCAGGTGAGTGTCTGGCATTCAGTCTGCTTTCATAAACACTCACTGTCTAGTTGTGTACCAAATATCATAGTTAATTGGAATTTGTCCTGTGTTAAAGAAAAATTACTGTTTTCTTAAAGCTCTGGGCTGTATATATTTGCTTGGTTGGGTTTAGACATTTCAGTTACTGTAACAGCTCTGATTGTGCTTTACACTGTCCATAAATCTGTCAAAATACAGTAGAAGTAATTTGCATGTGTCCTGAAAAAAAGGTTATTTTTTATGAACGCCATGAAAAATTATTTATTTAATATGTGGTGATCAAAGCAGAGTTCTTGTTATTATGTAATTTTATCATTTAAATATCACATTTTACTTTGACTTGCTACAGTGGTCAAACAGAGTATTAAAACTTGGGTGTAGGAGCTTCACTCTTAAAATATAAAGATGCTTCAAAGAGTTCTTTGAGCAATGCTAAAGAAGAATGAGATTTGGTTCCATAAACAACCATTTTTGTAAAAGAGTGAAAAGATAATTTGAATGGTTAAAAAACTTTTACATTGACTATATTATCATTTAAGTGTTTCTTCACATATATCTTTCTTTTAAATTTTTTCTCATTGGAACCAAAATAGTTCTTCTAAAGCATCACTCAAAGGAGCTACTCACTTTGTAGCACTCATGATTACATACTACTGGTAAACATGGAAATATGGTGGTATTTCCCATATATTATGTTTCCTTTATATATGTTTCTATTGAAAATGGTCTCTCTTTTTATCTCATGACATTTCGTGTTGTGTGTGTGTGTGTGTGTGTGTGTGTGTGTGTGTGTGTGTGTGTGTGTGTGTGTGTGTGCGCAGGGACATAACAGAACAAAAACCTTTAGGTCTGGAGGTAAGAGGGATTGAGTACATGAATGATGACCCCTCCATGGTGGATGTCTTGTATGCTAAGGTCAGCGCTCAGGATGGATCTGACAAGTAAGCTCCAAAATGTGGTCAATGACAAAAGTCTACAGTGCTTGTACTGCTCTATATTATGCAGTAAAATGGCAAGTGAATATCCTGTTGTTGAAGCAACATTTGTTGGAGCAGCTATATTTATACTCAATTCCATTCTTTGTTTTTGCTGCTGAGGTTCAAATTGAATGAATAATGAATAAGGCTGGTTGCAGTGACACACCATTATAATGATTTATTCCAACAGAAGAATCAATAAGGGTGAGATAAAATGATTGTCACTTCCAGCATTAATTAACTATATACAAGTTACTTATAGAATATTTTAGAATAGAATAAAGTAGAATATTATAAAAGTTCATTTGTGTTCATTATTTCATGCAAAAAAGTTTATATTCATTACATGTAAAGTGACCTATTTCATCACTGTTTGTTTTGCTGTTGATCAGTCTGGTTTAAAGCTCATTATCAGAAATCCAGAATCTCAGATTGTAAGAAGATTTTATTTCAAGTTTGACTTAATGAGTAAGCAAACAGCATCAAAATTAAGTGTATCATCGCTTTATATATAATATTAAATGTAAGGAATATAACCTATATGACAGTTAAATGAATTAAATAATGAATCATTTTTTTTCACAATCTTGCACTTTTACTGTTGTACACTTTTGGACATATTTAGAATCTGGAACTTGTTTTTCATATTGTGTCAAAAGACAAAGTAATGTTTTGGGTTTTTTTACCTTTTTTTTTTTTTTTTTTTTTTTTTTTTACACTTTTTTACACAAACGTGTCTGTGTGTAGATTGCAAGAGATAGCAGACAGAGTGGTGGAACATTTTGTGGCAGCAGGGTTGATGGTGAGGGAGTGGGACAGAGTGAAGCTTCACGCCACCGTCATGAACACACTGTTCAGAAAGGACCCCTCAGGTATGTGTGCCAAACAGCTGAAATAGCCTGAACTTCAGATTACCCGTCCTTCATTACACAGTGTACCATACAGTCTGTACCAACAACACAGAATCAGATAATGTTCTCTATGTAACCACATTCTTAACACACACACACACACACACACACACACACACACACACACACACACAGATGAACAGATATCAGCCCTGGGCCTGGACTGTGTGGCCTGCTGAGTAAATGGAATGTTTAAATGTTGATAATGTAATACTACATCCAGTTTATTTACTCAATGCAAACCAAAAGAAGCATATTGTTTTATCATGATTCAAACAGTGACAGAGTGCTGTTGATTAGAAAAGCAAAGTAAGTTTTCTGGAGCATTTATTTTGCTCCATTCATCATGATATTATGACAATGTTAAAAACAACTGCCAGATTCAAACTGTGTCAAAGTTAAACGATACAACAGTGTCAAAATCTACTGGAGGACTTCAAGGCTGAAGTTGGCTACTTGTTTTGTACAAGCAGCTGATATTAAATTCCTGAGTACATGGTGGATGAAAGTTCATGGCGAGAGAGTCCCAGTTCATGGACAGAGAGCTTTGACATTATGCAATCTATTTTATAAATTATACTAGCTAATCTCATACTACCAACCTGAAACACACCCTCATCCTCTATGATTTGCCTGCTATAAAAGAAAGTCTGTGTGCTTCAGGGTGTGGGGAAGAGGACAAATGATTGTCTATTTTTCAAGGAATCATCATCAAGGGATTCAGTGAATCCAACACCGAAACAAGCAAGCCACTCTCATAAGTATATGACCTCACTCTGCACTTAAGAGCTGTCAGCAGGCCTAAATCTAATAGCTGCCACCCGGATACCACAGTGAAGAGGTGACCTGCATTGACAGCAAAGCCACATTCTTAAAACTTATGACCATCGGTTTCTGCAGTGATGATGCTAAGCCCATTTCTGAAATTTTGCTGTGTGTGTGTGTGTGTGTGTGTGTGTGTGTGTGTGTGTGTGTGTGTGTTTTAGTGAGTGAGTGAGTAAGTGTTTTTGTGAGCAGGGCAGGGTGTTTTCAGCTCCGGTAACAAAGAGCTCATTGAGCTGCTGTAAGTGGAAGGTAGCCAGCGCTGCAGCAGTGCTAACAGACGCATTGCTTTCTAAAGGGAGCCTGGTCGTGTTTACTGGCTGCCGTGTACGGCTCTGTTTCAATAAGCAGCTTGTTTCATTCATTTGTTGTTGTTGTGGTGGTAGTAGCTGCATTTGTGTTGATATTAAGGAGAAACAGTGCTGTTTTCAGTTTGAGAGAGCTGAATAAATCCAGTTATTCACCTTCCCCGACCTTCTAAATTTCCACCGCCACGTTTCTCACAAACAGAGCAAAATGTGTTTTATTTGGTTTATAAAATATTGTGGTGCTCTGTGGCATGTATCTGTGTTTCTTCTGTTCTCTTATGGTTGTCCTTTGGTTTCTCAGCCGAGGATAAAGGAGGCCCGGGACGACAGAATATGAAAGATCGAGAAGCTTTTGATGCCAGAAATGTTTTGGAGGTAAGAACTGGTTAAGACTAAGATAAAGCAGGCGTAACCTGTCTGAGAGTAAACACACACACATTTGGTGTTTAGAGCAGTGAGGAGTGGGGAGCAGCCACCTCAGCACCTGGGGGGGGGCAATTGGAGATTTGGTGCCTTGGTCAGGGGCACTTTAGCCATGAATGCCCATCCTCAGATTACCCATTTCTCTGACCTTGCGTTCCCTTACATTGTAGTCTTCCTGCAAAGAACCAAGTCTGTTTATCAAATTTTATTTCACAGTTTTTATATATTTATGTCTATTTTTTAAAACTTACCATAAAATTTATCTTATTGTTTAACCCCTTAACTTCAAATACTGATTTCACTGTTAACTGTCAAATTTGTCTGTATACAATTGTGAATATAATCAAAAGTGACAGTACTAAATAATAATGAACAGTGAAGCTGTATACCTTTAACCCGGGGTGCTCAACCTTCTCCACCTCACGGCCCACCTGTTTATAACTAGAAAGAATAATGGCCCACAATTGTTGTTGTCTTGTTATTTTTTCCGACACTGAAAACATGAGAATTGGAGTCTGAGCAACCTCTTAAAAATGGCGTGTCTTCATGAAAACATTTGTCCGAAATGACAAGATCATCAGACAATACATCTAGTTACGAAATGCGCACTTTTTAAAATTCTATCTAAAAGTGGTCTCTTTAGTATGTCAGACCCCATGTTGACAATCCCTCTACTTATGCCATCACATCATATCTGACGTAGTATGGGTTGTACATGCAGATTATTATATTTTGGCTTTTCTGAGGAACAGTGTAACCATTCTTTGTTTAAGAAACTTTTACATCTCTGGTTCACCACCTCTGCATTGTCTCAAACTGATGATGTTTAATTCTGGCATACAAAATATGTATTC
Source organism: Acestrorhynchus altus (assembly GCA_034509495.1). Lineage (NCBI taxonomy): Eukaryota > Metazoa > Chordata > Actinopteri > Characiformes > Acestrorhynchidae > Acestrorhynchus > Acestrorhynchus altus. The sequence continues at coordinate 8,510,395 of CM067510.1, read as the reverse complement.
TGTATGCAAGTATTTTTAAACACAAATAACAAACAAAAAACCCCCCGAAATGATCTTTTAGAAATACTGTTACACAAACACATACTCTCTCATAACTGAAGTCTATACATTTCTGCCAACCCACAGATGATTTGTGCCTAATGCCCCCTACTGGCAATGACAGAATTACAAGTTGTTTTTTGGACCCAAACAAGTGCACCCTGTTAGCACCATGATTCACTGCCAGTGGCATAACTACAGGCAACACAGGTGAAGCAATCACTCTGGGGTCCCATAGTGTGGGGCAACTGTAGGAGGCTAATGTTTTTGGACACTTTATTGCTACTTATAAGTCTATAATATACTCATAGCTATGATAATAGTATATTTAAACTATTAGTTTACATTAGAACCTTTGTCACAGCAGTACTAATGAAACTAATGAAATGAACAAGGTATATTATTTAATAAATATAAATTTCCTGTAGGGGCATATATATTTTTTTAACCTAGTTACACCAAGGATCAGATTCCTCAAAATCATAACACTTCTTTCCAGATTCTGTCTGGAACAGCAGTAAACAGTGTAATTAATTTTTTGTAGAGCTTTTTTGCTTTGTATGATGCCTAAAAGGCAACTCATTTCAGTCATTATCCTGTTGACTTGTTTATACATATTTTGAACAGTGAAATTCGTGGAAGTCTGTTAGAAGAGAACATGCACATACGTTCAGTGGAATTCACCTGGAACTGTTCCAGTATTATTACATACTGTACATGGTTTTCATAGAAACAGTATCTGGTGTCTTAAAGTACGTGGAACGCCTGCCAAAATTTGCAGCATGCATTCATTCACATGTAACCGAGCACATGTGCTCACGTGTGTGTCTTCACTGCACAGATGATTTGATCACTGTATGTGTTGCACGCATGTGGTCAATGAGTGTTTGTTTATTCTTTGTCTTTTTTAAAATGATATTCTCTCTCTTTCTCTGTCCCTCTCTCTCTCGCTCTTGCTCGCTCTCAGGTGTTTGGAGAGTTTTATTTTGGATCTTGTGAGCTGAACTTGGTACAGCTCTCTCAGAGGTTTTCATCTGACTGTACAGGATATTACTCTTCAGCAGGACATGTCACCTTCTCCTGAAATGCTGCTTTATTTCCATTGATAAGCTCATACTGAGTCTTCTTTGTCAAGAATATATATATATATATATAAAAAATATATGAAGTTTCCCACCATTGTGGATTTTGAAAGTGTATATAGTCAACATGTTTCATTGAGTTACTGTGTCATAATTCATTGAAAAAATAAAAAGGTTTCCTCTGATTGGTTGGACGTTCTACATATTTTATATCTTAACATGTATTTTGTTACCTCATTTGGTAAACAAGTCCTAAGCAGAATTACTGTATTTTTTATTATTAAATGACATAAATTCATGCCAGCCTACAAATAAAGTGGGCAAACTATGCACTAATTCATGAATAAAGTGTGCTACTATAGTAGTACTATAGTCACAACTCAATAATAGAGGCACACACAGATAAGGGTGAATAGCCGACGTGCAGTGTGTTCGTGTTAGCTCTAGTAATTACTATTTTCTCTCTGTTGTTTTGTAGCATTTTGTCCCCTTGGAGCTGTAAGTTTCTATCTGTATCTTCTGAACAGTTTTGAGATATTGGACCTTAAAGTCTTTATAGTGACATTGACATACTGTATATCTGTTTTCTAGATAAAGAGTCTAAAATGTATGTAACTTTAAACACTTCTCACAATATTAAGAACTTATGCACAGAAGAAGAATATGCAAATAATTTGATAATTCACATTATCAAAATGTCAGAGAGAACCTTATAATTCCAAGGGGACTATTTGTCTTAGTATGTTAAAAAAGTCTGTTCTTTTATTATCTGTTTAAGAAGATAAAAAATGGACTGGCAGTGGCAAACAGTCAGTGGAATGCCAAGTGGACCAATATATCAAGCCAGTGGACCAATATATGCTTGTTATCTTGGTACAATGATGTACAATATGTTCTGTACAAACTTCAGTGATACAGAAATTGTGATTTGTTTGAACATTTATAAAAATATGAGACTAGACCTTGGTAAACATAATGTTTATGAAAAAGTATTACCTAATATAGATTGACTTAGCTTACTTAGATGAAATATTCCTAGATATTAGGAATATATTTTGGTCAGAAATAAATTGTACTGTTAGGACTGCATGAACGATGAAAAACGGGCTTATAGCACAGATACTGAAATATGAAATAAGGAACTTTGTCAGAACCATTGCTTAAAACATACATCCTTCCACGGCTTCCAAAAACAGCTTTCTTTTTGAATACAAACCTTCTTTAGATTTTGCAAGAATTTGGTCCCAAATGCTTGTATAATATACCTGAAGTGGTGCATATTGCCAGTAAATCAAGTCGGTTTTTATATTAGTAATGTGTTTTATATCCGTAGGCCACAAGAAATAGCTGTGCGTTCACATTTCAGTTAGTTTTAACACATTTCGATGAAATGTGATTAAAAGAACCAAACCTAATTCTACGATTCCACTCTGGACTTTCAATCCCACACCTTTATCTCACATCCTGGGATGTAACTGATGCGTAACCTAAGACCTATATGCCTTTTGTCATCTATAGATGACAATATATAATTGAAATATATAATAGATAATTGAGCTGCACTTGCAAACTTGTGAACACTAATCAAATTGCACATTTTAGACCACCTGAAAAACTAATAAATATTATTGTTGCTTTTTCCATAACATGTTGCAGTCGCATGTCCATTCATCTTCATCATCATCATCATCATCATCATCATCAATCAGAGAGATGCAGAGTGATCAACTAATAAGAGGAATCAGCTTTGCTTCAGTTTGGTTGGACTAAAAGCCTTCTCTGTGACATGCTTTTGCTTATTTCAGTGTAAACTATTCAGTGGAAGTTCCATGAAGTGAGAACTGCAGAAAAATCATCCTGAAGAAGTTCACTGCTTGGGAAACTTGTGGTGTCTCTGCAGGGTGGCATGCTGGGACACGCTCAAAGCAGCAAGAGCTTGAGGCTTCACTGCTGATGGGCCTCAGCCTGAAACTACTGTTTTCACCAAGGTTGTCTATGTCTTCTCCTACTTCTACAGCCTTTTTGTTCTCCATCTTTCTCTTCTATTTCTCCCCTGTTTTCACTTTCACACGGAGTGATCTCAGCGATACAGGTTTCTGCTCTCTTAGAAGAATAACTTCTAAAGCTTCAGCAGCACAGGCCTCCTCTGTTTGTATGCCTCAATGTGTGTTGTGTAGTTCTTTGCTGAGATGTCCCATCGATCACCATGTTTTTCTTCTGGATTTGATCTTATTTCTGTCTTAGAGCCTGCTGTGTCTGCTCCAATCACCATTCAGACGGGGTTCACATTCAGCCCAGGTGATTTATTACTTTTAAATCAAGCTCCCTGTCAGTTTTAGCCTCTTACACTTAATATATGAAAGACATAAGTGATAATTCTCCATCACCAGGCATTTTCCCCACTACGTACGGCTCCAGGTCAGTAAAGATGTTGTATTCTATCTATTTATTATAACTAGTTGCAAAGACTGAATGATATATAAGAAAAAAGGACAATAAATATTATGTATTATTTAAAGCATTGGGCATTTTCACCAGGTTATGTCAGATTTACTGACCTAATAGTGGGAAGATATCCTTCTTCTTTTTCAGGTGAATTTGTTTGTAGTAGCTCTGAAAAGCAAAATACACCACTGCAGAAATCCAGTGTCTCAGATTATTAGAATATTACATAAGATATGTAAGTCATTGCAGGATGGTGCTAAATCCTGGGAATTGGCACCTTCAAGACTGCCAGCCAAGCATGAAGTGCTGTAACATCTCCTGGTAGATGCTGTGTTGACTCTGGATCAACACCAGCAGATGACATTGCTTCCTAAACCATTACAGACTGCAGTAACTGTACACTGGACACCTTGGATTCCATACCTCTCCACTCATCCTCCAGACTACAGAAGCTTGAGGTGAGAGTCTAGGACTCTTGATATACAAATTGTCTCTGGTTGAGGAGTGGCTTGATATTAGGAATGCTGCAGTTGTAGCCCCATTCCTGAAGATGTGTGTGGTGGCTCTTGATGGACTGACACCAGCCTAGTCCACTCCTTGTGAAGATCTCCCAAGTTCATGAATTGATTGACAGTCCTCTCAAAACTGATCATCCCTGTTGCTTGTGCACCTTGTTTCACCTTTTTCCTTCTAATCAACTTTCCATTTCTATTCTTTGGATAGCCAGCATTGACCTTGTGTGGCTTACCCTCTTTTTCAAGGGTTTTGGTGATCATCTTCTGGACATGTCAGCAGTCTCCCCGGTGATTGTGGTTACATGTGCTGATGTGCACAGTATTTATAGTATTTGAACTGCAATTTAGTCAAATGAAAAATGAAATATTCTAATAATTATGTGTGATTATATATATAGTATCACACATTATTAGAATATTTCATTTTTGTGCATTTTGTGTCATGGACAGAATTATACAGAAAACTTTAAATTTAAAGTTTAACTTTAAATTTTATTGATATGTTCTAATATTGTTTATTGAATGATGTCCTGTTTCCAGATGGATTGACACATTTTATTGGAGGATCTAGAAGTCAGTTGGTGGCCTGTAGGGGGCCTCATAGAACCTAACACCAGCACTGCAATTTAAGGAGATACAGATTAACTGAAAGGCAAGAAATGTGCACCTCAAATGGCTCTTTTTTGAAATACAGAATGGTGGTCTTCTTAGTCCCTCTGGTTTAGGCACAAGTTCTTTGTTCATAAAGACACAATTGGAATAGCACTCATTAAAAATTTGTAAAAAGGAAAGGATTTTGTCATTCTGGCCTTTAGTTCACCTGCTCAGATTAGTATGGGTAGCAGTTTGCACAAGTGTGTGGTATGAAATGAGCCATGAATGTGAAAATACACATTGTCGCTTGACATTGTTTTAGTTTTCCTTTGACTTTCTTCCTCTCCCTCACTTTATCATGACTGTGCTGCAAGCAGAGCTGCATACGGTTGGCACTGTGATCATACATTATGGGATGATTAAATTTAGCATATACACCAATCATCCATAGCATTATGAACACCTCCTTGTCTCTACACTTACTACCTATTGAATTAGTTCCATTGACCATACAGGTGCAATTTGTTGTGCAATTTCTCTGCATACTTTCTTATCCTGATCTTTTCACCCTGATCTTCAGTGGTCAGGACCCCACAGGACCACCACAGAGCAGGTATGTTGTAGGTGATGAATCATTCTCAGTGCTGCAGTGACATTGACATTGTGGTGGTGTGTAAATGTGTGTGGAGCTGGTATGAGTGAATCAGACACAGCAGTGCTGCTGGAGTATTTAAACATTCTGTCCACTCAATGTCCATTCTATTAGACACTCCTATCTTGTTGCTCCACCTTTTAGATGTAAAGTCAGAGACAGAAGCTCAGCTGTTTCTGCGCAGTTTGCATTGGTCATCCTCTAGTGCTTTATCAGAGCTCACAGGACGCTGCTCACAGGGCGCTGTTGGCTGGAGTTTTCTGGTTAGTGGACTGTTCTCAGTCCAGCAGTGACACTGAGGGGTTTAAACACTTCAGCAGCACTGCTGTGTCTGATCCTCTTGTACCAGCGCAACATACACTAACACACCACCACTGTCACTGCAGTGCTGAGAATGACCCACCACTCACATAATACCTGCTTTGTGCTGTTCTGTGGGGTGCTGATCATTGAAGAGCAGTGTAAAACGAGGCTAACCAAGGACGCAGAGAAACAGATGGACTGCAGTCTGTAATTTTAGAACAAAGTCCTCCTGTATAGAATAGGTAGTAAGTGTAGAGACAAGGAGGTGGTCATAATGTTATCACCCATATCATTATGACCACCTCTGGTGTATGTAAGGGATTGAATCCAATCAAGTGAATTAGTGAAGAATTATATGTAAATTGTTAAATATCATCTTTCAGTCCTTTTCATTGTTTCTACAAAATGAGACTTTCTAACAGTTCCAGGCATTTTAGACAATTTTCTTTTTTTATTTCTGAATGGAAATACGAGATTTGGCTGAGTGTTCTGTGCTCCCTCCTATGTCCACAAGTAATATTGTCTCCTTAAATATAGATATACTAATCTGACATTTGCCATTTGAACCGTTTGCTGCCTTCCATGTCTTTTTTAATCTCCCTCTCTTTCTGGCTAATTAGTCAGCTCTCTTCCTCCCAAGGCTGGAGCATCCTCCCCAAGAGGATTCAGCCTGATCTTGCGTCTCCTCCAATAGGCCGTGATTAATGAGCTCTCTTTGCTGTAGGCCTCGTCGCTTGTGCAGCTGCAAACTGAACAGGGGAGAAAAACACGCTTCTGTGCCTCTGTTCAAATGATGTTTTGATTCATTCCTATACTACTTTTGAGGTTTAGTTGGCTTGAGTCTTGTTGGTGTCGTGTAGGAGGAGACATGATTTTCATATGCTGTTTGGGAAGCCTAAAGTTTCTGCCAACCTGGAGGAGAACCTTTGTTGAACATTCTTATGCCATGATGACAAATATATACATGGCCATTTTCCTACTTCTCTTTATCCCACACTAAGTCTGATGAAGGTAAACGACCTCTACTAATGTGCCTACTTAAACTCTCTTTGAAACTCTCATGAGTCATTTACACCATTTAGCTGATGTTCTTATCCAAATTGAAATACAAGGATACATATTACAGAGGTGAACCAAAGTAATTTTATTGGTGTAGTATCAAAACGAGGTCTCCCACGTGGGTGGCTTGGTGGCTTGGTGGTTAACACATTTGCCTCCCAACACTGAGGTCTAGGGTTCAAGGTCCTATCTGGGTGGAGTTTCTATGTTCTCCCCATGTCTGTGTGGGTTTCCCCATTTCCAGGTTCTCCCTGTGTCTGCATGGGTTTCCTCCCACATTCCAAAAAACATGGATCAGGTGAATTGGCTACTCTAAATTGCCCTGGTGTGTGTGAATATATATGTGTGATTGTGAGTGAATGCCCACATCTGGATTCTGTCCTGGGTGAACCCCCCCAATGCTTGATGCAGTCCTCCAGGTGGATGGTTGGTTCCGGAAGAGAGTACACTGTACACAATTGACTGCCACTTTGCGTGGTTCACGAGTTGGCTGAGTGTGATTGTGTACAGTGTTGACTGTGAAGCAGATCCTTGGGTATCTAGAAAGGCATTATATAAATGTACCTAAACTAACCACATGGTTTGTCAGCTCACTGGCAGGTTTTGGTATTATCCACTGCATCTCACCACCTGGATTGCCCTCCAACAAACTGAATAGGCAGATGTACTTGCACTGATGTTTGTGCCATCACAAAAACACTGGATTAATAATGGTTTTCATTTATGGATTGCTAATTAACCACATGTTTGCTTTACATATCACTATGCTCCAACACACAACAATATCCATTTAGGTGTGATACAAACAATCAAAGGAATACTCTAAAGAAGATTCTTATTTAGGTTTCAAGTCCCAACAACAATTTGGTTTGATTTCTGATTCACAATTTGGACAATATTTAATATCTAGAATTTTTAATGACATACCTGGAGCCAGTTCAGTGAGGAAGGTTTTTTTTCAGTCAGATTGAATGTTTCATTATGAATGAACCCATGTAAACTAACTCATTTTTCTTTAATGTTTACAATTTTATTACATTAACTCTGGAAATGAATCATTGTCAGAGTTAATTTAATACTTTTGATATTTCTAGCCAAGTTACTATTTTGGAGGTTTTGTTCCAGCAGAAACAATATATATCATACACTCTGTTCAGTGCACATGTTGCAATAGAACATCTAAACAAGCCTTATTGCACTTCAGAACTTTGGAAGTTCTGTGGACTCATGAGGTTAAAATAGAACTCCTTGGCTTCAACGAGAAAAGGTATGTTTGGAGAAAAATAGGGGAGCAGAATTTCATGAAGAGAACACCTCTCCAATTGAGCATGGAGGTGGATCAAGCATGGTTTGGGGTTATGTTGCAGCCTGTGGCACAAGGAACATTTCACGAGTAGATGGAAGAATGGATTCAATGAACTTCCAGCAAATTCTTGAGGCAAACATAACTTGAAGTTATGAAGACATTTGAAGAGAGGGTGACTCTACAAATGGATAGTGATCCTAAAAACACCTCAAAATCCAAAACAGACTTCCTCAAAAGGTGTAAGCTGAAGGTTTTACTCTTCATTTAATTTTCAACTTGATTAAATGTTTACAGTAAGTAATTTGGCCAGGGGTGCCTAAGGTTTTGCTTGCCACTGTAAATATATTTCATATACTTATATGAAATATACACTTTACTTTTGAATTTGAATATATGGTTTCAAATAGACAAGTAGTCCAAAATGAACTGAAAGTAAACATATTACATTACTTTAATATAGAAATCCTTTGAATAGTGTTACAAATATAAGTTTTGAATCAGTGATCAATAATACATTTTTAAAGTAACCCACCCAACCCTGCTTACATCTCTGCAGTGGCTGTTGATCTATTGGCACGTTGTTGTTTCATGCACAGTGTGACCACACAGAACTGCAGAGATCAGCACAAGCACAGTAAATATAGATGTGGGTTTAGCCATTTAAATAAGTCAATCAATACTTGCAGTAATGTGTAGAAATAGGGGTAAGTGTTGGGAGTAGCTTCATAAGGACTGCTGCTGCAGCAAGAGCTTTAGTGCTGTCATGTGACTGGCTGGTGAGATCAAACGAAGAGCCTCTCAGGTTCACTCTTCTCCTGAGACAGAGATACAGCTTTACTAACATCACAGCTCAGAGCTCAGGGAGCAGAGGAGTGGCTGCTTTGCAGGAGATATGGGAGGCTTGACTAACTTTTAATCTAATGTAATGTCACTTAATTTAATCTAATTTCCCAGCACTCTGTCTGAGATGTGGTCTTATCTGACTTCTGTGCTCGACTCATTTGTTATGGGTCTCCAGCAGATGAATCCCCCTGTTTAAACCTTCTTCATGGAGGATATTAATTCAGTGCTGTGTTGATCTTTTTCATCTGGTCCTGTTTGCTTACTGGTCTGGGTGGTTGGGTGATAATGTGAGAGAGGGCTCTTTTCACTTTGAACAGCTTGCAAAATGATGTTGAATAATATGTAATATTATTGAAACAAAATGCAGTTTTACAGAGACCATCCGTTTCCTAGCTGACCTCCAACTGTAAAACAGTGGTCTGAGTTGAAGAGCAGGAGTGTCAGAGTTTCATAATTCACTGTAAACTGAGAGAGAGAGAGAGAGAGAGAGAGAGAGAGAGAGATGGATGGATGGATGGACAATTAATCAATCAATCAATTTTTATTGATCCCTTTGGGAGAGTTCCCTCAGTGAAATTAACAATGTGTGAAGAACCTTTTAAAGATCTAAAGAACCTTCACTTGCTGCACCTTTATTTGTCCATTTTTTATAAATATATACTGTAATTGCAGCAGTTATAAAACATTCAATATAGTTTAAGAGAATAATGAATCTATAAACTAGTTATTAAAATAGTTATTATTATACAATTATAACAACAACATTAGATTACATACAACTCAAGGGATGGATTAAGTATCATGCTCATAAAAGATTTAGGTTGGTTTAGTTGGTTGTTTATTCTTGTTCCTCTCATATCTAAAGCAAACAAAAAATGCTCAGATTATATATGAATTATAAAAAGGTGCTGTATAGAGAGGCAGAGGTAGAGATCAGTACCCAGAACAAGCTGAAAAATCATTCTAGTGCATTAGTGAGCCAAACACTACAAAGTACCCATGAAGTTTTTTTAATCAGCTTTTTTAGCAGTGATTTAAAATGTTTTTGAAATGGTAATTTGACCTTTGGAGTATTTTCTGTCTGCACTGCTTTACTAAATTAATCAACCAGTGTCACTTTCTGTGTGAGTGAGAGGAAAGCAGAGGACAGCTGTTATGACTAGTATAGTAACTACTGACTGTTTATTAAAAGTTAATAGATGATCATAACTGAATTTTATTCTTCCACCTGACAATGAATATATGGAATTTCATTGTAAAGCGCAACAGCTCATACAAAGACCAGATGTGTGAGGATCTTTACAGTTTGAATAAAACATTCTATCAGTTTAATTGGTGTTTCATAAAAGCCCCCCTCACTAAAATCTGGAAAGAAAATGGGAAAAAATATGGAGACTGACCATGACTGGACTGGAGAAGCAGGTTTTAATTTAATCTATGCCAGATTATGCCAATTTGCACTTGTATTTTTGCTCAATTTGTACCTCTTGTTAGTGGATGGATAGTAGTTAAGTCATATAAGAGCTCTGATATGAACTTTGAATGATGTCTCTTCAAAGAAATTTGCTGCTATTAAAAGTTGTATGGTCTTAATGTTATGCCATTATTCATAATGCAGACCTTTGGGGTCATTTTTGAGGTAATTTGTGGGTGGTATGATGCTTGATGGTTAGAACTTTTGCCTCCTAGTGCTGGGGTCATGGGTTTGAGGCCCTGTCTGGGTAAAGTTTCCATGCTCTCCCCGTGTCTGTGTTGGTTTTCTTCATGGGCTCTGGTTTCCTCCTACATTCCAAAATCATGGATATCAGGTTAACTGGCTACTGTGTATGTATGTATTTGAATGAATGTATGTCTGTATGCCCAGATATGGACATATGCCCTGGGTGGCCCAGTGCTCAGTGCAGTCCTCCAGGTGGAGTCATTTCCTCTAGAGAATATGCTGTGCACAATTGGCTGCCACTTCTCACCAGTATGATGGTTGAGTGCTGAGTGGTTTTTATAGAGTGCTGAGTGTAAAGCTTGCTTGCACATTCCAAAAAAGCACTGTATTAGTGTAATATTCATTCAGGAAGACCATCCCCCTCCTTCAGAGCACCTGGTGAAATAACCATGTAATAACCAAGTCAAAATACTATATATGATAATAATTATACTCACAAATGTAATATTTATTTATAATGTACTTACTTATAGCTCCAAACTATCTACTACTTGTTAGCTAACTTTATTAATGTTCCAGCCATTTCCAGGAGATTCGAAGCATTCTGCTGGTCTTCTCAGTGCTGACACATCTGCAGGCAGCTGGAGCTGATGGGGGTAAGAGCTGCTGTCAGTGACTGGCTGCTGCTGACCTCGCACGGCGTCCTGCTTCAGCTCTCATGAGTGACAGCTGTCTGAGAGGCCAGGAGGAATTTAAGCAGGATAGAGGAGAATGACCAGCTCATATTTTATTCATGAACGTCCCTGATGTGCCACTAAAAGTTATGCCTACATCTTAACACATCGGAGCTACGCATTTTGCTTTATGTTACTGCTGGAAAGAGCAGGGGTAGGTTATCATATCATAAATGCCGCCAAACCACTAAATGCTGAAGAGGGCATGAGCTCAAAAATGCACATTCAACAGTTAATGCTTGTAGACAACTTAACTGCTTTATCGTGTGATGAAGAGGCCATGTGGCTGTATCTGCTGCGCTCAGCCCACTCAGTAAATGAGTGTATAGCACAGTGTTAAAGCCACAGGCTTATTTTCCTCAAACACATCTGCTCTGCACTGCTCCTCTCCCACAACCCTTCACCATCAATTACTTCTCCTCTACATGTTCATTCAGGTTCCATTCACAAGTGTCAGTTGTCTAAATCTTCATAGCTGCAGACGATTCCATTTTTTAAGACTTCAAATGCAGAAACAGTGTCAGATTCAAAAGGAATTGTAACACGTGGACTGTTATAATTCTGTACACTACTAAGATCTAAGGCTTCTTCAGGAGTTCTTTAATAATGATTCTATGCAGAATGTTGACAACTCACAGCCAGCTGGAAGCCTTGCCAAAAGACACAGCACATGGCTGCAGGATGTCCTGCACATATCGCTGAGCTGTTAGTGTCCCTCGTATCATTACTAGGGGTGTAAGATAGTGTACCGCTCCACAGCAAAGGCAGGATTGACATGCTCACCATGAGGCCTGCATACTCACACCCGACCATTGTTGGATCCTAAACACATCATGGATTCTTCACTAAAAACAATACAATTTCAGGCAATACCAGTCCAGGTTTCTCACTCAAGACACCACTGCAAATAAGGGTGACAGTGGCTGGTTGTCAGTGGCTGGAAAAACAATGAGTGCCATGACACCAAATTTCCTTTTCATCGAAAACAACCATCCTGCTTCTCTCAGTCTAATAATGTGCTCTCTCTCTCTCTCTCTCTCTCTCTCTCTCTCTCTCTCTCTCTCTCTCTCTCTCTCTCTCTCTCTCTGTCTGTATCTCTCTCTCTCTCTTGCAGTGTGCTTTAGAGGCAGCACAGAAAGTGTTTTTATGTTATCTAGTGCCAAGACACATTGTCTAATCAGACTAGAATCCTACACATCTGAAATGTAACCTTGTGCTGACTTTTGCAGCAATTCTATCTCAGAGCATTTTGTTTTTTGTCATTGATGGTATGTAACACCAGGGTGAATATCACAAGGGTGATACTAGTTCATATACTTCATTTCTTCTGCTGTAATAACAGTTCTGTTCTTCTGGAAATGTTTCACATTAGAAGGTTGGGATGTTCATGTGAGGACTGGATTGCATTCAGTCTTCAATATACTGGTCAGATCAGACACTGATTCTGGATAATCACTTCTGGATCAAAGATGTCACTCCCGATCATCTCAAAGGTACCAATAGAGCTTTATCATTCCAGAAAACACAGTTTCACTGCCAAAACCCAAGAATCAAACTGATACTCGGTACTGGGCATTAAGACTCATGTATGGCTGCTCCAGAGCACCTCTTTCTTTTGTAAATGCTTTTTTGTATGCAGAATGGTTCAAAAAATCATTCAAAATGATGTGCACAATAAAATGTCTGTGCCAGCAGTGTATCTTGGTTTCAGGGTACTGTATACTGTATAGTCTGTACTGCTTTGAATGCATATATGTATGATACAAATGATCTTTGCAAAACAGTGCAAACTGACTGCAGTCTAAGAGGCTGGGAAACTAACCAACCAATTTTAGGCATGTTGAGAAAACCAGCCTCGAATCTATGAGCAGCTGGTACTGGCATTATGTACATAATACAGACAGCTGTGGTTCAACTGATTATTCCTTCTTTTTATGAATTATTCATTCAACATTTCAGGCAGCTTCTTCTTGTATCTGTACCAGTACCACGCAGTTAAGATAATGCCCACTCCACACAGGAATAAATCAGTATATATGGATTTGAAAGGATAACTACTAATGAATCCTAATTAATATTTACAAAGTTTTTGTTGATTTGCTGTCAGTGATCCTGATAAGAAATATATATTTTATTGATAGACTGGCTTCATGATACAATAGATATGTAGATGTTTATATATTAAGCTTGTTTCATGTGTGGTTCCATTATATAAGGCTTTATATTTGCAGCTTAATTACATTAGTGACTGCAGAGACTGCAGAGTGTGTGATATTAGTAACTACTTATCTCAATGCAGCTTCTCAAAACTGAATTCCATCATTCAGTTGGAACATCTCACCCAGGGCTAATATTTGTGCAGTCTTACTACTAGTGCATCTGGGGAAATTAGAATATCATTTAATAGTTCATTTCTTTCATTGTTTATACTTGTCATATATTTTATATTAATTATAAATAAAACAAAATGCTACAAGCTTTTTTTGTTTTACTTATTATCAATGTGGCTTATAGCTCATTATAGCTCAACATCAGAATTGCAGGATCTTTATTATTAGAAAATCATTTGAATATTTGATTTCCAGTTTGAGTAAATTACTGATCAAACATTATTAATACCATGTCCAGTTCAGCACATGCAACCACAATCATGGGAAGACTGTTGATCTGACTGCTAAACTGATCACTGACACGCTCCACAAAGAAGTGGAGCCATTTAAAGCAAAAGGTCATTGCTGGTTGCTGTATCAAAGCACATTAATGGAAAGTGGACTGGAAAAGTGGAAAACGTGGAGATAAAAAGTTCACAAGCAAAAGAAATGACAACTGCCTTGAAAGGATTGTCAAGAAAAGACAATTCATCTACCTGGAGTGGACTGAGGATGGTGCCAGAGCTACAACTGTTACATGTCTGAACCAGATGACACCAGAAGCATCTTACCTGGGATAAGGACAAAAAGAATTGGTCTGTTGCCCAAAGTCCTCTTTTCAGATGAAAGTAAAGTTTGCTTTGTGCTTGGAATTCAAAATTCCTAGACCTTCAACTTCAACTCGCTGCTAGAGTTTGGACAAAGAGTGGAGAGGCGCAGAATCCAAGGTGTCTGAAGTCTAGTGAGAGGGTCCTGCAGTCTGTTTCATGTCATCTGCTGCTGTTGTTCTACTGTGTTTTATCAAGTCCAGAATCAACACAGCCTCTACCAGTTAGAAAAATGTATGGAGATGTTGATTCCCTTTTCCTGCAGAACTTAGAACCTGCCCACAGTGCCATTATAGATCTATATAGCAATAATAAATGTCTGGTTTCTGGTGATCTTTAAGCCACACTGATCAAAAAGTAAAAAAGGCTTTAAATATTTCACTTCACTTACAACTGACTGCTTTACTCTAAGAGTGTTCTCACACTAAGCACGGGTTGCTCCTACCATGCTGGACCATGATTATTCCCCCTCCCCACTCCTCTGCTGGACTGCACTCACACTGTGCTTTATGTACCGAGCCTGAGCCTGCTTACATCGAAGATGAAGTTGATGAAGATTTGTTAATAATAATAATAATAATAATAATAATAATAATAAGCAGCAGCTCTGTACTGTGTTTAGAAACTGAATCTTCCCAGTCCTAGAATACTTATTGCTCTCAATATTTTTCTATTCATCGCAGCTTTTTTCTTCCCTCATTCAGGAAGAAGAGTTTAGACAGAAGTTGTGGTAAATGAACATGTGTGCAGACCAGATCAAGCAGGTGTTTTTGTTTTTGTGTTTTATTAAGAGAGGTTTTGGGTGAGCTAATACACAGTACCTACTAGATAACAATAAGAGAATGCTTTTTGGGTTCTACTGAAACCCATTAAAAAAAAGATTCCTTAAGGACATCATTTACAAGATGTTTATTTTCACAGAACATTGAGGAAAGAAAAGAATCATTCTATTCTGAATGATTACTGAAACCAAAGCTATGGAAGAACCCCTTTTTAAAAGATATAGATTAGTCCTAGACCAATAGCCTGCCTGATTGGTCTGTCTTATACCAAGATTTTGTCCCTATGAAACCCTGACTACACTGATTAAGCAATAAATCGGTTTTCTGAAACACAAACCTGGGGCATTTCTGACCTTCCAGGGCTGAGATTGGATACCGCTTTGCTAGACTATAAGGATTTTCAGTAGAGAATGCTGACAGTGCAATTTAGTCCACGGCTTAATTAGAGCCTGAAAAAATGGCCCTTGAGTTTAAATGTAAATTTATCACATAGGCTCCATATTGATCATGGATCTATAAAGAAGAAGGATATGGTTGCGCTGATGTAGCCTTCCTTAAGGATTACCTTCTGCCTTCTGCAGAAGTGTCTCTAAGACCCTATAGGGATTCCTCAGGCTAGACTGCTGGTTCTCATGCCTGATTTATGCACAGACATCCCTTCCACACAAACACGTTTATACATTAGGAAAGAGGATGTGGCAGTATAATCTGGATTATGGAAGCCAAGCACTGAAGCTTCATATGCTCAAGCTCCTCACACATTAGCCTAATCTCCTGGATATGCTCTGGTATACGTCACTAAAAATAGACTAAACCTGGTAGCTCAAGCTGTGTAACCATAGTGCTGTAGGTGTATGTTAGTGGGGGCTTGGACAAAGCATCAGAGATTTGAACATATGCTAGATGTTCAGAAATATCAAGACAACACTTTTAATGAATCCTTTTAGCTACTTACAGTGAACACTGTGGAAAAAAAATTGTGCACAAAATATCAGCTTCAACTTCCGTGTCACTATGTTACATCAAAGTGATGTTGCCAATGGCCTTCTATGTTGGCTGTAGACAAGGGGTTGTCAACCCTGCTCCTTGAGTTGTCTTCCCATAGGCTTTGGATCTAACCTTAATCCACCCCACCTGATCCAATTAATTACTGCCTACGAAAGTCCATGATTGGCTTAATGGGGTGTGTTAGATTTGGGTTTGAATTGAAGCCTGCAGGAAGGTAGCTCTACCAAAGCGAGGTTGGTGACCCTCTTGTAGATGCTGTCCTGACATTGAATTATGGTCCCAATGTCACAACCCAATACCAGGCAACGTCTATGTACACTGATAGCCACGAAACGCTCCATCATCCACAGCCTTCCAAGAAGAGTAGCTGTTACTACAATCTCCTTATCCCATCTAACATGAGTGGGTGGAATGTGGGCTAGGAAGATTCCAAAAGCGCATGGTCTCCAACTGGGGTTCTATGTGTTGTTACTGGGACACAATTGGACTTCATAAATGATGTTCATCATTGCATCTCACGTAGGTCCCAACTAGGTCCAGTTTGCAGTGTGCAACCCAAATGGAGCCCATGTTTAACCCCTCCTGATCCATTTAGGCACCCACCCAGGAGCCATACCTTCTTCCCAGTCAGGCTGCTCACACAACCCCCACATGGGCATGTTTTGGGGGGTCATTACTCAGGATTTGGGATGAACAGGTGTCTACAAACATTTTACCATAATTATGATTCAATGATTAAGTACAGCAGGTAGCAGTGGACTGTGTGGAGACACCTAGGGCAAGCGATAATGACAGAGAGCACATTTAATGTAATGCTCACACACACACACACACACACACACACACACACACACACACACACACACACACACACACACACACACACACTCACACACACACACACATTAATATGAAGACCCTGAGTTTGGCTGACCATTGACTGACCTCTTCACATGTTGTTGAGCAGGACAATCTCTCTCTCAGACACACACACACACACACACACATTAATATAAAGACCCACAGTGTGGCTGACCATTGACTGACCTCTTCACATTTTACACACTCTCTCGCTCTCTCTCTCTCTCTCTCTCTCTCTCTCTCACACACACACACACACACACACACGTACGCACGGACGCACGCACGCACACACGCACACACACACACACACACACACACACACACACAAATATGAAGACCCTCAGTGTGGATGACCACTTCACATTTTGTTGATATCTCTCTCTCTCTCTATCTCTCTCTTACTCTCTCTCTCTCTCTCTCTCTCTCTCTCTCTCTCTCTCTCTCCCCTCACACACACACACACACGCGCGCGCGCCTGCCTGCCGCCGTGCTCGCGCTGGAGAGGGCGCATTCTCCGTCTCCTTCAGCGGTCGAGCTGCGTTTGTCTGAAAGGGAGACAGAGAGAAGAGAGAAGGCTCGTGTGTAACATGATGAGAGATCTCCTGCTGCTGCAGCTCCTGGCGCTGACCCTGCTCTGCTCCTCTGCGCAGGCGGACGGGAGGAGCGGGACGGAGGCAGGGAATGCGGGCAATTTCATGGAAGACGAGCAATGGCTGGCCACCATCTCCCAGTACAGCCGCAAGATAAAGCACTGGAACCGTTTCAGAGACGTGAGTCTGCATTTCCCCTCATTACACACACAGAGCAGAGGACAAGCTCAGCCTGAGCTGGGTTCCAGCTGAACTCAGACCTGCTGTCTCATCCGCACCGATAGCTTCTCCACACCTTTAGATCTGTATGTAAATGTGGTCGCAGGTCCAGAAAGTCCCTGTTTCGTTTTTATTTTATTTTTATTTTATTTATTCATAACTTTGCTGCTTCTGCCAGGATTAATATTCAGCTGAGATAGGCTGGGCTTTCTGTGAGGACTTATAAATAAATAAGCAAACAAACAAACAAACAAACAAATAAACTAACTCTTTCATGAACCCAGTTGAAGTTTTATATTATATATGTATATATATTATGTAAAAGAATATTATTCTTTTAAAATACATTTTATGAATTATATATATATATATATATATATATATATATATATATATATATATATATATATATATATATATGATTTATTTTTATTTATTTTTTTTACAAATTTTATATTGTACACACAATTACACAATTATACATTTTTTTTAACTACTCTTTTTCATTCACAGTGATATTTTCATCACTTTTTACACTTAATATTGTAAATGTGAGTCCACAAAAGGCCCTCTTTTATTTCTAAAGTAGTCTATAACTTGGCTGTTTCCAAGATAGTTGGCTGTCACTTGAGTGAAATTGCTTGTTTTGACCTAAAAATTGTGATTAACTGACATTCAGGAGTCATTTTAGCCTGGCTAATTAATTTGAACATCCTTGCAGCCAAAAAGAAACTAAAACGTCTCTCTTCAGTGTTTGTCATAATTAAGGCCACAGAAAGCATAATGTGCAGGTCAGGTGTGGTGTATATATACATATATCCCACCCATATTCCACCAGATCTCACCCAAACATGCCTGGGAGCTCACGAACATGAACTACTTGTTCGTTCATCTACTTGTACTAGAAAATCTTGTAACATTCTGTATATGTTTAGAGGAGGTTGCTGATCTGGTCATAAAAGGCCACAGCAGATTTAGTGGTTGATGTAGGTGCTTGTTTGTAGTTTTGGGTAAAGGTGGTAATGAAAATGTTGCTGATTGGATCATGAACTATGTATAACTCCAGTTATTTGGGGCAGGATTTGTCATCTTCCTGTATTATTTAGGTTTTAGCCAGTCATAGCACACAAAATCAGGATATTGCAGAAAAACTGTGGGATAAAAAGAACATTTGAACCTTAATGAGTAAGTCAATTTGTCTTCTAGCTGGTGTCCAGTGGGTTGTTATTTGGGGTCAATAAACAGACAGCTTAAAACGAACATCTATGAACATTGGTTACTTTTATTTGCTCATGTATTCATGTTTTTGCAACGTTTTCCGAAACAAAAGAAGCATATCTTTTTCTCATCTCTTTATGGGTGTACACAAATGTATACAAATGGGATTATGGTAGAGTTCTGAAAGATTCTTAAACAGAGATTTAAAATAGTATGATGGAAGCTGGCAATTGCATACAGGCTACAGAATTGTCCTGGGAATTAATGAAATTGCAAACACAGCAGGATTTAAATCGAATTGGGCCAGCTCGGTTTGTCCGGGGGGACGGGCAGCTTTTGCTTTGCACAGGCAACATCTTCTTTCAAACAGGGGGCTTTGACTAGTGTCTGTATTCTTTAATCAATATTTATCGATCACCTCATACCTCTGCATGCATTGAAAATGGGTTTTACAGCAGAGGAAGGATGAAGACACGCATGGCTGCGAATCTGCTGCCTCCCAGGCTGCCTCCCTCCTTCACAGACACAATATTTTCCCTCCCAAATCACTGTGTTTGAAAAGGAAGGAGAAAAACGACAGCTGAAGCCTTGGCGGCTCCCCCAGGAGCTCCTGTCCACTTGAGTTAGAGGCGGCGAGACACATATTTGTTTATTTATTTTGTTGCACAAGGTTTCCTGAGCAGGAGCGATCCAGGTGACAGGTGAGGTGGAGAGAGAGAGAGAGAAAGAGGAGTGTGCAGAATCAGGCTGTATGTGGGGGCAGGTGCAGTGTGTTTTGGGCAGAATTGTATTTCAATCTTTAGCGGGGCATTGAGGCAAAAATGAATGAACTGGCTCGCTGTATGTTGAATAATGCTGTGTTTGGAGCCCCGGACTGCTTCTTTGTTTTCTGTTTGCCACCGTAACAATAAACTGTTTATCATCTGTTCAGGATAAGAGCATCAGCAACATAACTCAACAGAAGGGGCATGCTGGTGTGTTTGCCTTTGAAAGGCAGAGGCTCGGTTATTGAGAGAGCAGAGAGAATGGGATCGTTCTGTTTGTGTACAGGCAGACTCACTGATCAGCTGCCTTTTGTGTCGTCCTTGATGTCTGAGAACAGATAACCTGTCTTTTTAGAGTTCTTTGCAGTGCTGCAGAAGTTACAAAAGAATATATGCTTCTGCTTCCGTAATTGAATCAACTCATTTGTTTCTTGAGATCCACTTACAGCGTTCTTGTGATTTTATGTTCTAAAACCAGTCTTGCTTCATTTTTGCCTACCAATATCCCATATTCTCTTTGTCCCATTGAATCAAATTTGACTCTTTTTTTACAACACTGATCCAAATGGCCTGCCTGCAGGCTGTGGAGGGCTATCCTTCCAGCTTCCAGCCTCATACTTGGATATAACCAACTGTCCTGTTTACAGCATAAGTGTTCATACGTGTTTAAATGGTTCTGGAAGTGGGCTATAAAGCCCACAGACATTTCAAGGCAAGAGTTGTTTACTTTTTGACCAAATGATTGAAAAAAGGAGAAGAACCTGAAACTTGTCCCAGTTAAACAAACAAATAAATAAATAAATACATGATATTAATCGTAGTTTAATTTTCAGACAGTATATACAAGTAGCGGTAGATTCTTAAAATCTGCAAATAAATATTGTCCCATACTTCATACAGTGGATTATATTCGAAATGTGCTGCACTCCATCCAGTAAACTGGACTCGTTACATGCTCTGTAGTAAAGTGTGCAGTGGATTGGTGTACAGAATGGATCATGGATGATATCCATGATACTCTCAGAAAAGCATATATAAAAAAAGTGTATATTATCATATTGCTCACCCTTACTGGGTAGTATGTGTGGTGTAGTATGTTTTGGAACATTGTTTACATACTGCTTCAAAATCACTTGCTCGTATATTAAAGAAGCTTTCAGTTCATCTTCTTTATTTTCTAAACAGTATTCCATAGTCTGTCAAATCTTCAGCAGAATTCACGGATTGAGAAGTGGCAAAGTTATGCAGAGTGTACTGAAGACAGACAGTTAATTCTGTATTCTTACAGTCTTAATGACAGAAACCAGGGTTCACACAATGTTCAGCAAAAAGGTTGTATATTACAATACCATACATACAATACCGGTCAAAACACCCAACACCCACTATGGGTCCTGAAACATTTGACAGGTTGTGTACATATATTGTGCACACTGCTTTGTTGTGGTCCTTTGGGGTTCTGAACATTGAAGAACAGGGAGAAAGAAGGTTAATGTATGTGGGTAGGCACAGAAACTAAATATAGAACTACATACAAATACAAAGTGAACAGTGAAGAAACAAGGAGATGGTCATAATCTTGTGGTTGATTGTGAACCAGTAAAACAAATCCATTTCAGATAGTCATCGTGCTGTGATGTGATGATCTTGATGAACGTGCCGCTGCATAATATATGTACTCTACCGGTCAAAAGTTTCAGAACCCATATTAGGTGTACCTAAACAACCAATGTATGCTATAACTGACGATTTGGATCCCTTTACAGTTTAAAACGAAAACAAATCCTGTTACATGTGTAACTAATGTTGAATCTGTAAAAACCAGCACTTTACATCATCACCCCTGTTTTTTTTTCACGTAGATTGCGCTTCTTCCGAATGTGGTTGGTGCCTTTGTTTGCCTCAAAAAGCAGATTATGATTTGCTTTTTAAAAAAAGGCAGAATTCCCCTTTAAGAGTGTTCTCCGAGTGACTCATTAAACTGAATAGATGGAGGACTGTATTATGTCTCTGCTGTTTACTCACTGCAGTGTGCTTTCATGTCCTTTCACAGGCTGTTGGGACTCAATTACCCAGCTGCCCCCACCCACTTCAACACCTGTTGAATTATCAGTCACTACTTAGTAATCAGTTCTGGCACCAACATTCTCCCATCTAAAAGCTCTGAACCATCAGGGTGAATTCTCCTTTGAGTGATTTGACTCCACGTCCATGCACTAATACCTTTTAACATCTATCACCCGGAATTTCCTTTTGTTTGAATCTTTGAGGCGCTCCTGACAACAGACATGGCTCTGTTATTGCCGTGACACTTGTAGAGGAAGCGTGTTTATTGGATCAGGGGAGGCGTGTAACTGGGGGATTTGACGTGTGGCTTGTTGTCTGTTGTGATCCATTTACCACATAAAGAGAACACAAAGTAATCCTTCTGTTGTTTTTTAATGCATTTTCATTTGAAAAAAAAAAAGTCTCTCAAAGCACAAATACTAAAGCATAGATGACAGGATAGCAAAGGTTAAGCTTTTGCTTTCTCCAGACAAGAGAACTATTTATTTATTTATTTTTTTTTTAAAGATCTCTGCTTCCATCATAATACATTTCAGCATATCGCTAATTTACAGTCTTTTGGAAAAGTTTGGGCACCCTTGGACAAATGTCACCTTTTTGCCTTGATAAGAAGTAAACACAGCAAAGCCTAACATACATTTACTTTGTCTTTCATAACAAAAACAAAAACAAAAAGCATTGCAAAGATTTATGGTTAAGCTGTCAGACCCCAGTTAGCAACTCAAGCCTGAGGCATTTCTCCAATTCTAATTAGGAACTATCAGCTGAATCACATTTCTAAGCTATATTCCATGGGTCACCAACCCTGCTCTTGGAGAGCCACCTTTTTGCAGACTTTAGATTCAACCCTAATCCACACCATCTGACCCAAATAATTACTGCCTTCAGATGTGCTTTTTTCCAATTTGTTTTCCTTTAAAGTTCTATTATTAAATACACAAACATTATTTATTTAATTATAACTCAAGATGTTTATACTGTTGTACAAAAGCACATCCATGCATCTGTACGTCTATAGTTTGATTTCCCCCGAAAGGAGGCAGAAGTATCTTGAGTGTGCCCCATTTGAATATGAGTGAAATACACCTACGACAAATGAATCCATGTTTGCAACTGCAATACAAATGTTTAAAACACCTCATGTAATGATGTTCAATAAAATTCATTAGATATTTAATTGGAACATTGGTTTGCTCAGTCAAATACAAAACAGCAACAGAAACAGCTTATCCCTGATTCTGTAAGAGTCTGAAACTCTAAGTAGACAAAGAACTGCAATGACACTTTAACTGGACGCTTGACACTTTATCCATGCTGCTGTTTATCCATGCTGCTGTTTTCTTCTCTCTTACTCATGAGCTGCTATATTCATCTGCTCACAACTGTGACTCATGTTCATGTTGCTGTTTACTCTACCTTATTTATATTATTTATTGTTAGTGTATCACCTTTCTTGTATATATATATATATATATATCTTTTTTTGGGTGTAACTGGGACCTTGAGTACATAATTGCAAGTCTCCTTTAATCCTTGAGTCTGCTATAACATATGTCAAGGATCATATGTCAAGGATCATTCCAAGAACTGTGTCCATGTGTTCTGTCTGTCCGGTTCTGTCTTTACAGCATTTAATCATGAAAGGACGCCTCGTCTTCATTTGTTCAAGTGGTGTGTCTAACTCTACACACACAGCCATAAAATCCTCCACCCGTTCACACTATCTTGTGTTCTACTATATTGTTATTTGGATGGTCAGACTCACTGAGCTTAATTTCGTCACGCTCTTGAGATGTGTTTTGGATTTAATGTGGTTGTTAAAAAGCGTGTGTCTGAATATGTTTTCAAAAGTTCCAAAAAAGCTGTTGCCCTGATTTATAGAAATCTTTAGGGTACTGTTGTGTCCCAAATGATTATTGGTGAAAACATTATTTCCACACAATACACTGCGAAGCTTTTTGGCAGGTGCCAAAGGAAGAAATTTAGATTTTGGATATTACACAATGTTTTTAATCTGATTTTCCACCTTTGAAGAAAAAAATAACTGCATTTCATGAAAAGAACACCTAGCTGTGAATCACAGGAGTAGATTTATCATGTTTTGAGCTGCTTTTTGCTGGATTGCATGGCTGGCAGGAAGAATGCATTCCACAAAATAATCGAAACAATCTTTAAATCTTGCAATAAAGTGTCAAATCATCTTATTAAAAGGCAGTAGCTGTAAGAGGATGGCTTCTACAACTAATCAGTGATGCATAATATACCTCAATATATCTCAAAACTAGAGTGGGAAGGCTTGATCAGCTGTGGAATCGGATAATTTTCAGAACAAATATGTGAATGGTGATGGGCTGAGAATTTAGCTGAGAACTGTTTTTTATTATTTATGTTATGAAAGAGATTAATAGTACATTGGAACCCAAGAGTGCCCAACTATTCTTATGGCTTTAGGACCGTGTGTTTCTTAATAATCATTAAAAACAATTTCTAACAAAGTTTATGTGGTTCTGTACAAAAGCTTGATGGTTCACAGTGGCATAAATGTCTTTGAAATCTTAGTTTTATCATGGTAGAAGAAACATGGAATACTGTTATAAAATGAGGGAATTCTGTGGAAATGAGAGGATTCATAGCTGCTGGTCAGCCTTCATCACACCACTGTTGCAAATCTATGAGCTGTGACGTCTGTTTCACTTGACACCTTTTTTCACACTCCTAACACAGTAAGCCCAGTCATAGCACATTAAGAGCCATGTTACACTAACATACTGTTATAAGCAGTAAACTAAATAAATTGCAGGTTGTGTTTCCAGCCATCTGTGTGTATTCAAACATCACACATTTCAGAACAAAGCTTTTTGTCTCATGAACTGCATTCGTTATACAGAGACTGGAGCTTGTAGTTGATAATAGCTTATATTTGGTGCATAGAAGAATTAAAAATCTGTGCTCTCCTTGTACTGTCTTCTCACACCAGTCTAAGAAAATAACCACTCTTATCTTCTCTGTTCCTGCACTTAGGCCTTTAAAAATGAAGGGACCAAAAAGCTCCCCGAATGGCACAGAGGTGTAATAATATTCTGGCTCTTCATTTATTCTGTTTTCACTGCAGTTTTATAAATTTCACAAGAGGGTCTGAGGGAGAGACGTCAGAAATGCAGAGACCTCAAGAGCTCATGTAACCAAGTATGGACAATTTGGTGACATGTTTGATGGTTTCTCTTTTTACATCACAGTATTTATCCTACAGCCTCAATATCCCCTCACCTTTAAAAATGAAATATTTGTATTGTGCAAAAATGCAGTTTATTCACTCATCAACCATAGAATTAAAACCACATCCTTGTTTCTACACTCACTGTTTATCAGCTCCACCTAAAATATACAAGCACTTGGTAGTTCTATCATTACGGTCTGTTGTCCATTTGTTTCTCTGCATACTTTGACTCCTTACTCCATTTTCAATGGGTAGGCCCATAAAAGACCACCACGGAGCAGTGACACTGACATGGTGCTGATGGGTTACTGTTTGTTGTGCTGGTATGAAGGGGGTAAGACACAGCAGTGCTGTTGGAGCTTTTAAATACCTTAGTGTCAGTGACCAACACAACCTGTTCAGCAACAGATAAGCATCTCTCTCTGACATTTTTTGTCTACAAGGTGCACCAACTAGGTAGGAGTATCTCAATATGGGCAGTGAGTGGGCAGTGAGTGGACACAGGGTTTAAAAACTCCACTGTCAACTCACTGCAAACCGAACACTGCATTGATTGTAAACACGGAAAAACACAAGTTGTCATCACTCCCCATCTGCCCAGTTTAAACTGGTGAACATACAGTCCTCGGACAACAAATTGAGTGAATATCAGGTGTGAATGTCCTTTCAGCAAGAGACAAGGGACTGTTGCCCAGTCTGTGTCTAAGAGACCTTCATGTCAATGGAACTCCCAGACCAAGCTATTGAGCTTCTGGGTTTGTGCATCACATGGACAGGACAGATAAGCTCTCTGGTTAAAGCAAAGAATGTGGTGTGATGTTTTTTAATCAAGAATGTTTGGTGTGGTCAGCGATATGCAAGCTTTATTGATTCCTTCTGCTCCCCAGACCTGGAATATCTTATTATCTCATGTAGGCCAGTGTGGCTATTGAGAGAGATTTCAGGGGTGGTTGTTGCTGCCAGGTATATCGTCCTACAGGCTGACACGGACCCGGCACTTGGGACATTGTATGAGGTGATTAACAAGCAGGAAATGCTTGTGCCCAGAGGCAATGTTCATTGTTCTCCCCTCCACTGCTGAGTGAAATATACCCTCAAGTCTCTGTAGCTGACGTGCAAAATCCTTGCACGTCAATACCTGCAAATTAGTGGCCGTCAGTGGCGTTCCCTGGACGAGTGCTTAAAGCATGCGCAGATCAGTTAGCAAGGGCCTTTACAGACATCTTCAACTTCTCACTCTCCTGCTCAGTTGTGTCAGCATGTTTCAAAGTAGCCAGCATTGTCCCTGTTCTAAAGGCAGCCACCACCCAGTTGCTCTAATGTCTAGTTTAAGAAGTGAAGTGAAGACAGGCTGTTTAGAGACCTCATATGCTCCTCATTACCTGTCAGTACTGTGACAGGTGGAACAGATCCATCAGTAAAGCAATTGCTCTGCACACTGCACTCTCTCACTTGGACAAGAACACATTCATGAGAAAGCTTTTTGTGGACTACAACTCAGCATGCAACTCAACATCATTCCCCCAAGGCTTGACATCATGCACTCATATCTGGGTCATAACAGCTCAGTTTGCAACTGGGTACTGAAAGTCTTGATGATATGGTGGAAAGGTTGGGCAGCATCATGTCCTCTTCATTGACCCTCAACACCAGAGCCACTCATGGCTGCATGCTCAGCCCATTCCTATACATTGTGAATTTCCCCACTCCAGATCTAATAAAGGATTATCTTATCTCTTATCTTGCTGTCATTACACCTTTAACTGCATAGTGAGACACAGCTCCAGTGTCTTCATTAAATTTGCTAATGAGTGGTCTGATTGGTCTGATTGCCAATGACAACCAGGCTGCCCACACAAAGAAGATTAGCTGTCTAAACAGCCTGTCTAAACATCAACAAGTTAATGGATTTCAGAAAGTAGGAATGTCTCCATCAATGTTCTAGGTGTTCACATCTCCAAACAAATTACACGGTCAGAACACACTGTGCGGGTGGTGAAGAAGGCATAGCAGTATGTCCTCTTTCTCAGTTGGCTGAGGATGTTTGGTTGAAATCCCAGAGTCCTCAGGACTTCCTACACCTGTTTTTGGAGAGCATCCTTATAGGTGGTACCACCACCTGATACAGGAACTGAACCACTCTTGAGCAGTAAGCCCTGGAGAGGTGCAGAGCCCAGATTGTCAGGATTTTGTGCCCAAACCTTCTGAATGTATACAACAGTCACTGTGTCAGGAAGACTAGGAGGAATATAAAGGAGTCCACACACTCATAGTTTCTCACTAGTAGTGCATTCATATAAAGAATTGTACTTTAGGGTTTACTTTATACTGTTGGCAAAAATATACTGAATCAAGGCATCTCTAAATTGCATTATATCCAAATATGAATTCTGTAAATTTAAGCTGTGAGTGATTGGCTCTGTCAGTGCATTATGCAGATGTCTTCTTCATTTATTTTCACCCGTTCTATATATTTTTTGCCCGTTTCTTGTGACATCTAAATTTTGAATGGCATTGTTACAGCAAAACCAAACCAAAAAACTGAGCATTACAATACATCAGGGAATATAGAGTGTTATGAGAATAGTTTTTTGAGGCCTATGTTTGCCCTTTCACCCACCCTCAACCCTTGCAGCACATGCTCATGATCCAAAAAACCCACATAACGAACCTATACCTTCTTGCGCTCCACCAGCTTTTCTCCATTTTGCTCTCATCTTTATAAGAAGATGAACTTGTTTGCAGACATTGTTTGTGTCTTTTTGCTCCAGTTTGACGGTTCTACACATTGAGTTTTGGATTAGTGCACAAAGGCAATTTAGTCTCACTGAAATTATACTGAAAGATTTCCCAAAGCTGCAAAATGAACAATGATCTCTGGTCCAATATCACCCATTCATGAACAAACTGTAAAGCTGCTTGGCAGCAAAGTAGGTACGAGTTGTCTGATGTGGAAACCTGTGCCTTTCATAAGCAATCTGCTGTGGCTGCATCGTTATACGGCAGGCTAATGTATTTCTGAGGGCTTTCACTGTCAGAATAGTACAATTGATCTAGATGTTCTCTTGAGGTTACCCTGTATTTCATCCTCAGAGTCGCAAACTAGTGAATAAGAGCCATTAGAAGAGTTAATACTAGAGCAGGAAAGGAGACGATGACGGGATCTAAGGAGTTTACCTGAGGTCTGTGGTAAAGTTGCTTTACAAAAACTGTGATCC
The DNA here is from genome assembly GCA_034509495.1 of Acestrorhynchus altus. Lineage (NCBI taxonomy): Eukaryota > Metazoa > Chordata > Actinopteri > Characiformes > Acestrorhynchidae > Acestrorhynchus > Acestrorhynchus altus. The sequence goes on along the minus strand of CM067510.1, from coordinate 8,482,239 downwards.
TTGCCAAAATGCCGAGAGGTGCTTGTTAGTATATGTAGGTCATTGTAAGCACATACAGAACTGAAATATTCTGGTTTAAATCAGTGAACATACATGTATTGTCCAAAAATATTTGCACAAATAGGTGCATCCAGAAGGAAGTGTCAGAATACCTATTTGGAAGAAAGATAAAGGTTACCAGGAACATTAAATGATCAGAAATAGACTGATATGTGCAATATCTATTGAGCTGCACATACAGAAGACGTATCTCTCAGTATGGTGTCGGGTATAATGCAATTTACCAAACATTGTGTAATGAGTTTAATCCAGTTAATCCAGGACACCATTATAGCCCTGCAGATTGGGTAGGGATAGTGATAGTGGTGGCATGTTCAGTAGCATCCCACACATTTTCTGGCAATGTGACTGGCCATGGCATAGCATCTTTATGTTCAAAGCAAACTTTAAAACTGCAGCAGTATGTGGACATGTGTTATCCTGTTGAAATTGTGCATAGCATGTGTGTTTGGAAAAGGTCAGGCCACTGGTTGCAGGACCTCATTAATTTAACATTGGGCTGTCAAAGTGCCTGTATTGAAGACAAAAGGTGACCAGGTATCATAAGAAATTGCACCCCATACCATGACACCAGACCTTCTGGATGTGTGGAGCTTGACAACAAACCATTGATTGTGGTGGCTCCACACTTGATTCATTGGTTGTCTCCACCAAGACCAAACTGAGACTGAAGATGAACCTCTGAGTGAACCAATGAAAGTCTGGTATGAAGCCACTGCAGTACAATCGGTTGATTGCTTCTGGGCGTAGGTGTTCCTTTGACAGTGAGTGTGTTTGTAGGTTATATAAAATGTGGAGATTTTGAGGTGATATAAGTCAGTGATTTTGTATAAGAGAAGATGCTATTGTACATAATGTGGCAGTGTGGTTCCCAATCAAAGGCTTATCAACAAGAGAAAACGGTTCAGAGCATAGATTCAAAACCCTTGTGTAGTGGTTCGCAGTGCAGTGATGCGTGCACACACACACACACACACACAAACACACACGCACGCACATACACACAAACACACACAGATCTCATTGATCAAGCAATCACAGCAGCCATACATGGCATCTAGGCAAAATAATGAGCAGTCGCTGCTGGATAGTTTCAGTTTAATGTGTAATTGGACAGTAGATGCAGGGTTTTACAGGATACTCTGAAGGTGATACAGCTGGGAGGAGATGGTATGATAGGCCATAGCTGTACACTAAGAACATGGGGATACAAATATATTATAATAGGAACAGACAAGATACTGAAATGAAATTCTTATGATTTTTATTCTCAGACAAATGCCTTAAATTCCTTAACCTATTCACATTCTTATAATCAAAATTGAACTTGGATGAAAGGTCATAAGAAAATCATCAGTGTTGGCTTTGTTTAGCTTGAAGACAGACTGCTCTGCCCTTGTGTTTGCCCATGAGCTGCTCAAATGTCAAACTGCATAATTAGTAAAGCTGTGAATCCTTCCGTGGCAGAACACTCTCTACATTATTGATCCTGGGGTTACATCATTTTAGGACTTTTTGGATGTCATGCACAAGCTTGGTCGGTTCTTTTTCTGGTTGCTCATTATCAGAGTTAATAAGGGTGTGTAATGACTGTGGCTGTGACAAAAATGGATGCCTGTTCCTTCATTAGTAGTGCCATATATAGGGTTAGACTATTTAATTTACTAAGTAGCAGTAGAAACACAAATGAATTCGGAAACTTGCTCATCAGCAATGTGTATCAGCACTGGTCCGTTTTATGGAGAACAAGCTGCAGGTTGAGCTGTCCTCAGTCGGGGGACAGCATGGGACAGCATGTTCTCTGTGTAATGCATAGCCTATCTGTAATTGGAATCAGCACCTCTGTTGACTTTGTAAGAGTAAGACATTGTGGGTGGAAGAGAAGCTTGTGGTACAGGTCTGTAAGTAGACGTTAATAATTGCTCAGTATAGATCTAGAACTGACAGTTTGTTCCGGTAGGGTTCCGAAATGTTTTGGAGCACCTGTTCTGGAGCTGAAATTAAATCAGCTATTCACAGCATTGATTACTTCATGTTCGCCAATTAATGAGCGCTGCTGTGAGAGGTTGTTGGAGGCGACGTATCAGCACACACACTCTCCCACATCATCATGGTGCTTAATTCTTAATGAATCATCTGCAAACCGCACCTGGCCTTTTCCAGCGTTCCCCACCATGGTGCCCTGCTTACTGCTGCGCTCGACTTTACTGTAGCGCAGTGCCAACTGCAGTGTATAAATACTTTCACTAGGGACACAGGGTTGATGAGTTGCTGGCAGCAGTGTTTGTCCTGCTGCATATGCGCCCGGCAAATAGCGGAACTCCTGCTAAGTGCTCTTGCCCAGGGCTCTGTGGCTGTCCCACCTTGGACTGCCCTCTTGCACAAACTACTGCTGCTGCCAGCATTTGCTTTCAGATGTGAGGAAGCTGGTTATGCTGATATACCTGATCTTACACGGTCAGGGAAGATGCTGCCCACAGTAAAAGTGTTAGAGTTAACCTTGCTACTTCTCTGTGGAGTATATAAGATTGAAATGCCACTTCATATATTTGGTTTGTGCAGATGTTTCACTTTTACTGAACTCCATAATTGTATTTGTAGGATGAAGATGCAAACAATAACTGTTGTGTTGATGACTGTACTAGAATGTGTGTTTGTAATCGTGTTTATGATTTCATGAGCACAGTCTGCTGAATACTGCTCAGATGAGTAACTGCAGATGAACATGATTTGACAATTTGTTTCCATGTTCCTTAAACACTACGTAAACCAAAGTAAACCAGTCCTTTATGGCACAGATGAATTCCTAATGTTCAGCCCCCCAAAACCCAAAACTAGAATTACAATGGATCGTCTCAAGCATTTTGGTTGTTTGATTTGAATGTAAAGTCCAATTTTTTAACTCAAATACAAAAACGGAAATTTCTTCAGACTAATGTGTATCAACATCCAGCTGAAGCATTCTTCAAGCAGACAATTCAAAGCTGCCTGTGTTGTGTGTGAAGATGTTTCTGCAAATATGCAGGGCTATAGATCATTATCATTATTTTATGAAATGCACTAGTGATGTTTTGATAAGAATATCGTTGATTAGAATATTCAAGTTATATCCAAAAAATTAGGGTGACTAAGCGATGGCCAAAGAATATTTTGGCACTCACTATCATGCCTCACTCAAACTCAAACAATAATTCATGTCACCTTGCCATGAGCATGCTGGCTCATGAGTGAATGGTTCAGCCTCACTCACAAGACAACACCTTATAACTTACACAGGTGTGGATGTTGGCAAGCCGCCCCTGAGGTGACACCAGTTTATAATCAATTTACATACTGCTATTGTTTATAATTGCATAGAAATAATAATTATTAATACACTATAATAAGTCTAGAACTCATCCGTAAAACTGGACTCTCCCTTAGTGTAAACGTCCCTTCTTAATGCCATTTCGTAATGTTTATTCTGATCTAGTTGAGTGGGTCAGACCCCAATAGAGAAGCATATTGTGCATTTTTGATGGTAAATTCCAGTTCCAGGTGTTGGTGTGTCTTTTAGAGATTTAGTCCAGTTATTTTAGAACACACAGACGCTAATGGATATTCAGAGAGGCTCTATTGAAATGACCTTAATCAGCCGTATCCCACGCTGGGAGGGACTAGACTGAGCCACTGATGGCTTTTTTTTCGCCCTTGGTTCAGACAGAGCATCACAATCTCATTTGGGGCTCATATGGCTTTTTCAGGAAAGACACAGCAGTACAAATTGAATATCCACAGCTTTATAACAAATGGAAATAAAGATAGGAGGGCAAAGTGGTTTGTGTTGTACACAATCAGGTAATAAGATTCATTCCAGTTTGAACTAAAATTCAATCAGTTGGTAAATCAGCAAGATCCTTTTAAATTGATTTATTTATTCAGCAGTTCTGATATTGCCTTCTTAATCTCATCTCCCAGCCTTTGCTTGTTTAGGACCACATCCGCTGTTTACTTCCTGCCAGAAGTGATTCAAATGTTTTGCAAAACTACTCTTTCAGGGAAAGAGTAAATTCCAATGCCAGTAGTTGTGTGATCTTGTTCAAGTGTATATATAGGCTGTACGTGTAGCAAGTCTTTGTTGAAGACGTTGTCATGGGTTATTCATAAGAGTCATGACAGGTTTACCAGCAGTCAGAATTTGCCAGTTGAAGTCATTACACTGATCCCCACGAGTCACCACCTTATTTGTTTCTGCAACCTTTTGATTCTACAAGCCCATATTGTCTTGTTATTGTTGATCCCTGGAGTGTTGCTGGGATGCTGTGCTGCCTGTGATGTGGTGCCATGTGGAGTGCTAAGATCAGGGGATTCAGAGCAGTTTCATTTCAAATCCTCTCATATGTCAGATTTGGTTTCAGATAGCAGGGAATAATTTAATCCCTCCTTTCATGGAGCGGGCCGAGATATAATCTCAGAATGACAATGTGGGCAGTCTGCTGAGTCTTCAGGTATTGTGGTGTTTTGAAGTCTTATAAATAGTCATACTCTGCAGATGTGTTTGGCTTTGAGAATCAAACTTGAATACATTTGGAGTTCATGCCTTTTCTAATCCTGTTTTATTAAGATCAGTTGTTTTTCTTCTTCTTCCTTGGTTATTTTATTATACAGAGATGGAGATGGAAAGAGAGACTCAGAGTTCTTTGCCCCGAGGAGTTCATTTGTTCCTTGCCTTTGAAAGAAAAATGGTTCTGAAAAAAAAAAATCCTTGTTCTCATCTCAGTGAATAGTCTTTTTCATGAGACCAGATGATCTCATCTTAAAGGTTAGTCTTTTCCGCGAGGCACGATGCTGACTCCGCTGTTCTCAGGGAGGCAGACCAGAGGAGAGAAGTCCAGCCGCTTGCTCTTTTCTTCATTTCTTCAACCTCAGGGCACCTGACGCATTTACATTTAATCATCTTAGCTGATTGCTTTTGCCTGAGGAGACTTTTCCAAATGCAGGGACAACCCCACCTGAAGCAACTTTCTTTAAAAACCTTCTTCAAGGATACTGTGGCAGTATTCATCAGCTGGGTGCAGTGCCATGAGCATCTTGAGTCATAGCCAAATTCCCTGACCCCTAAACTATCATCACACTCCGCCAACCTGCCTGCAGAAAATCCTGATACAAGAATCACCACCTAACACACAAAGCATAAAGCCGTAGCAGATGGAGGTGTAAAAATGCAGCTCAGTACACCAGTCAGAACGTGTCAATCGTATTGCTTTGAAATATTAAGTTTTATCATAATCGATGTATGCAGTGATTTTTATTTTTGGGCTAAATGCATTTCTGAAGCCATTTATTTTCAATAGGAAACTACTGAATGTCCACAGTTCAATAAGAAATGGAAAAAAAAAACAGAACAAAAAGATTTGTACTCACATTCACTACATTTCTTTCATTCATTTTCTTGCTGTTTTTGACAAGCTCTCATATTGCCTTTTCTTGTTTAAGGCCCAAATGCCACGTTTTAAAAAAACCTTGATGCTATTTTTATAGTGAATTTATCCCTATTAGTTGTATTAATACTGTAAATAGTTCCTCCCTCTATATTTCCATATTCAGTACATTTTTAATATAAATAAGTTTAAATGGTTTCAGAACCATGCCAAAATCATTGAGTAATACATTGAAATCATTTCCTAAATTGTAATAGAGTTGATGATTATGGTGAGTGATTTAAATCCCTAATACCGAACCAATCAGAATAGAACTGTGCTGTTTGATGGCTTATTTTTTTCCTCTGCAGTTTTTCATTCCTATTTCTGGCTTAGTTTGTTGTACATCACTGCTATGTGAGCCATTGTAGACTATCTCCAAAGAGAGCATCTGTCCTGGCTCATTCTATATGCGGAATTGAACTTTCTGTGCCTTTTTTTACAGCATTAATAAAGCATTAACTACACCTTGTTCCAAATGATTATGTAAATGACATACGTGATTGTCGTAAATGGTCAATGCAAATGACAGTCGGTATAATTTTCAAGTCACTTATTTGAACCAAAAAAAAATCAAAATGCACTGTTCCATTTATTATGCACAATGGAGTTTCATTTTCTAAGTCAGTAAGAATTATAAATGGTCATTTGTTGAATTTGTAGCATTAAGACTCACATTTACTGAAATCAAAGTTATTTCAATCAGCAATATCTTAACAGGCCAAATTACATCTTATAGTAGGACCCCTTCTTTGAAATCACCTCCACAATTTTTGCATCCATTAAACTTTTGGACATTTTCTGCTTGAATTTCTTTGCAGTGTGTCAGAATAGCCTCCCGGAGCTGATGTTTTGATGTGAACTGCCTCCCACCCTCATAGATCTTCTGCTTGAGGATACTCCAAAGGTTCTCAATAGGGTTGAGGTCAGTGGAGGATGATGACGAAACCATGGGTTTCTCTTTTTATCCCCATAGCAGCCAATGACACAGAGCTATTCTTTGCAGCATGAGACGGTGCATTGTTATGCATGAAGATGTTTTTGCTACAGAAGGCACAGTTCTTCTTTTTGTACCATGGAAGAAAGTGCTCAGTCAGAAACTGAGGTCATTTTCACATCTTTATGGACCCTAAAGGGGCCTGCCAGCTCTCTCCCCATGATTCTGGCCCAAAACTTGACTCTGTCACCACCTAGCTGACGTTACATTCTGGTTGTGGCCATCGTCCAAGCATCCACTACTCCTTCCATCTGGCCCATCCAGGGTTGCATGGCACTTATCAGTAAACAAGACTGTTTGAAAATTAGTTTTCGTGTATGTCTGGGCCCATCTATTTCTTGTTAGCATTGTTTAGGGGTGGCCAAATAGTTGCTTGAAACCTGTGGTCTACGTAATAATGTGAAACATACTTTTTGAAGTGGTTTTCCTTTAATTGGGCTCACCTGGCACAGTAATGATCACAGGTGTCTGAGATTAATTTCCCCTTCCAAGAGTTTAATTGAAAAACAAAAAAAATAATTAAATCCAATTTGCATAATTATTTGGAACCTGTTGCAGACTGTAGATACAAAACTTATGAATAATAAAACCTCTTATTTGTGGTGGCAGTACACTGTATAAGAAAGCGACACACCAACCCTGGATTATCTTAAACTGAACCAGTATTAATATTTAGGTTATCAGAAAAATAAATGGGTTTGAGTTATTATCCAAAAACTATGATGCACTAAGGCTATGTTTAGATTACCAGGCTGAAATCCATTTTTTTTGCCTTAATGTGACCCAGATCTCATTCTTGTGAAGGCTGTGTGGATGTGTCAAACCCAATCTTTTCTAATCTCATTAACATGTATGCCTAGATTGGATATGCATATGTTGTATTTATGGATGTACCAAATGAATGTGAACAGTCAGTTCAAAGTCTGTTCACTTAGTGTCTGATATGAATGGGGAGAGACCAAAACACTGGGAACTGAAGATCAAATTAACGTTTCAAAAACACATTTTATATCACTGATAAATTCAGACTAAAACTTAGTGAACATTTTATAGCACAGATATAAAATCTCCAGGGTTTTCCCCACATGCACATCAACTCACATCAATTCCTGACATAACCAGCATGATGATTTGCAGGTTTTTTAAAGGGTGGGACTTTATCAGTAAACAAATGCCATGTTGAGAGTTGCATGTTTGAACCGCTGACCCTTTTTCTCATATATAAGGTCTCTGCAGAGGTGATGTGCATAAACAAATAAATAAACAGATATGGGTCACTTACTTTTATCAGTGTGAACCATCAATATAGCCAAATCCGATCTGAGGAAAAATTGGTAATGGAGTAATGAGGCTTGTAATGTGAAAGTAGCCTATAGTGCGTAATAATGAGAATGAAGGAGTGAAAAACTGAAGTGCTGGCCCACGAAGGGCCCTTAGATTATAAGAGGTTTTAAGAAACGAAACAAAGCTAAACTCGAAGTCGGACTTGAGTCTGTCCATTTAACGTGAGGCCAAATCCTTTCATTTAAAGTCAGCTTTGAGTCGACACAGTATGAAATCAAGGCTGGCTACTGAGCGAAAAAGGCAGCCTTCACAGCGTGTGTATTGTGGGTCTGGACTGAGTGATATGTAGTTCTTGTCTTCAAGGTGCTCTTAATGCATTTGTAAGTGGATGAAACAGCAGTGGGCCTGTGCCATTACTCTCTCATTTAGAAAGCTGTAGGATGAAGAGACACAATGTTCCGACCCTGTCAGACAGCAGGATTCTGCACCAGAGGAACTATACTTCATTTTTTTTTCTTCTTTCTTTTCAAAGCTGATCATATCAAGTTCCTCTTTGCATCAAATAATCAGCTCTAACTCTATTACAAATATCGTCACGATCAGGTAAAACATTTTGCTCCTTTCCTTAAAGCTGATGTTTTTTGAGGCACGGGTTTTTGGTCATGACCAAATGAGATTAAAAGCGTAGAAGAGTTGTTTTTTCTCACCTTGGTTGATTGTTTGCAACATGAAGAGCGCATGCTGAAGATAACAGAACAAATCAGCAGATCACTGCAGAAGGGAAAATGTGCTCAGTTCCCTCCTGATAGAAAGGCGCACTTGATCCTAAAGAGTGACAGTTCTCTGTAGTGCCTAGTAATTTGTCTAGTGCCACGTTTCATCTGTTGGCATTTTAATACAGGAAACTGTTGGATCATCAGTCTGTCAATCATGTCTCATTTAGCCAATCACGATGGGAGAAAATGACAGTGAAACTGTCAGTATCAGCAAGAAAAGGAGCTGCTAAGAAATTGTGAGATACTTATATAATACCTAGGATTTTAGCTGTGTATTTGTATTTTCACTGTCGGGTAAAAAACCTTGTTTCTCAATTTGTGATATTTTTGACATTTTTTACATCACTTACAGACAATGACTTTTAAATTTCAGGACAAGTGGACCAATATGAATGCTCCAAAATGTCTCAGAATATTTATATTGACTTCCATTGAAAGATAAGTAGGATAAGTCTTACATTTCTTACATCTCTGATACAGTAAAGATTTCATAGTGGTTGCAGGCCCTTCTGCAGCAAAGCAACCCCAAACCATGACATTCCCACCTCCATACTTAACAGTTGGTGTAAGGCTCTTATACTCACATGCTTGTTTTGTTCACATGTCTTCTACTACTGTGCTTGACTAGTTACATTTTGCATTCATCTGTCCAAAGCACATTGTCCCGGACGTCCTTGTCTCTAGGTGTTCTTTGGTAAATTATTGTCTTGCCCAGATATTTTCTATGAAAGCTAGGGTTTCCTCCTTGCACATCTCCCCTGAAAATCTAATGCATGCAGTGTCTTTCTTATGGTAGATCCTTGCCCTGGATTGTTGGAAATTTTGAAGTAGTAATAAATGTGGGTGTGTTCTAACTTTTATCTAACAAGAAAATTGCATTTCTAATGATTATATTACAAATGATTTTAAGGACATTTCTTCTGTGTTTATCACCTCTGTAGCTCAATATTGTTAAAATGAAGATCAAATGTCATGGGTTGTTCATGGGGTGTCCTAACTTTTTTCATACAAGCCATATTCTCATTATTCCTTTGCCAAGCTCATAAAGTTTACTATTTATTCACATTTATTTAGACAGAGAATATATCTATTACTTATTAAAGGTGCCAGTCAGAACCCTAATATGCAGTGTGTCTTTTTGTCCGTTGTCTATAATTGGTATCTATCACATCAGAATCCACCGGAACAGTCCCTCCTTGAATGACACTGCTGCCAGTGTTGTATGAATGGTCTTTTAAAATTCTAACCAGTTTCCGTACCTCTTCCTGCATGTGAGCCGACTACAGAAATCGCTCAGCAGTCAAAGGTACGGCAGTAGACAATCAGAAAATTGCTAGTCTTCATTTGCGGCTTGATAGATTGCCTTCATTGCTGAAATCTTGTAGTATGTGAAACGTGGGCTTGTGCTGTTTGAATGAATGTGCTGGACCAGTGCGGCTTAGAGATGCAAATGTGGACCAGGCTGATTTTCCTCAGCATCTCCCAGTAGGTCACGCTCCACTTACACTAAGCAGGGACACAAGAGACACCAACATGAATAGAAACAGAAATGGTTCCATTGTGAGGGTGCAGCTCTCAACGCCCACGAGTCATGCATTTTACAAATGTTGTCTGGTGTTGTTTATTAATGCTGTTGCTATTCAGTGGATCGAAGCTTGTGCTACTGCATCTTCCCTAGAGTAGCCTACCTGATGAGATTCAAATAAACTGTCCGTGTTGCCCTTATCAGGGCTGCATACATACAGACGTATGTGCTGTTAACCTGCATGTGGATTTGGTTATGTAGAGGACGTGCCCTTCAAGGTAAGAGAGATAATGTGTTTATGTGTGAGCATGGAGATAGGCTGGTGCCATCCATTCAGCCGTGTGTGTCCATGTGTCCTTGAAGACTACATCCATGTGTGATAAGGCATGTGGTTAAAAATGCTTTCATCTCAAGGGCACAGCACATTGTGCATGGTGCTAGTGCAGGATCCTGCTAAAGTGTTCCAGTCAGGCTTGTGTCCAACCTCTACCAGCCTAGTATTAGCACCAGTGATAACACAGGCCCTGGAGGGCCAAAGCAGCATCTGGACAGTCATGCTCCATTAACTGGAGCATCCAGCTCTACAGCGGCTAAGCTTGTGCTGCTCTGGCACGTCTGCCGGGGTGATGTTCGTTGCTATGAATCCCGAGACTCCCGGGACCTCCTACCACGAAGAACAGAGTGCCCACAACCCCCACTCCACCTCTTTCCCAGTCACAGCTGGCATGTCTGGACTTGCTGTTCACACACACACACACACACACACACACACACACACACACACACACACACACACACACACACACACACACACACACACAGATCAATGTTGCAGAAGTGCATTTAGAATGTGGAATCTAGACTGGAACAGTGTCATGTGCCCTTGATCCTCTCCTTGAAATATTTGTGTAATCTGGTCATTCATGGGTGGCACGGTGGCATCACAAGTAAGGCATGTGTCACACAGCTCTAGGGGCCTGGGTTCGGGTTTGTGACCCCCACACACTGTCTGAAGAATTGTGGTAGGTGAATTGACAAATTGCCCCCAAGGTGTGGGTGTGTGTGTGAACGCCTGTGTGTGGTACAAGCATTGTACAAGCACTGGCACCCTGTCCAGAGGTATTCCTGCCATGTGTCCAATGATTCCAGACACACCACAACTCTGACCAGGATGAAGTGGATGAGCAGATGGACGAAACCGTTCTCCTGAATGAACATAAAAGAAACGCCTGTAGCTTTGCTGTGAATTTGGCCATGTCTTGGCAAACCTTCTTAGTCTTCTCCTTAAAAAGATATTTTGAAGGTGCTTGGTTTTGTCCTCACGAAGAGAGACCTATAGACCTGCTTGTCTGACTCAGAATCAAGCAGGGACACTCTGCTTGCCAGCTACATTGCACCTCATATCTCACATCTCTGCTAAGCATAAGGGAATGTATGGCCACTGAAGGCTTTTATTTACACGATAGGTGCTAAACTGAACAAGTGGAGCTATGTTTTCTTTGGCACTGTGCATTTGTAGTGTACAGTAAGGACAGGGTGTGAGGTGCTGAGGATTTGCTGTTTACTAAGCATAAATCAGCACTGAGGGGGAATGTGTGTTTTGGCCTCATGGCTCTTACATGGTGAATATGATTTTTTTTTTCTTTCATATGAACAATTTGCATGTCAGAAGTGGATTTAAGGCAGGTGTATACCTCTGAAGGCTTTCACACCAAGCATGATTTATCAGAAGTTGAAAATGTGACAAAAATTATTTGCCCTCTTCTCTAATTTTTTGATATTTTTTCCCACAATTACAGCTCTCTTTCTGGCACAAGTATGGTAACAACCAGCCGTGACTACTGACAGCTAGAACTTTTAATTGAACTCACTGTATATTTCCTACTGACCTGTGAAGCTGCGTGTCAATTATCTCTGCAGAAACAGGTCAAATTGACTTAATGTGCATCCAAGCTGTGTGTAAAAGTTCCCTTAAAGTTTTAATCTCTGACAGAACTCTTTGTCTTTCAAATAATCTCTGAAAAAACAGCTCACACTGTTTACACTGTGAATCCTGGCAGTCAGTTAGACTCTCTATTTAACATACTGTCACTGTTACCAATTTTTGTGTTGTTTTTTAGGTAGTGCACTATTTGGGGAGTGTAATGTGATTAGAGATGGGGTTGATAAAAAAAGAAGCATTTGGACCGAGGCAGCAGAGTAATATTACAGGATTTTACATGAATATGATTGGGGTTACACAGTGTTACGCAGTTCTCATGAGCACTGTTCTGCCCACTTCACCAGAGTTACAGAGTGCAGAGTTAGTAGCATGCCGAGCCTTCAGTAACAACAGTAGACACAACAATAGAATAATATTTTTACTGTTACAGTCAGTGAAGCATCACAATGATTTGAAGCTGCTATTTAAGCTAAATAATAATAATATTATTATTATTATAAATAATAATAATAATAATAATAATAATACATTAACACTTTCACCAGTTGTATGACACTTTGAGAAGGGATGTGAGAAATGTCAAGAACCTCCGTGGCTCTTAATGGAAACAAAATCGGTTCTTCTGTAGCATTGCTCAAAGGACCATTTGCAGAACCTTTATTTAAAAAAGTTGAGAATCACAGCCTCTCTGTGTGAAGGATGGTGTGAAGTCATTTAAGCAGCCGAAGCAGCTGCCCTGATTGTGTATTTTTTTGTGTTGTTTATTTTTAAAATAAACAGATTTTCTTACCAAATCAATGTTTTCGTCTTCAGAATGAATTGTTAATTTTTTTTCCACTCTTGCATGAAAAAAAATAATATAATTGGGGTGAATATCGGGCTTCCAACTAGGATGTCATTTACGGTCATCAAGTGTTCAGAAACTGCACTTCTTCCCCAATAATAATAAACAAAAGAGGCAGACCGAGTCTATGAGTTTCAGAAAGGATGTACAAGGCTAGGTGAACCTCTACTCTTCAGAAATTCCACTAACAAATAAAACATGAAATACGAGAGAGTGCTATTCAGCTTCAGGCACAAATCAAATCAAATTCAGCCTTTTAACACAATGATAGTCGAGCAGCGAGCGCTCTTCTAACTCAGCAGGAACCCAGCCAGCTTTCATCAGTTGGAGCTTATCGTGATCTGCTCTAATAATCTTTCTTTATGTGTAGTCTTTGTAATGCACACGGTTACGCATCTATCTTCCTTAAGCACTGAGTATGTCATAAAAACACAATTAAGGCACAATTTCTTACTTGTGCATGACATAGAAAATGATTTGTGCTCTTTGATGTGCTTTTTCATTAACATTTAACTCCTCTCTTCTTTTTTTTTTCACTTTCTTGCCCCCTGCCCCTGCTCTCCCTCCCACTATTGAAGGAAGTGGAGGTAGGAAACCATTTCTAATTCTGTCTTTTACACTGTGATGTCTTTGTCTTTGAGTTTTGAGAGATTGTACTTGAACAAACAACTTTTTTACTTTTAACCTCTAAATAGTAATACAGTTCTTTCTTACTGCTATATTTACATTTTGCTCATTAAAAGAAGGATAACTAATATGTATTGTAGGATATTTGTACAATTTTAAGTAATGGTGTGAGCAGGGGTGTAAGCTATAGGCCTAGATATACATGGTTGTTGACTGAATTAGGCCGAAGTCATCAAATAATGTCTCTGAGTGAAGCAGATCCACAGCACACACTGACATCCCTCCTCTTTTAGTCACTGAGTGTGTTGCACAGATTGAGTGAGCTTCCACTGGTTCTGTTCCCGTGGGTGTGAACTTGCATCAAGTTGTGATCTGTGTTCCCATGGTGACAGGGACAAGTTCTTTTGTTACGTTACGATGTTATGCTTGTATTAAAAGACTTTCCTATATTAACATGTGCTCGTGAATTGTTAATTACACCTTTATAATTAAAACAAAGCTGCCTGCTGTTAATACATTTAAGTTTACTGTACATGTACAATCATTCACATAGAGTATTCATCCTTTTTTCTCAGGATGACTATGTCCGAACTGTGGAAGATCCCCAAGGTTCTGAGGAAAGTAAGTAAAGCGTTGTTTATAGAAAGCCATATGCAAATCTGTGTGTTGTCTTCAGGTTTAGAGTAGCTGGCTGCTTTATTGTGCTTAATAGTTTCCGTTGTTCTAGAAACACAGCTGTGCTGTTAGGGATGTTCCAAACCGAGTACATTAATGCTGACTGTTCGTCAGTACCCATTTTAAACCAGTCCGTGGTGGGTTTCATTAGAACATTTGTAAACTTCTACTTAAGAATATTTTTAAAATGACAAGTGTTTCCCAAATCCCTCATAACTAATGTACTACGTATACTTGATCTTAAATTTAAGAGTATTCTGACCCATTTACAACTCACTAAGTACTTCTTAACTTGATGTTCATGTGTATTTCTAACAGTAGCTCTAACAGTGAGCTGTTACAGTTTTGACATAAATCTGTGACTTTTATTATATTAGCATTTTTTTTATCTGGCATTGTAATTAAATTAATATTACAAAGCAAAAAAAATGGTTCTTAGCATTTATACCTTGAAAGGCCATGTCAGTAATTTTGTCTGTGTGCATTATGAATGGTGACTGACCACTATGGCCATTCTTTTAAATGCTTTTCAATATGATTGATATGCGATAGGTAGGAATGTCAAGTGTTATGTTTTTGTACACATAATTGAAATACTTTTTTTAGTTTTTATAGTTTACTAATAATACTTTTGTGGTTTAATCATGGGAAAATGTATGAAGATCTGGGTTAAGTTTTCCACTAGCGTGGCCTTTCCGTTGCAGATGCTGAGGTGGATTCAATAACTACTACTCTTAAGAAGGCTTTTGGGAAACAGATGTAAAACCGACATTCTTAAAGTTACATCATTCATAAAGTAGTTCAGAAATTGCTAAGATGAATTATTATTGGGAAACACACATCTTTGTGTTTATATATAATACAACCCCACAACTTATATAAGACATGCTGTTAATTAAAACTGAAGTAAAATTACTTTTTTAGTGAACAGTTTATATAATGAGACATTCTGGACTCAATTATTTTGTTTTCTAACAACTTTTAGTAATAGTCTTTATATTGTGTTTAATATATTGCATTGTGATTTATATTTTATACATTATATATTTTTATATGTATTTATGCATTTATTTTATGTATTTATATTTATTTTATACAATTCAAGACTTTGCAGCATAACTTTTCAATTTAAAAATAGAATAAAATATAAAATGTTTTTTAAATTAGGAAGTATTGTCAATCTCTCACCATCAGAGAGAGATTTACATTAATTTTAAATTAACTTAAATTAAATGACTGTGATTTCTAAGGGTTAAACATCTGCATATATCTCTAGAATATGCATGGAGTCTAGTGTAAATCGAAAAATCCTTCTAAATGAACTGCATTTTTTATGTGGCCAAAAAAAGCCTGTTTAATCTCTAATGTTGTAGTGGAGCCCAGAATACCAGCTTGGCTGTTTATTGTGGTGCTTTTTCCAAGTGCTGGAGGCACAGAGAAAATAATGGTGAATCCTACATCTTGCAGTTAGTCATTTGAGTTTTGTTCAGCAGCTATTGCTCATAAAAACAAACATAATCTCAAACACAAATGCTGATACGGTCACATACAAAGCAGTCATCCTTCAGAACGTGTTCAAGCATATTATTTAAACCATATCGGAAATAACAGTTTCTCTTATTTTCCAAACACTCCACAGAATGCTTAGCTGATTGCAATCTACAGTGGTGCCATAAAGAGCATAAACTCTGGTAATAATAGCTAGATTATTAGTATCGAACCTACAGTCTGTGGCCACCAGCCCACTCACTTTCTCAGAGCTCATGTGGCTTTGAACAGCCCTCCTTTTGCTTTTAATCCATTTCTCCCTCAGCTCTCAGATCAGTGAGAATCACTAATGTGTCTGTTTGAGAGGTGCATCCTCTGCTCAGTTGTACAGCATTAATCAGCACCCAAAGGATCTGTTTCTGCAGTGCAAGTGTCACCTCCTTCTTCAGCAGAGTTAAAAGATAGAACGAGAGAGAAACCAGAAAGTGAGAGCTGTCAGTCAGAGCTGGGTCTCCTGTTCCACTCATATATTACACATATAACCCTTTTAACCCTTTGCTTTTAATATCATGCAGTCTTTTGGTTTGGTATAACGCTGCTCTGTTTGTTTTAGTCTTCTTGTGTTTCAGTTCATTATTGCTTTGTCCTTTTGGTTGGTTTAGGTTTGTTTTGTTTTTAATAAATCCCTTACCTGGTTTCACGTCCCTCTTTGAATAGCACTCAGTTGTGACACTGGTACACTGCATTGTAGCTAGGGATTGCCTCCCATTGCCCAAATTTAGCAGCAGTTGATATGAGACGTGTGTGTGTGTGTGTGTGTGTGTGTGTGTGTGTGTGTGTGTGTGTGTGAGTGTGTGTGTGTGTGTGTGTGTGTGTGTGTGTGTGTATTTATAGTACTACATGTTCTGGACTGTTGTCTGTTGTTGTTCTTTTGACTACTGCTGTGAAATAACTAGTTTATAGAGGGGAAAATGCCCTATATTTGGGTTTTCTATAGCATGTATGCATTAACAGTAGCATTAACCTCCTCTCGGTTATCAACTCCTTCAGAACTGGTTTATAAGCAAAGAAAAGCACATGGTTCTCCCGCAGGTAAAACCGCACTGTTTTAGGAATAGGTTTGTAGAGCTTCAGATATTATGTTGTCATGTTTATGTCAAACAGCCATGCTTCACATTGTAGAGTCTACCCTCTTTTATTTACTCTCCGAGATGTTCCTGACTGCTGACATGGCTAAGAATAATGTCCATTAAGGATGCCTTGGAAACACCAAATGGTTAAAACATGCTTAAAACAAAGACTTGGAACTGGAGTGGAACTGAAATAGCCAATATCCAATCCATTAAAATATGCTTGGATCTGCCCTGATCCCATTATACTAAAATCAGACTAGGACACTAGTTGTAACATTAGTGATGTCCATCTTTTGTAATTGTTTTTGTCATAAACATTCATTTCGTAACACTTTGTCAAAGGAAAGCGGCATGAAGTCCCATTCTCTTCAAAATGGTCGTAATGATTTAATGATGGACAAACAATTATCCATGGTAATCCAAAACTAATTCAGTCCTCTACTTGGTTTAATCTTTTTCTGTCTGTCTAAATGTCATGGCGCATTTTTAAGCACATGAATTAAGAATTGAAGAAAATTAATTTATTTAAATCAATAGCTTTTCACAGGCAGAGTGCTGCGTTATTGAATTCAATAGCAGACTGATTGCTTAGGGTCAAACCATGTGTGAAGGTGGTGAGAAGGAGCAGTTTAGTTTGGATTGTATCATAAATCATGATAATCAGTCATTTAATCCTTTAGTGCCTCAGTGTGATTTTAGTCAAGATGTCACGCGTCACTTTTTATGGCCTAGATTCATCCGTTTATTTTATTATTTTCCTTGGATACAAAAAGGCCGCAGAACAGCACGTTCTGGAGTCATTTTGTTTCACCTTGCAGAAACACAGAGCGTTCTAATAGAGGAAGTTTTTCAGCCATGTGGATGATAAGTTGAAGCAGTAATGTGACAAAATCAACTAATCATGCAACCCCACACATGGTCCCACGAGCAGATAGCTTCCACGTGCGCAGCAGACTGAACCAGCGTCTGCTTGACGCGAACCCCAGACTGCTCCTGGGTTCAAAAACAGCGTTCACAGCTTGCACAGCTTTCATATTTGACCGAATGTACCAAACTCAGCAAGCGGACCTCTGTCCAGTAAAAAGTGAAGAAAAGTGTACAAACTCTTATGTGTCCAGCCTTTTGTTTGTATTGTAAATAAATGTAGCCATGCTATCACTGAACATCACATAGCATTATATCATTGGCATGCAGATGATGCTCTTATCCAGAGCAACATTTAAATCATGTAGCGTTATGTTGTAGTGTCAAGGGCATCAGACCGCAGTCTGCCACAGGGAGGGAAGTGTTATCCACTACACCAGCTGCAAAATCAGCAGCAAGATTTATCTTATAGTTTTCAATTATGCCTCAATGAGAAACTGTTAAATCACAGCCAGAACATCAGAAAGGCATGCAGATTGATAAGCTTGCAGTTATTAATACAGGAATTGAGTAAAGAAGTGAACAGGGAATTTTATAGCTTCAATGAAAATGAAAAACATTTGAAAATATTATAGCAGAATAAGTGAAATTTGCTTGAGGATCCTTGGGAATTAAGGAGGGGATGTGAGATCTTCACACCAGTTAAAGGCTTTTGTGCACTAAAGGACGAATCTCTGTAATGCACCGTCACAGGGTCTGGTGCCAGGGAGAAGGTAGTTTAAGCTGCAGCTGCAGCATGGACCATGTGCCACAGAAAAGCACAGATAAACAAAAAGCTCAAGTTAATTTTCTACTCACTAAACAGAAGCATGTCACACCTGCATTACACAAGTTGCCACTTGGAGCACAAGAGGAGGAGGGGGCAGCGAGGAGAGGATGTTTCATTGTACCTCACTCAAGGATGCATAAACAACAGATTCAGCCTGCACTGTTGTGGATGGTTTGAAGGGCCAAGCAAAGAAAATGTGTTCGTGCCATTAAATGAAATTTGTCAAATTGGTTGTGTTAACATGTTGCTGGCTCATGATTTATGGGATTCTGTATATAGTACTGTAGCGGTAAGATGTTCTGTGGCACCAGTTTCTTGATGCATTTAGTGTGCAGTATATGTCTGTCAGTCTGTCTTTCTATTTATCGTCATTCAAATATTCCATCCATCCTTGTTTCCATCCACCAGCCCATTCTTCTGTTCCAAATCATTCTATCTAGTTAAATTGCATTATTGGTTAATTAGTGATAATTCTTGCAAATGTGCCCTGCTGAAAAAGCCCCCCAGCATCCATTGTCTGTCTGTTTGTCCATTCACCCACCAATGCAAATGCCTATCCAGCCACCTATGTATCCATTCATCCATCCATCTGTCCATCCATCCACCCACCCACCCATCTATTCTTTCAACCATCCTTCCACCCAACGCTTAATCCATTCATCCATCCATCTGAATCTCTATCCATCTTTCCTTTCATAGTTACATCCACCCCCCCCCCCCCCCCCACACCATGCTGTAGCAGTTCATTAGAATTGCTTTGATTTCACTGTTATGTGACCAGGCTTGAAACCTAGTTCTCTTTTCTGTGTTTATAGTCCATGTTGTTGACATTTGTACCCCTAGATCTGAGGGTCTAATTGGCTCCAGGATTCATGCTGGTCCAGTGAGGACCAGAGAGCAGCAGGATGAAAGCAGCAGTGAGAGGAGATAAACCAGCCAAACAACAAAAACAAGCTGATTAGGATGAACAGTTAAGCTAATTCTCTGCACTGAAGTAGAGCAGCTCAGTCTCTTTTAAACAGTTGTTGTGAGGCAAAGGAGGATTCGTCTGTTTGGAGAGAGAGAGACTTCCAATAATGAATGAGCATGTCACTATGCCGCAGAAATTCCATCATGCTCTCATGTTTCTATGGAAACGTCTTCAGAACAGCTCCATGCTGTTGGCAAAAAAGGAAAGAAAGTACATAAAGAGGGAAATATGTGGCCAATTTCCCCTCATTTGGTCAGTATTACACTCCACAGCCTGCAGCCAGTGACCACACAGACATACTGCAGCTACCATTCATCCCACTGAGCATTACACCTATTTATCTTCCCTCTCTCTCACTATTAGTGTAAAGATGCAGATTCCATGGGAAGGAAAATCTTTTCATCTGCATGTGCTTGAGCCTGAGGTGGCTGAGAGTGGCACTGGATCACGAGTCAGTGTTTTATGGTGAGCCCGTTGAAAGGATGATGAAGTACTGGGGCGAAGTGTGAGAAATAAGACTTCACACCAGGCTCTGCTATGTTTGCACCACCTGCTCTACTGGTGGAAATATTACAGAGAGAGACAAACTCTTCATCACAGAATTCCCTTGGTGATACAGAGCCATGTGGTCAAAATATGGCTCTGGGAAATCTGTGCACGTTTGTGTTTGCCTCATGTCCACTACAGTTAACAAGCTATTGTACACATATGTCCCGTTCCTGAGAGAAGAAGACGATATTGTCACCCCAGCCCCTATACACATTCATCCAAGTCCCTGGAGCTGGACTACAGGCTGATTTTTGTGTGTGGATTTATTTTTATTTTTTTGGTGAAAATTGACGAGCTCCTACATTAAGAAGAAGAAGAGAAGAAGATAACAGATGTTTCATCACTGGAAAATAACTGGAACATGCTTTTTGATGTGCACAATTCTTCTGGGGCTTTTTTTCCCACACATTCTGGTTAGCCTCATTAACTTTCATTATTGCTTCCATCTTTTAATTTTACAAAGGAATTGGATGATTTGGCATAGCTGTGTACTGGATTACAATGTATTGACTATTGATTGAGATAAACATTCATTTTTTAATTGCTGAACAAAAAGACAGGAGCATGATGTTCCAGTTTACTTGCCCAAATGAATTTATGTAGAGCAAACCCCCCCCTCCCCCAAAAGCAAATCCACAAAAACCAATACACAACACAATACATTAAAATATATAAAAATAGCCAAAAAAAGAAAATGTAACCAAATTTTGTGCCAATGAAATTGAGAGTTGTGTTCCTAGATCTACAAAAATGGAAGCTGTAGAAGCAAGGATGACTGGTAAGCTTGTGACATGTTGTAGATAAATCAAGACAGCATAAGTTAATCCACAAAAACGGCAGGCCACGCCTATTCTAGACCCACCTGCTTTTGACTTCAGCATTCTTTTGAATCATGATCTTAAATAAAGACTAAAACTATGCAAACACCCTGCACCAGGGTTAGCATCAGTTCCATATGATGAGTCCTATAGCACTATTGTATCTTTGTAGAGGATGAATAGACCTGCATGTACATTTGTGTTGAAAAGGGTTTTGCTTTCAGCTCAAATGAAATCAACTTATGTCACCATTACCTCTTTATAAGATTCCCCCTAATGTTCTTTTCCCGTAAACAATGGCTGAAACAGTAGCTATAAGTGTCCAAGGGGTTAGTCGCTGAACGGTATGATGGATTTATCTTGGTGACCTGACAAAGCTGCTGTTACTACAGTGTAGGGGGATAGGTTGATCCACCTTGGGGAAAGGTCCTGTTCTTCTGCACAATCTCCATGTACCAACATAATCACTGGGTCTAAACAGTTCCTTTCTAATACTTACATGTATAAATAAACAGATTCCTTGGTAGTTCCTGGCTTGGATATGCACTTGCATGAAGAACCTGATTTAGAACCTTTGTAGTCTGTGTAGGCTTTTAAAGATTTTTTTACTCACACCTTGTTTGTAAAATGTCAATCGGAAGGTTGGATATTGGATATATTGGATATAAAGGGGGATTTTCTTTGGCATGCTGATACCTTGATTTTCAAAAGGGCAGTTTAGCTTTGAGCCAGTGTTCCAGTGGGATAATATCTTTCAGAATGGGTAGATAGATGGATAACCGGTTTGATTAACTTGTGAAATGACATAGTACTATCTTGGTTTCTGTGGCCAATCTGACATCAGATGGGCCAAATTTAGTCCTGCCTAAATTAAATCCAAAACACAAAAAATACTGAAAAAACCTAAATTTGTAGTATAACCATGTCTAGTTGACGTTGCACTACAGACCAGATTATAAGTGTCCCCAAGTGTCACCAGCAGCATTTCATGGAATTGAAAATTTAGATTAGAAAGCATATTTATTAAAAGCAGATTGGTAATGAATATATTACCAAGACAGGCCAACCTATCTTTATTTCAGACTTCATTCAGTTGTGACCATTTAAATCAGCCACGTCTGTTTGAAATGTAGTGAATTTCAGTCGTTGCATTTAGGTCCTTAACTACATTCTGCATTTGCATTTAGAAATTGTTTTTTTTTTTCTTCTCCAATTGATTGCGATTGGAAGCAGTATCTCCCTAGGCACTGGTTAGAAGCTTTAACCATTTGAGCTTGCTGTCAGCGTGAATAACAAGCATCGTGTACACTGGTGGATCGAGTCACATGCCCCAGCAGTGTGATTAGGCTGAGGACTATTTACATCCACAGAGTGACAGGAATGAGAGCAAGATATGAAAAGTGACGTTCCATAAAAAGCCCAAAACAAAAGCACATTCTGTCTTCACTGTGCCCCAGTGGTTTATCACATACACTGTCAGTGTTTCGCTTCCGGATGCATATATAAAATTCCACTCTAAACATTTACTTCAGTCTCCTCTCACCCAGTGCACTATTGAGATCTTTCGGTAAGGGATCTTGTGTAAGTGATGTAAGTGGTGAAAGCAAGTCGTTTCTGATGGGGAGACGAACACTCGGTTTCAGTGAAATCACTGAAGGTGATTGTTTTCCTTTTGTGAAGAAAGAAAGCGGGGCGAGAAAAAAGAGAGAGCGAGAGGGAGAGAGATAAAACTCCTGAGTGTGTGAAGCCTTTTTAAAAGGGTGCATGAAGTCTATCCTGAATCTTTATTTAATCAGAGTGTGCTGGGCTTCAGGATGTTTGTTTATCTAGTTGTTTATCTGGTTTGCTATCAGACATTTGGAACAGATGGCTTTTTTCTCTAACGAAGCTTCGCTTCCAGCATGTTCTCACAGTTCCTGAGGTTTTTTTTTTTTTTTTTTTTTTTTTTTGACTCAGCTTGCTTTGAATTATTCATATTCTGTCTAAGCTGAGATAAGTAAAGACAAGATTTAAGATCCTTGCATTTCATAGATAAAAAATAAAGCTCCTCTCTGGAGCTATAAAACTGATGTATACCTCTTATTTAGTGCATCATATCCCTATAACTTTTTATTGGTATCATCTACAACCAGTGATTCCTTGTCATGAAAATTATTCAGCTCAGCTGCTGCAGACACTGAGAGCAGACCCACACTTTTGGTAAGAACAGAGAATAAGAAGAATAAAAAGGAAAACGGACACAAGGAAAAGGCTCAGACCTGACTGCCTGTACTTACCTTTGAACTGTGTTGTGCGGACAACACTGTGTAATGGGGAGAGTTAATAATAGTTCTGTTATGTCTCTGCTGCCCCGCAGGTGTGGACACAACCAAGGACCCGTGTCAGAAGGTGAAATGCAGCCGACACAAAGTGTGTGTGGCCCAAGGCTACCAGCGAGCCATGTGCATCAATCGCAAGAAACTGGAGCACAGGCAAGTCACAGGACACTGCATGCTGGCCCACAATGATGAATGATTAATGATGTGTTGCAGATGTGTTAGTTATGTGACACAGTGTTATAATGTAATTATGATGCATGTTTTAAGTTTGCAGGTTTCTCTTTTTCTGGGTAATTTACATGATGCTGGAAAAGACTGAAATGATATATCTGTACCATGGTTAGCCCAATCAAATTATTCTGTCCTCTGCCTGATTTGAGTCTTTCAATGCTGAGGATGAGCCGATATTGATATGTTTGTTTGTGTTTTTATTAATAATAGAGTCCCTCGATTTAGGTAAAATTGTTGCTAATTAATCCTGCAGTTAAAATACTTTATTTTTTATATCAGTATGAGACATTCTGGATTTATTTAGTTTAAACATGACTCTTTCATAATGTGTTCAACATCTTCTAATCCAGTATGACCATTGAGCTCCCAGTGGGTTTAAAACACTGCAGTCAAACCTGTTTGCGTGTTGTCCCAGGGATGGTAAAAATACCACACAGGAGGGGACGCTTCTGGGACGACAGCGTTGCGTGCTATAAAAACTGAGAAGTAGTTAATGAGTAGACCACTGGCGAGACCGCTCAACAGACTCTCAACAAGCTTACAGATACGAGTCCCACCTTCCAAAGAAAGGGCCAGTCAGCTTGCTGCTTATTGCCTGTTGGCCTTTCTTGCCTGGCTGTTGTAAAGATGGCCACATCGTGAATAGACTAGCCAATATGGACTTATTGTCTATATGGACTGTGCTGTTTAAAATGAGCCAGAACCTGAACAGTGCCACAGTTTCATTTTGGCACACACAAGTCTTAATCCAGACATGCATTGTGTGAACAGAGAAGTCTGTGATATATCTGCTCCAACTGTACGAAAGTATTCGGACTAAACATACAACATACATATGTTGACATACAACACATTGCCTTGCCATCATTATTTATTGATGTCATGGGGTAGATGTGCATTTAATGTGAGCAAATCCAGTTGTGATGTGAAGAGAACGACACTGTGCAGCTGTATTATTTATAATAACACTTTTTATTGGGGCTACAGCTGTATAGAACAGAGTGTCATAGCTGTGGAGAGGGCTTCTCACAGAATTACATTTTACAATTATCTGATAACTGACCAAGCTAGCTGAGTTGGCTGATTATCTGACACACTGTAATGAACTGTTGTTCTACAACTTGTGAGAAGATGAGTTGTGCAGAGGGGAGCAGAGAAAGCGGCGCGGAGTGAATAAACAATAAGACGCTTTTCCACAAGATGGAAACATAACATTATTTTAAAACATTAAAACTCAATATAAACAATATAGCTCATATCTTGATTTGTTCATGCTGTACTCTGATATAGATATAAACTGCGACATATTTAGCTCGCCCATATTCTGCTGTGTTATAACACTTTCATGCGTGGTTCAGACTTTCAGACCAATTACAGGAATATGAGACAGTCTACCGTCACAAATTAAACAGAAGATGAAAGAGAGCTGATTATGCTGAAATCTGAGTCCCCTTCTCATGCACACGCATTGCACAGCAGTATGGAGTCAACACATCATGCTGGTGATTCCTGTATCTAATGTAACTGTAGATTAACCTTTATTTAAATCCACCATGGTCACTCTGACGTGCAACATGTGTACACGAAGGGGGTCTGCAAACCCAGTAAAGTTCTTTAGTGTGCTTGCTGAAGTGCAGTTTGACAACAATACAATGTACCAAAAACATGAACCTTGATTTGGACTTTCAGGTGTAAAAACACCCTCAATATGCACTAAATTACTCATGACTATTGATTCTCACTATGAAAAGAAATATTTTGATAATCTATTGTCTGTTGTCATATCTCCCAGCATCTGCTGCATGTGTCTTCAGTATGTGATTATGTCAATTTGTGTTCACACATTAAAGATGACTGTGTGTATGAGTTTGTGTGTGTGTGTGTGTGTGTGTGTGTCTGTATTGTTTTAGTTAGGCTTCGAGTTTATTCCACATCCTCCATTTATCTGCTGAGGAACAGCCCTAAAGAACTATGACAAAACTAATGGCCCAAAACATCATTGCCTGCAGAGTCTATATCTGCGGCAATGGGCATTTATTTCTCCTCTGTGACTCCGTGTGTGTGTGTGTGTGCGAATGCGAGTGAGTGAAAGTGAGAGAAAAATAGTGTGTGTGTGTGTGTGTGTGTTTATGTGATATCCTTAGGTTCTCTCTCAGCACCATTAACTGCAGACTCGACTCAGTGAATGGGCGAGTTGTGGCTGTGCTGACAGAGACAGATACACTCTGATCGCACAATCAAAGCTTCAGCCAACCGCAGCACCAAGGAGACCAAATGAGGCAGAATTTGCGAATGGATTATGAGTCATTTTTGAAGCTACATGCTGTTGAACAAGGAATTAACTGCTGTTTAAAACCAGCTGCTCTTTGCCTGCAGTGTGTGCTCTGGGTGTCAGTATTAATATGATAATTCTTCTCTTGGAATTACCAATTAAGACACTGATCATGGGCCCAATATATTTGTGACAGTGCAGATTCTGAATCAATACAGTTATGTAGACCTTAATTCTCAATACACACTAACACTGCTGTTGTACCATGTGCTCTATAGGGTGAGACAGCCTGGACCGAAGCCTCATGTAAGCTGTAAACCATGCCAACTCTCTGCATCTAACCCTGTGTGTGGATCTGATGGACATAACTATGCTTCCCAGGTACATGCACATAAATTACAACCTCCCCAACTTCCAGCGCACACAGACAGCCACACACAAACCAGCACAGACACCGCTGATTCCCTCATCGCTCTCAACCTGAAACCAAATCAAATATTTATAGGGGTGACCACAGTTGCAAGAGTGAGTAAGCGAGAGATAGAGAGAGAAGGAGGGGGGGGGGTTGAGAGAGCAAGGCATTGGAGGGACAGAGTGAGCGATGGCAATGGGGGGGGATTGAGCGGGCATTCGTTTTCTCTGTGCCTCTTGTGCACAAGGTCAAAATTAAAAACGATACATAAATCAATAAAGCCGTGAGCAGGCGAACGATACGCCACTCAAATCAGCGAAGGCCATTAATCAAACTACTGCATTCAGCTACAGCAGTGTTCTCCCTCCATCTCTCTCTCTCTTTCTCTCTCTCTCACACTCTCTCTCTCTCTCTCTCTCTCTCTCACACACACACATACACACACACACACACACATACAAGACATGCATTCCCGCACTCAAACACACACAAGTGCATTAGAGCAAATTCTCGCTGATACAGAAGCAGCCTTCATTTCATACACACCCAGTCATGCATCATATGCACATAGTGCTCATACATATTGTGTTTTAGCAGACTTTATTAACCTTGATATGTGCAAGTGTGTGAATAAAAGAATTACAGTGTAATGCAGATCTTTGCTGTAAAGGCTGTCTCACTCTTGCTCTCTGTCTCTCTCAATCTCCATCTCTCTCTTTGCAGTGTAAGCTGGAGCAGCAGGCGTGCTTGAGTGGTAAAGAGCTGAGTGTGAAGTGTGAAGGACCGTGTCCATGTGTTAGTAAAGCTGTGCCGAAGCCTGAGACAGAGATGGTGCCTGCTCCTAAACCAGGTGGGCCACTCAGCACCCACACACTGTTACTGTACTGCTACATTATATACTGCAGATTGGAAACTTAATCTGGCTTGAAATTTTGAAGCAAGCCCACATGTACTCATTCTGCTCCAGCCTGACACAAACCAACCCACAGCATCAGCAATGTGATGAAAATAAGTTGTTCCAGTCTAATAGAGACAGTCAGCAGTTGGCATTTGAATTTACCAGTGACCTCAAGATATTTGAGCTTGTATCAATCTATTCCTGGCCATGTTGATCACTGATACCTAACACGGTACCAAGCAGGTTTTGTTTATTAAACTACAAGCAGGAAGAATTATTTTAATTGAGCAGAAACAGTGATGCAAACGGATTGGATTATTGTTTATGACGTCACCAAAATGCATTTACATATGTCTGCCTTTCTAGTCTTATACAGTTCGGTCCTACACATTAACACCAAAGTTATTGATAGTATTTAAGCTATGCAGTGAGGTAGCCGATCACACGAAAGGCCATTTATATGTACTTCTAGTTTTGAAAACTGTCTGTGTTATATGCACACAAAAAATGTTTTGCTTTCATCTACAGTGTATTTACTGCATCTATCAAGAGATGGATATGTTGGGCAGCAAATGTACAGTCAGTTCTTGAAGGTCCTATGTGAACAAAGCCAAATTGTGATGTCTTTCCAAAATATCAGGCATTTTGTGGGGTGTTCCTCGTATGCAGTGGTCAGATTTAGTACCTACCAAAAGTGGTCCAAAGAAGGACAACCAGTGAACCGGCAACAGGGTCTTGGGCACGTAAGGCTTACTGATTCTCATGGATGCTCTACCTCACAAAGGACTTAAAGGATCTGCTTTCTTGGTGCCAGATACCTTCAGAGGTCTTGTGGAGTCTATGCTTTGAATAGTAAGATACAGATACTCAATATTAGGCACAGTTTGTTAATGTTATATTAATTGGTGTAAAGGTATGAAAAAGTGGCCCAGAGGGATAAAATTAAAATATTAGAAAAAATGTAGGGTATAGGCCAGGGATCGGCAACCCAAATTTTAAGAAGAGCCAATTTGTTTCAGCCCAAACTAAACCAGTTGGAGCCACAGCATTTTATGTTGTCAGGTGTTACTACTTGACCCACAGTCTACACATAGAACCATTTCTAGTTTGTTACATAACTTTTTGTGAAAATGTGCCAAGTTGTGTGCACTGAGAACAGCAGAATGTGTTGAGGAGGACCGATTCAAGAGTAAACTGAAATTACATCTTTTAGATTCCATCAGAACTGTCTCTGAACAGCTCAGGGTTAATAAACAGCTAAAATAAAGTTTACTCACTACATTACTCTTACACTACTTTCACTGCTAACCTGTACACATGACTTTTTTCTGAAGAGGTGAGATTTTCAGATCCAAA
Organism: Acestrorhynchus altus; assembly: GCA_034509495.1. NCBI lineage: Eukaryota > Metazoa > Chordata > Actinopteri > Characiformes > Acestrorhynchidae > Acestrorhynchus > Acestrorhynchus altus. Next base: position 8,453,912 of record CM067510.1, on the reverse strand, counting down.
AATACTGGGAAATGACATATAGATTTTTTTTCACATGTAAAACAGAATTGTAGTGTAATTACTGTAATTTTTCTGTTTGTTCTTGATACTGCGCTGCCTTGATCTCCACATCGAGGCTTAACGATTTAGCTGATTGGCTCTTTTTGTTGAAGAGCGGGAGTTTATACCTAAGCAGTAAACTGATTGGCTCTTTTTTGCTGAAGAGCAGGACTTTATCTGTGTAAGCAGCAAGCTGATTGACTCTTGTTTTGTTGAAAGGTGTGGAGACTCTTTTACTGCAGAGAATGATTATTTTATTTTCAATGTTTCTGTCATAAGAGTCATAAGAGGGCAGTAAAGGAACCTACCCCTGGTATCCTGTATAAGCCATTTAAATGTTAATATATCAGCTTAGATATTTTAAAATAGGAAACTCACAAATGTATGTATAATTTTCTTATTTAGCTGTTTCTAGAGGATTCTTGAATCACAATTCACATACTTTGTCTTTGTTGTTAAATTTTATACAGCCTTCATTTGTGGTCAATCAATCAATCAATTAATCAATCAATGATTCAATCAATCTATCAATCAGTCAGTCAATCAAAGTTTATGTCTATAGCATTTTACAACAAAGGAGTTGTCACAAAGCAGCTCACGTGTCCAATCCTCAATTGAGCAATCTAGTGGGCAACAGTGGCAAGGAGAAACTCCCTCAGGCTAAGAGGAAGAAACCTTGAGAGGAACCAAGGCTCAAGAGAGGATCCCATCCTCCTCTGGTCAGCACCAGGGAGCAGACATAAGGCACAAAAGGTTGTAAAACAATAAAGAAGAAAAGCTAGTAGGACATGACTGTCCAAACTATTTTAAATTCAGGACCATGGTTTCATATGTAGCCTACCAACACCGGCAGCATCTGTGTTTCAGATTACTTTAAGATAAGTTTTTACTGCTGCAGTCGCCGCAGTCTATACACACGCCACAGCCTGTGAATTAACTGGCTTGACATGCCAGCGACAGTAAAAGGTCCTGTTGCAATGTCACTCCCCTTCACAAAAGTCAGACATATAAATTGGATGAGACGAGCAGTGGACATAGAGGTCAGTCTTCACTTGCTGTGACTCAGTGAAAGCAAAAAACATGGTGAGAGATACACTCATGTACTGTTTACAGTGATGATATATGTGGTTTCTGACCTCAGTGACCCTTCCCTGTTGAATGGCCTTCAGATCAATATTGGCCCGTTCCAGAGATTAGACTCTCTGTGTTGGGTGCAAGTCAGAATCGGAAATCACTGTATTTTGCCAAGTATGTTTCACAGCAGAAGGAAAACCTCGTAAACTGTATTTTGATTCATTTTGGAGGATTTCTATAGTTTCGTTGATCATGACATTTGGACACAATGTAAAGAACAACTTCCAGATTTGCATTATGTCATACAGTTCAAAAGGGCAACATTGGAGGTTTTTGCAGACAGTGACAATCTGAGTAAAGTATCTTGGTGAATCCACATACGTATGATATGTATGACATAAAAAATGAGATATATACAAAGCCTGTTGACAAGTATTCAAAAGAACAGAAGGTCAGACAATAATAATAATAATAATAATAATAATAATAATAATAATAATAATAATAACGGGAAATAGTAAATTATATATATATATATATATATATATATATATATATATATATATATATATATATATATATATATATATATATATATATATATATAATATATATATAATGCCCAGTCTTAGACTTTAACAATGCCATCAAAGCTTCTTAACTAGAAATGAAAATCGAAATGTTAATAATTTCTCTTTTGCACAGAGGTACGTTGCCAGCCTATGTTATTGTATTGTGTGAAAGGCTACACTCCTCCCCCCTCCTTTCAGCAGAGAGCTGTACAGGTCAAGACTTGTCTGATTTGGGGGACAGGCTCAGGGATTGGTTCCAGCTTCTCCATGGCAATGCTAAAACGAACAATTCTGGTAGACAGGGATCAGGAACAGCATCAGGTTAGTTCACACACACACACACACACACACACACACACACACACACACACACACACACACACACACACACACACACACACACACACACATTCTGTCACATAAGCACACACATACTCACTCACACTAATGCGTCTACTCCTTGTCCTCCTGCAGTGTTTGAGAGGAACTTGGTGGCTGGCTGTAAGGACTCTATTGGCTGGATGTTCACTAAACTGGACACCAGTAATGATTTGTACCTAGACCACTCAGAGCTGGCAGCTACTAACTTGGAGAAGTACGAGGTGTGCATCAGACCCTTCTTCAGTCTCCTCAGGTGACTATACCGAGATGTGCGGTCTCCACGGCTGAGTGGTGTCTCTGCTTTTGGAGGGAGAGTGAGTCTTTCTGCCTTTACTCTGAAATATTTATATGTTTCCAGTCTCACTGTCCTGCAGCACACTGACCATCTCAGATTCTGGCCCTTGAAAGTAATCATTTTATTCAAGCAAACTGTTTCATCCTCATCCCAAATATGTGACCAAATATATTGGGCAGCTATGTCTGAAGGTTTTTTTCTTATAGCCTGCCTGAGATGGGTATGTTAACGTATCTAACATGATGAAGGCTTATGTACACCAGAGTTAGCTGTAGTAAACTGTATTCCTCAGAATTCAAATCACATCAGATTCTGAAAGTTATCAGACTTTCTGACACCGCATGACAAGAACATCTCACACACACTGTACACACAAAAGTATTAGGACACCTTCTCATACATTTTATTTCTTTATCATTAAAGAGTATAAAAAGTGTTTATTATGCTTTTGCTGGAGTAACTCTTCTCTATGCTGACAAGCATAGCGAGGTGAGGATGTTAGATGATCATCACCCCTCCTGATCACCAACTCCCCAACATATCCCAAAAGTATTGGATGGAGCACCATCATTCCAGACAACATAGTTCCAGTGCTCCACAGCTCAACGCAGGGAGTCTTTATACCACTCTAGCCCATGCATGGCATGGCACAGTGCCCATCTAGGCTCATGTTTGTGTGCTACAGAGAGTCCTGTTCATTTGGCAGTACTTCTCATTGGGGACTAGCAAGCTGTGTGTGTGCATTTGCATTTGCATCAGCAATGGGTACAACTTACAGAGTAGTGAAATCATTCATTATAAGAGGTTTCCACAAACATCTGGACATAAAGTGTATCTTTAAACAAAAGTATTAGCCATAATCAAACCTTAATTTGTGTGTTTTTGTGCTTCTGTGGGTGGTATTGCTATTTTTAGATAAAGGAGTAAATTGTAACTGTATTAGTTTACTAAGCTGACAATTTATTTTCTGACATATGTTCTTCTGACCTGCAGAACCACCGTGTCTGGCTGAGATTGAGAGGATCCAAGTGCAGGAGTCAACTAAGAAGAAGCCGGCTACACCATCATTATACAGCAATATATGGCTGTTGTGGTAACCCAAAAATTCTTGGTGTGGAGCAACTGGAGGTGTTATAAAGGGTTGATTATACAGATGATAGACCCCTGTTTGGGATTAACTACTAATTAGATTGGGATTACAGGACGAACTGGCTATAGAGGCACACACACGCACATGCACATGCACACAAGCAGGGATTAGACTCCTCTCAATATAACATTTCCCAGAGGCATGTTGTGCGTGTTCGTTTTACATGTGTACAAGTGTGTGTGGTGTCTATCTTGACAGAGGACAGCGGTTTGTGTCTCACGATTGCTTCTGGTGGCCTTGACAGTGCTGAGGCACAGGGAAAGCGGGATTACCTGTCAACCTGTTTCCTCTATCTATCTCTGTCTCTCTTTCTTTCTGTGCATCTGTCTCTGTCTTTTTTTCCTCAGTCTAACTTACTTCGTTCTCTCATATTACACCCTCTCACTCTCTGTCTCTTTCTCTCAGTGGGTTTGTTAGGCAGCAGTGTTAAGCTATAATATTGAGTGACTGTTTTGTATGACAGCAGCCCTCCTGGGAGGTGGGAACAGTACACCAGTCACAGTACTGTCATTGGTTTGTTAGCTCTGTCAGTCATTTGTAGACTACAGACATCAGAGAACTAGTGTATGTCTCCATACACCCATAGTCTGTACATCCATACATTTGGTTTGTTCTGTTTAATTGGTCCTATCAAACAGTCTGGTCTAGTATCTATCATTGTCTCTCTTTTTCTGTTCTGTCCTTGCTGTAGACCAGTCTGGTCATTTAATGTATCTTTAACCCAGTATAACTCGCATTCTGTTCTGTCTTAGTCCACTCTAGTTCTTATTCTCATTCTATTCTATTCTATTCTATTCTATTCTATTCTAGTTTACTGTAGTCTAGTGTAGTCTGTCTTATTCCATTCCTGTCTTATTCTGTTCTGCCCTTTTCTCTGCTGTCCCTTTTCTCTAGTCTACATCTAATTGTCTCATTTTTTTGGTATCTGTATGAATTTATTTAGTCTAGTCTGGTCTGGTCTAGTCAGTCTTATTCTAGTCTAATCTAGTGTAGCCTGTCTTATTCTTTTCTGTTCTAGTCTAGTCTGTTTTCTATTCTGGTCTGTCCCATTCTAGTCCAGTCTAGTTATTTTCTGTTCTAGAATAGTCTATTTTAGTCTGGTTTAGTCTAGTCTCTTAATCTGTTCTATTCTGTCCTTGTTTAGTCTAAACTAATAGCCTAGTTTAGTTTATTGTGTTCTGTTTCAGTCTAGTCTAGTCTTGTCTGTCTTATTCTGTTCTGCCCTCTTCTAGTCTCTTATTCTAGTCCATTTGTTTTGTTTTAATCTAATCATGTATTTCATTCTATTGCACACTGTTCTGTTCAGGTCTATTGTAATATGTCTAATTCTGTTCTATTTTATTTTATTCTAGTCTAGTCTAGTCTATAATAGTCTGGAAAATGATATACTCTTCTGTTCTGTTGTATTTGTTTCTCTTATATTCTGTTTATTCTATTTGGTCTTATTTTGTTTTAGTCTGGTCTGATTCTGGTGTAGTGTATGTCTTTACTTCACTGCGTAGATTTGACTATATACTGAACTGTTTCAGGAACAACTGTATCAATTGTTGAGATTGAAACAACACTACAGCTTGATTGACACTGTTGCATTTTCACTGACACAGGGAGTGCGATCATAGCTCTAGTCTGTCCTTCATATTCCTGTTTGTAGTTTTAGCCTAGTTCGTTTTATGATGTTATATTTCATAGTATCTACTACTGATTGATAAAGGAAAATATTAGAAAACTAAACTCCTAGAAATTAGCAGCTAATCATATATTTGTCAAGAGTCCTTTGTTTTTCTTCCCAGTAGAAATAGCCAGAAATAAAGTAGCTTATTGTGTATGTTTCAAGCTCAAACAGAAGAATGTCAGGATGCCATTAGCTGGAAGCCTTGTTTACGGAGCGGTCTCGGCTGCTGGGCCTCATTGACCAACAAATAGGCTCTAACCCTGTCTCATGTTCTCGTATCTCACATCTATGGGGTGCCACTCAGGCTGCCTGTGCAGCAGTGAGTTAGATGAATATGACAATATAATGTGCGAGTATTTGATCATGCTTATGTGTTTTTGTCTGGTATGCTTTGACTGGAAAACAACAGGAAGCATATCAATATTTAATGTGTGTGTGTGTGTGTGTGTGTGTGTGTGTGTGTGTGTGTGTGTGTGTGTATGTGTGCATGTTTGTTGAAGGTATGTACATCCCTAGCTGTGATGAGGACGGATACTACAGGAAACTACAGTGTGACCAGAGCAGAGCACATGCTGGTGTGTTACCCGCACGTGGCACAGAGGTCACTGATCCCGTGTTCATGGCAACCCTGACTGTGGTGAGTCTTACCTATAATATAGTGAGTGAGTGAGTGAGTGAGTGAGAGAGAGAGTGTAGCAATCAACTGTAAACAAGCATATAACATAAAATGAAACAGATAACATTAAATATTTACATGATTATGTGACTATTTACATGCAATCACTAAAAGACATGAATTACACTGTATGTGTCCAAATGTTTAGACACTTACACGAATTGCTGAGACACACACACACACACACACACACACACACACACACACACACACACACACACACACACACACACACACACACACACACACACACACACACACACACAGCTTGTCTAACCCCTGTAGAGAAGTACTGCTACAAATAGATAAACTTATCCATCTAATTTCTGTTCTCGCTTATTACTGAATGGGAGTCGGTGCCCAGCCGGCAAGGGCAGGAAACAACCCCAGACAGGGTGCTAGTCCAGACCAGGCTCCAAACACACACAGCACATTCACACACTAAGGGCCACTTTAGAGTCACCACATCACCTACCACACATGTCTTTGGATTGTAAAAAACCGAGTAATTGAGTGGAAACCCTCGCAACATCGGGAGAACATAAAACTCACAGAGAAATTTCCTAGGTTGCCCAATTCTGGGGATCAATCCCAGGTCCTTTGTTGCTGTGAGGCAATTGCTCCCGAAATACCAGGATGGAAACCTACAGAGCAATATAACTCTATTGGCACCATGCTCATTAGAAGGTTTGGGTTAGAGGGGTAAAGACCTCTCTTCTGCATTGTTATTGAGTTTCTGGAAGTACAGATGTTCTGTAGGGTGCTAATAGCTGCATTAAACCCGTGGTAGGGCAACTTGGCTGTAAGGAGAGTTTGAGAGATTTGAAGACTACCACGTAGCTGGGTAAAATGTAATGACTGTGACATGACAACTGGGGGATTGAATACAGAAGGTAACAAGAGACATTTGGCACTGGCGGTTTTACTTAAAACATGATTAAGTATCAAGAAGAATAGAGTGATGTAATTTAAATATTCAAATCATTTTTACTTCATTTTAATATTTGTATAAAAGATTATGAGGATTAATGAGTATGGCTGTGCCTAACAAACACAGATGGCGTGAGCTAATGCAAGTCCAGTCTGATCTGAAGAGACTTGATCTAGAGCTGATTTGAGTACAAAGTACAAATTCTGTAAATTCTAATACTTACCATGTACTTTGTCTTTTTGCAACATAAACAAAGTTAAATCATTAGTTTGCTGGATACAAAATTAGAGTTTGCAGTGGCTTTTTTGACGGTATCTCAGACCCCAATTTGCAAATCAAGCCTGAGGAAAGTCATGGCATATAATTAGGAACTGTCAGCGGAAACAGTTTTCCAAGGTTTATACTTTATTTTCTGACCCTTTGAATCAAACATTCATCAAACATAGTCAGTTCTTAGCAACTGTCTAAAATATAAGAGATAGTTTGGGTGTTTTGGTTATATTTCTACAGTGAATTATGAAGGCCAACATAAGATCTTGAAGGCCAAGATCTCTATAAGAACCCTTGGAGTGAACTGCCTTTACACTGGTAAGAGAGGCAAAACTAAAGGCCCAAAAGACAATAAGACTGCCAATAACCGTTCAGTCCACACCCTATTTCAAAACTTAACTAAATGTTCTGTAACAGACTTCAACTTTTTGAATTTCCATTGCACAACTTTTACATGAACATTATTTTTGTGCAAGCAAAATTAATGTTTGTCTTAGTTAAGGGAGTTTCACTGTGCAGATTTCACAAAAATAATGTTCATGTAAAAGTTCAAAAAGTTGAATTCTTCTATGGACTGAATGGTGTTTGCTATGGTTGTTTGAGATTTCACATAGCACCACACCAGAGATACAATCTGTATTTTAATGTTACTCTTCTTTCTGTCACAGATGAGTTAGTGTCACCTGGGGACTTTGGCAGTGGCGTGGGATGGGAGGATGAAGAGGAGAAGGAGACAGAGGAGACTAGTGAGGAGGCTGAGGAAGAAGAGGAGGCTGAGCCTGGAGAGACTGACGATGGAGGGTACATCTGGTAGAAAACACACTGTCATCATTATGCCTGTCCTCCACAAAGACCATCTGTTGAAATCTCAGTATTAATTCATTTTAAGTCTTGCTTGGTTGTAGCTTTTAAAAAAAAGGCTGAACAGGTGGTGATTTATCATGATTTAATATGCATTTAATCTTTTCTTTGGTTTGAATAGTAAAAATGACAGAACCCATCTATATAGACAATCATTTTCATCATGTTTCTGAACATATGAATCAGGTGCACAACGAAAACAATAAGCAGTCCAATGTGGATATGTCAGCATTAAAGCCTGCCTGTTTAATGTTTGCTACTATATAATATGTTCATTATTGATTTCATGAAATCTAAAACACAACGCTGGTCCTTTGTGGATAGGACTTTTCACTGCTCTTAAATGCAGAGCAAGAGAAACTGCTCACTGCATCTGAAACCACTGGAGAGCTTAGTTAAAATGGGCCAAGGAGCAGTGCAGTAACTCTATGGGAGGGGGATGTAGAGGGACAGGGACAGGTTTTGTCCTTATTATGTGTCATGTTTTCTTTGCTTGTACATATACACTGAATGTAGCCGTGCTGTGCTTAGGACCAAACACTGGCCAGAACTGATTGTTAGTAAAGGGATGCTTTCTTATTCTATTTAATTTAACGTTTTCAACATAACTTTCAGTATCGCACAATGACAATGAAGCTGCCTTAGTTAGGGCAGCATCACTATGTTAATGTCCATCCACAGGCTATTTAGTATGTACATATCTCCTACCTCTGAAGTAAACTATAACAGAAGCAAATCTAATGATTTTAAAAGGTAGCTGAGCAGGAACACATATCTAGAATCAGGGTTTGAATGTGTCAAATTTTTCAGAAGATTGGTTAGATTAAATTTTAGACTGTAAGGATAGGAATCACTATAATCACAAAAACAAAAACAACTTTATTTACTCATACATGCACCAACATGCACCAAATATCCAGCTTCATAAAACAGTCCGTACAGTCTTCTCCCTCTAATGATGAATGTGCCATGTGTGTTATGTTGCTTGAATGTGCATTTCTCTTTCTCTTTTTCTTGCTTTGTGTAAACTGTACTTGAACACTTATATTGATTCAGACATGTTTCTCTCCCTGTGCGTGCTATTCGCAAGATAAATGAAACTGATTGCTTTTAATATTGCATGTTAGTTCAGAAGAATGTATCTTTACTGTCTACGAACACACGGAGAACACTGGCCCTCTGATATTTGGTATTCTTGTTCTTTTCCAGCAAATCTCCAGACAACACTATCTTGTTGTGCGTATAGGATCATACTAGAGAGTAAGGTTCATATGGTAACATCAGTAAAGTCTAAACAAAATGTGGGGCTGAATATTAAGAAATGTTATTATGAATAATATATATATATATATATATATATATATATATATATATATATATATATATATATATATATATATAATTGAATTGTCTTTAGATTGTTATATATGTCTTTTATTAAAGTAAAATCAATGTACATTGTATGACATTTTCAAGGGATATAATGAAGGCAATGGCCTTTGAAGGGCCTCTGAATTGATCAACATAGACACTGTCAGCTGCAGGTTTGAATGAGTTGTGCACTGTCTGGACCCCAGGCTGGAATTATAACAGACTTAAGAGACTTGCCGTGGGAATGATATTAAAAGTGATGAACACCTCATCGACGTGCTGCAACACATTCATTATAATGAAACCATTTCTTTTGTGAATGTCAAATTTTAATGAGGCGGCTGTCTCCTCTTTTAAGAATCTGTTGACATAAAAGGAGAAAAAAAAGATCTTAAAAGACGTCTACGACGCAATGCGTTGTAAATCCATGGCCATCCAGTGCAATTCATTATCTTAGTAATTCTAGCAGCATCAGTCTGCCCATCTACACTTACTCTTGCATTGTGGTCTTCAGTGCTGCTGTTGGATCTGGTCAAATTAATACATTTTAATGTAACTTGGAGATGCCAGGGTCAGAGAGAGAAGCACAGCGATTGGGATTTAGCAGAGATGCGCTTTCATATAGTCTAAATTAAAGCATGCTGGCAAGAGACGAGCTTGTGGCTCTGAGACAGTGTGCACATATTTGGTTCTGCATTCAAATCAATTTTAGCAGGATCTCTAAAAACATTCACAGCTTTAAAGTCATTGAAAGCAGTTGTCTGAACAGATAAAATTGTTCTACATGGAACCATAAAGCGTTACAGAAATTCTAAAGAAATCAATGCTCTGGTTTTGTAGGATGAACTCAGAAAACATCCTCCTCTTCTCTCACGTCACATTATACTGAACTGCTGCTGTGTATTCAGTGCTATTTAGCTCAGCCTGTGACATGTTTTTCACTGTATTTGATATTTGATAATAAATCGGCACTGGAACCATTGTATTGTCGGGTTCTTGGTGGGACTAGGTATGTTAGACTATGTGTATGTTTGTAGAGATGTAACATCACAAGTAGCTGGATGATAAAGCAAATGTACTACATTCAAGGCATCTGAAACTTCAGTGTCTCTCATATAAATGAACAGTTGTATAAAGAATAATGACAAAGAACCACTAGTGGTTGCTCTCCATGGTTGTTTTAGACTGGTCCTACACACCGATCAGCCATAACATTAAAAAGCACCTGCCGAATATTGTGTATGTTCTCCCCCATGGCATCAAAACATCTCTGACCCATTGAAGCCTCCATGGGCCTCCATGGATTGTGTCACTGAGCCTCGGACACCCATGGCATTGTTGCATATTCACCAGTGGTCTTTCCTTGGATCATTACTCAGCACTGCATCCAGGGAACACCCTGCAAGACTTGTCTGATGTTTTGGGGATGCTCTAACCATTGACAGTTTGAATCTTAGTGTGCCTGCTTCCACTTTCCATTTGCTGCGTAACATATCTCACCCCTACATGTTAATTGTAACATGATAATTGTTTACATTTACTTCACCTCTCAGTGGTTTTAATGTTATGGCTGATTGTTGTATAGTTCTGAGTTCTGTTATTTTTGTGTACTATAGAGATCCACTTTTTACTTTTTTGATATAAGCTATTCTTTCAAAGAGCTGGAATGCTTCACTGGTCTCCAGTCGCCCCCTGTAGGGGTAAATGAAACTGCACCTCTCCTGACTACTGTACAGTTACTTTATTTCACATATGTGATAATTTATGTTTATGGATATTATGAGTGATAATATTATGAGTAAATAAATCAGAATGCTCCAGTATTAATCCACTAATTGCATTTTAACCAATCTGCATTTGCTGTAACTGTCACTAAATGAAAAATAACTCGAATATAATAAATGCTGTTAGTCTTTACAACATAACAGACTACTATTAGAATTCGATTCAGCAGGACATTTATGACTGTCATGTACTGCCTCAAAATAAGCTGCTGAATTGCTTTAATTATTGATCTGGAACTGCTGAGCTCTTTTCTTTGCCATCCAGCCTTTCCAGCAGTTTAAGAAACCATATCCATAGGTTTGTCTTAGACCTGCTACTTCAATAAGAATAAAGGCTAAAAATAGGAGCAAGTAGCCAACAGTAGTTTGAGTTTATGTAAGGATATGTTTGAAGTTAGAGAAGTGAAAGTATGAAGATCCCTTAAATTGCTAACCTTTCACTTAACTTTGTTCTTTATGGAACAATAAGTGGTTTATTCTGTAGCCCAAAGAACCATTTGAAGACCCTTTTTTGAGTGTGTACCTATGTTGACTACCTTTAGAGAAGAAATCTTTAACCCATAAGAGTTAAAGGAGTTATTAATAATTATATATAATATATAAATAATTATATATAAATAATTAACATCCAATTAAAAATAAAAATCCTTTATACGTAAACCTTTTGAACTGAAATGAGTAACTAACTAGTCACCTATGTACCACACCACAGGTAGTACACGTTTCTCATTACACTGAGCACTACTAAACTCTAGAAAACAAGATTCACTCAAAGTCAGGTATTAAAAGCCGAACTAGAATTTCTAATGGTACTGCTTTCTATTCCATGCATGTCCCAAATAAGGCTCTTGAACAATTTCAGATTTTGTGATAACATTGATTTTCCCTTTTATTTTCTCTGCAGAATTACTTCCAGCTTTCCAAGTCTTTAAAGGACTGCACACAATCTGTGAATGTGTTATTTGGTGTGATGTGACATTTGGCCTCCTATAATCATCTCTCTCTGAAAGTCTGTTACCATGCAGCATTTTCCATGGCCACAGTCTGCAATGATCTCCAATTAACCATGTCTATTTTAAAGCAAGGCTAATTTTCTTTCATTATATAAAGGCAATTACAGAACATATGCCAAACCTTATCTTCTGATGGAGAGGTTTAAAGCTGAAACGAAAGTACCTTTAATCCACTCATCTCACTCTTAGCCCTTGATTTCTTCGTACTGGAGCATAAAATATAAAAATCAAAGCACAAAAGCACAACTGGATTGTTCAAAATATTTATAGAGGACATTTCTTGTACATTATCAGTTATGTTTAAATACCTGGATTCAGTTCAAGGCTATGAAGTGTAGAAACACATATGGACTTCATTATACAATATTTACAAGTGTGCAAACACTGATAAATGAGAAATCACATTCAATAGCTACTTAATACTGCACATACTCTCCTATCAGTGTTTTACCAAACAGCTGATATTCACAAAATACCTGCAGCATTTCAGTGAATCCTTAAACACGTAACTCTACAAATATCTAGAATTCAGACAGAACGCAGTATGAACATTATCTACAAATATGACACATATATACTGTACAATTCAATATATTACTTTAGAACAGAAGTATCCAAATCAGAACCTCGATTCCTATTTCCAGTCCTGGACCTGCAGTTCCCGATAGGCGTGACACTATGTAGCCAATCAATTACCTTGGCTGCTCCCTTAACTTCCATGGAGAACAAAATCCTTTTGGAAACTGGATTCAAGGTCCAGATTTGAAGACCTGGGCTTTAGAACATCTCAGAGAACATTAGATTAGTATTTCAGAAGTTAGCCATACTTTGTCATGTTTGCATCACCCCCATATATCAGAGGGCCTACGTGGTGTAACAACAGCCTAAAGGGCTCTACAATTTTAAACAGCCGTGAACATCGGTGTAAAAAGTCTACAGAAGAGGATCTTCCTTCCATACCATTTCATTCACATGGAGCTGAAGTGTTATTGCTTTATGAACATACACTGAATAATAATAAAGACACTCAACAAGTATACAGCACTGAGGGGCCAGAGGCTGCATGTATTTTCACTATTAATCTCAAATAAATAAAGTTATTAATTATAAACATTCATAAACTAGATAAATACTAAACATTTTCTCCAATTCAATAAATTAAAATCAAATATTAAAGCCACACACCATCACACATGTAATCTTATGCAAAGGTCTGGATAGTTATGGTTATATATATTGTTGATTTTCTAAGTGTTAACACACAAGTCTTCAACAGAAAACACTTCTTCACACTTCGTTGCAGTTACTGGTTATGTGCTTCATTTAACATAAAAAAATTACACATAAAATGTGGAGTGCTCAAAGGTGATGGCACATTTTATGTCGTATTTTTGGGTTAAATTTAGCTAATTATGTTTTTCTGTAGAGAATCTGATAACTTATTTTTCACTTAGAAAATTGGCAATGCGTGGAATCTGACTGGGTTTTGCATATAACAAAGTCCTGGGGTCTTCACTCCCGGTACAATTATATACTTCACTGCTCAGACGCACAAATACTATATGTTTGTTTATAGTACTGATACTGAAAATATTGAGTTTTGGCCAAGCTGTGTCCAATATTCTCTAAAAACTATAAAAACACTCTATTACTCAGCAACAACATCCCATCACAGACTTTGAGTGTGATCTACTCCAAAACAGATTCCTTCATGGAGCTAATCAAACTAAGAGATTCAGATTCAATATCAATATCAATATGAGATTGGTAACACTGGCTTGATATACTCATCAATACTGATATAACATTTCTACAAACGGATGAGCAGGACTGGGAACACCGTTGTCATAGGAAAATACTGCATTAATTTCCAAATATTCTTAAAATTGTGTTTTGAGAGTTTTGTCTTTACCTGACAAAACAGTTAATGGGTACCGCCTACATTATGCCATGCTGGAATGTAATATGTACTACTCCAGCAGAAGCAGTGCTCCGGGCCTAAACTCAAGCTCCTATAATCACACCAAATAAATATAACTACTATAATCTGTCATATACAAACACACATTCACTATACACAAACAGAATGCAGAAATAGTGTATACGTGTGACCTCACATAAATGGTTGACTGGCCCAAATGACAAAGTTAAATACTTTTATATGCTTTAGGTTTTAGGCGAGAGAACATGAAATAATATATGACATTCCTCGATGGAATGTTGAGGGTTTTTGACTCCTATGTGTGAATGAGTGTCTTTAAGCCAATACCCAGTGCTTTTTCTGGGTTCTTCATCAAAATGTTCTGTTTCCACTGCTCATCAGAAGAGAAATCCTTTTCATAAGAGAACTCTACATTCAGTCGATGTACTGAGAGAGCCAGCGGAATCCTTCACCATAGCCCTGTTTCTTCAGGACGCTGCACATGAAAACTTCCAATGGACGCACGTTCAGCTCCTTCAGCGACATGCTTCCCTGGAAACAGAACGCATGGAAGATAGTATGATTATTCACATAATAATACATAATACGACTGGAATAACTGTGTATTGATAAAGCATGAAAAAAAATTCAAATCTGTAATTTTGAAAATAAGAAAAAAGCCAAAGACCCCTCATTTTGCTCAATTTCATGAAATTCATGGAACATGAAAACTGCTGATACCTACATGCTGATAAATAAACAGAGACCTGCTATTTAAGGTAAGAGTATTTATTGGTATCTCCAAATGGAAGTCAATGTAAAAAAATATTCCAAGTTATTTCTATTTATCCATTCATCATCAAATTGTGACAATGCAAAGAACAATGGCAAATTTTGCTAAATTATTGGAGAAAAAAAAAATAAAAACAGTAACAATGGAAATGCAAGGATGACCACCAAAGTGCTTGTTGCATTTAATTTTGACCATGCCTAGTCATGCTGGTTGATCAGCTTGGTCTTGCTGCTTATGCTGGCTGTTTAGCTTGGACAAGTTCATCATGCTTGTAGATAAATTACACTACCAGACTCAAACTAAAAGACACCCTATGCTGGTTAAAAGCTAAGCTAAGATGTGCTGTTTTTCTTTCGTTTGGTTGCTGTATTGCGTAGCTTTAAGGTTCCAGTCCCGTAAGTGTCCTCTGGATTGTGAGTTGATTTGCAGCTAAAGTTCCACTTGTTTTCTAAATTTGCATCAAATTTGTAAATTTGCTGTGTGTTTCTCACATGTAGCACAGATGACATTTTATTGTAAGTGTTTTTTGATTTTGTAGCTTGTCTTCTTTGGCAAGAAATTACACAATCCATCCATGATTCAGATGGAATTCTTGTGTGTGAAAGACAATGATCAGAAACGAGCCTGAAATCAGTCCTGAGTGTAGACAAGTTTGAACAATTTAAAGAATTCCAGAAATGCCACCAACTGTAAAATTGTTATCCCACCAAATAAAATAAAAAAACAACGCACACACACACACACACACACACACACACACACACACACACACACACACACACCCACACACACACACACACACACACACACACACACACACACACACACACATTTTATAGTGTGCACTATTGTTTGTGTGTCTTTCCCAGAATCTGACCTTCCCAGTGGTCTGTCCATCAAGAGCAAAGACATCACGTAGCCTCCCTTCACTCACTGCCTCTGGACGATCAATTTTATTCCCCAACACCAAGATTGGCACATTAGATATAGTCTCATCTGACAGCAGTGCCTGAGGAAACAAATGAAATACTGTAATGTTTAAAAGATATGAGAATAAATAAAAACATCAGACAGAAATAAACTAGTGAGACAGAAGACTGTAAGGCTTACATCAAGCTCAACCTTTGACTCAGCAAGGCGCTCATGATCGGCACAATCAACAAGAAAAACCACTCCATTCACAGCTGGGAGATAATTCTTCCATACTCTCCTGGCTGGATAAAGAAAATACAACAACAAGAAATTTATTGTCTGTTATCAAATTTTTAAGAATATGCAAGTTATTCACACAAGAAATGAGAACGGATACTGTCTGACCTTGTACATGACCACCAAGATCAAACGTTGTGAATGTCATTCCAGCAATGGTCAGCTCTTCAGAGGCTGGAAAATAAACAGAAAGGGATTAATCAAATGCAGAAATCTTCAGAAGGACATGAACATGAGTACAACAGTTAATGAACCGAAAAGGTCAATCTGTCATTTTCTTTACTAGGATGTAGTGTAGGCACATGCTGCCCCAGCCGGTCATCTTTCAGCATGTGCAGCAGAGTCGTCTTCCCAGCATTATCCAACCCTAAGAACACCAGCTTTCCTGTTTTCTTATATAGACCTATCAAGAAAAAGAATGTTTTGTGTTCGGTGAATTAAGGCTGAACCAAATCCAGCTTTGTATTTTGATACTGATGTCAAGGGTAGCATCATGACCCAAAATCCCTGAACACTGTTGCTAAGGGCTTCAGTTTATAGCTAGCCTTGGATTAAACTTCAGTGTCAGGTGAATCTACATTGGGGTTTTTTTTTTGCCTTGTACTCAAATATTGCTTTCATTTAAAAAAAAATTTTGTATCTGCATAAAAATAATCACTTATTACTAATGTGAACTTTAAGCTATTTAACTGTATTGCAGTATAAAACCAGCATTGAAAAAAACCCTGTGCATCTCTGCTCTAGAGAGTGCCACATATTTGGAAATGTCATGACAGTAAATTGCAGCTAAGAAACTTCACACATTTATTTATTGAGCAAGAACAGAAACTTACCAAGGAACTGCAAAACACCACTAAAGCCTCGGTAGATCCAATCAAATATAAATGACATTGCGGGTTGTGTCTCCTGTAAAAAAATAAATAAAAGTGACTTGCAACAAGGAACCACAATGAGTAACTAATGAAACAGAAAAGAAACTCAAATTCATGACCTACATACAGCGCATAATATTCATTGCAACACTGTCAACAATTTAAAGAAATATTAAATTAAGAAAAAAACAAATTAACTTGGTTGGTCACTTAAATGCAGTTAAGCAGGTAAGACATGCTCAGTATCTGACATGTGTTTAACTACCTTTTCCTGGATGTGTTTCTGGCCAAATTAAGATGTTTTTGAAGGTGTACTTACAGAGATAAGATTTGTCACAGTCTAAATCCAGTGTCTGTCAGCAACTAGTGGTTGGTGTGGCTCAACCGATAATACCACCACTGAGTATGTGGGAGTCTGGGGTTCGATTTCCAGTCTGGGCAACTGTGTTGTGCTACACCAATAAGAGTCCTTGGGCAAGACTTCTAATGCTACTCTAACCACCTCTGTAATGTGAGTAACCTTGTAAGTCGCTGTGGAAAAGAGCATCAGCTAAATGATGTAAATTTAACTAGGAGAGTGATATTTTTGATATTGATATAAACAGAGCAAGATATGGACTGAGGTGACAACGTTTATATTGAGCTTTTAACACCTTATTTATCCTTTTGGTTTCAATCTTGTGGAAACCCTTTTCTCTGCTCCCTTGCTCTGCTCTCCCCCTGCTCTCAGCTCATCCTCTACTCTGCTCCCCTCCACCTACAGTCATGATCCCACAGGCACACAGTCGAAGCAAGACGTAGTGTGTACAAAGAAGAAATGGTCCAATTTCAGCATATTTCAAAATATTTTTTTTTTTTCACCCAGTCCCCATTCTGAACAAAAGAAGCGAACATATACTATTATTATAAGATTATACTATTCCTTTAAGTGTTAAGCTTCTTTGAAAATCCGAACCCTGTTTACAAGATGCCTCTTTCAACTAAAGTCGTTTAAAGCTGTAAAACATCTGAAAATGAGCTGGATCTTGATCTGGGTATGTGATGTCTTATCTAACCTGCTGTATTGTGACCCTTAGCAGGCTTTCCAGCAGTTAATGATAAAGATGTGACCAAAACTGGACTTTAAAGGCTTCATCCAGATCAGCTCTGAACTCTTCCAGTCTCACAGACCGTTAGACACCAGCTATCTGGATTTCAGAGAAGTAGTTAAAGGGGACGACAGTTAAGAAATCTGTCTCAGAGTCTCTTAATCATCGAGTATTTCATGGCCATTCATTCCAGCACAGTTGTCAGGTAGGCAGCCTGCTGTCGGCCCAAATCTGCTTTTCAACTCTGATTCAGCCTCCCACAGACCTGACACTCACACACTCCCCACACACACACTTAGTTAAGGAGGAGGACACGGTTCCTTCCACCGCAGGCAGCTAGTTTACAGTTTAATCCGAGGACGAGGCCTCCGTCATCCTGTTAGCCAGGTGGGCTAACGTTACTGCTCCGCATTTCGTCCCAAAACTCAGCACAGCGGCGTTTATAAGCGCTCTCACCTTCTGATACCCACACCAGTCGTTTCACGGAGTGTCCCCGAGTCCTCCTGTGAGCTGTCGAGGCCACTGTTGGTGTATGGAGCCCAGAAACAGCCGTTAGCTCGCTCGCTAACAGCGCCGCTGAGAGGGAACGGCGTCCGTGGCAACCGCAGACCTCACCGAGCGATTCGTGAATCACTCGCTGTTTTGAATCGTCAAAGCGATTCAGGAGACGCGGCCACGAAGAATATATATAAAGTGTTACTTCAAGAACGATGCCAAGGTATGAAGTAGTGTGGAGAGATTAAGAATGGCAAAGGCACGTTTCTATTACACAGATGCCCGTTTGGTGGGCAATCCAAATCCCGGGAACGAAAACTCCACTCCGGCTTTTCGTTCCGCCGCTGATTAGCTGCTGCACCGGAGCCGCGCTCGCGGTCGGAGCGAAATCTTGGAGGTGGGTCTGGATCTGGATCCTCTGATTTTATTGCTTTCTGGTAGTTTAATTAGAATTAATCGCGGATTTGATGATGTAGACACACAGGAGAGACGTGTTGATAACTCGTTTATTAACGTACGCCGTAGATTGAGGTTAAAATGTTGTATTTACGCCCACCGTGAATCGAATGTTTATACAGAAGAACGAACAGTTCAGAAGACTCGATTCTTTGAACCGAATACTCCCAACTGCGCTTCTTCTGCTGGGTGAAGCTGAAGGAGTGCAAACGATTGAGCGCCGCGCGAGGCATGGAAACATAACCGATCTGTCCATCCCATCACCCTTTCTGGTTTCCCACGTTTTGGAAAAAATACAACAAGAACAGGTGTCCCACCTGCAGAGGCAGAGCAGAGTTGGTTAAGAAAAGAACCAGTTAGAACAAGTGATTCTTCTCAGAGCTTTATTTATGGATGCACTGCATAAAATGTGTGTCATTCTGTCTGAGATTCCTTTTTAAATTCAATTCTTCTATGCAGATGTTGTTGTTTTTTTAGAAAACTGCCTGAAAACTACCTAGCAAGCCTCTAAGGCAGTGTCCCACAGCTTCTATCCCATCTTTTCTTTACTGCATACAGCAATTTCTTCATGTTTGCAAGCACAACATTGCTTAACAAGCAAGCAACCAAAGAAAATGTGACTGGTGAAGAAAAATGACTGGTGCAGTTTTCTGAGAAACTTGTTATTCTGATTCACACACTCGTGGGCATTCAGCACACATGCCCAGAGTGGTGGGCAGCCCTATCCATGCCACCCAGGGAGCAGTTGAGTTAAGTGCCTTGCTCATGGGCACTTTAATCATGCATTGCCAGTTCAGGGAATCAAACCGGCAACCAGCACTCACAAGGCTGGCTCCTTAAGCACCAAGCCATGGCTGCCCAAGTATATATCTCTCAGAGAGACAATAATATCTATCTATATTCCTCAAGAAAAATGGTTTATTGATTATAGATACATTTCCAGATGTCAGCTCATCTTAGTAGTGTTTTTAGTATGGAAATAACTTACCTAAATACATGGAAAAGCATATAATTAAAAGTTGCTATATATATATATATATATATATACAGATAATCATACCAGAGCCAGCAAAAAACAAACCCAAAAGTTCTGGCATAGTACAGGTCAGCAAAACCGATGTGCCTTGCTATGGCTGTGGTTTGCAGATCTGGGCCACATCTCAGCATCTCTATAAAGCTTGTCAGCAGTGCTCTACAAGCTTCTGGTAGACACTGATAAAACACAGTGGACCATCACCAGCAGAGGACCCTAATCCACCACAGGCTGCAGAAATTTCACACTGGACTTCAGACACCTTAGATTCAGTGCCTTTCCACTCTTCCTCCCAACTCGAGGAGCTAATGTTGAGATCCTAGGACTCTTGATTAACAAATAACTGACACTTGGTTGTTTTAGCTTGGAATCAAATAAAAGGAGAGTGATTGCTGAAGTTTAGACAGTGTTGTAATAGTGACATAGCAACAACAGACATACATGACAGAGAAAACTTTATTCATAATAGATGCACAAGTCCAAATCTTCAGTCATTGTAGAACACAAGTATGGTCATTAGCTGAATTGAGTTAGAATCTGTTCCTGATAATCTACTATAAGACATAAGCAGTTTTTATCAGTCAATTAAGCAAATGTATGTAATTGGGACAGTGTTATATTAAATGGACCAGAAAGCAATATCTGCAGCTTCAGTAGATTACGTTTATTGACAGGATTGCTAAATGAAGCCTAAATCATTGATTAATCTATCACCCACTGCTCCTTGGTGGCTACTTGCTGTAGTAGTACCACATGTCAGCTGAAATGAAAGAAAATAATGAAATACATGTTCATCAAATAAAAATCAGGTAATTAATCTTTTACTTACATTTGTTTGTGGTAATGGAATACTTAATGAATGCAATGTAAAAATTACATTTGGCCATTCAGTTGTTTTACTGACTGTAGATAAAGAAATACTGTACTTGTGTTTATTAGTTGTACAAAGATTACTTACTTGAGCTTGGAATAGGTTCTGCTTCACCATATGCACTTGCCTGAGGAGAAAAGTATAGATAATGGATGTTTTTAGAAACTGCTGGAGATATTAGGGTGATTTTTGTATTCACTATGGTGTAATGTAGTCATCAGAGTAATGCAGTTCATGATTTTCAAAATCTTTCCCTGGCACTGCTGAGACCGAGACAAGAATGAACACTTATATTACTTTTAAGTACAAATTTAATATTGCTCAAAGAGCTGGAAGCACTTACTGAGTCCACAATTGCTTTGGCGTCATTGCTGGAACAGATGAATGGGCTATCTGTGACACAGGTGTTCATGCTGGAGAAGATATTAGGAATAAAGCAGAAACAGTTAACAAGAAGTGAATCACACTTCACCACAATCTTCCAACACAGTTTACCCATCTTTAAAGAACCTTATCAAACACAAGACACATTTTAAATGTGGCCACCAGCCACAGAATCTCTGCTGGGTTCAGGTAAGGACTTTGACTAGACCACTCCAAAATGTTAATTTCTTTTGTAGTCATTTCAAAGTAGCTGAAACTGCAGGGATCTGAAGTCCCTTTAATGTTCTGAGCCCATTGGTGACTTCCCAGATGCATTACTGCTGTACCCTTGGCAGGTCACTCACCACACAGAAGATTCCCCAGTGTTCTAAGGATTCTTGATTTCTAGATAATGGTTCTTTCTGTGGTTTGGAGAAATCATTTTGTTACTTTTTCCAAAAAAAAAAAATAAAAATAAAAATCTTTATGAAATCGTTGATGCAGTTTTGGTCATATCCTAAACCTCTCGATACTGCATGTAAATTAAATGTAAATTAATTTAGTAGCTATAGACCCAAATGTAAGGAAATACCTATATAACATAAACTGTTAACCAGGTAATGTGGTTCCCACTTGATCGGGCCACTGTGTCCAATCTGATTTCAGGGAAACTGTACATCAATACGTCCATAATGAGGTGGGACACCGTCTTGTAGGAAGAAACTGGAAAAGGTTCCAGTTGCATCATCACTGAACAGAACCCGAGAAATAAAAAAGAAGTTGCTCTGTCATCTATTCTATCAGTTCTACCCAACAGTGTGGGTCATCCTTGTTCAGGTGTCTCATTGAAACAAGAACAATCTCTACGCTTTCTGCTTGGGAAGGTGGTATTTGAGGCCACCATGTTAGTGATAGTCTAATATGTTTCCCCTTCAGCCATAGTTACAACTGAATCGCTGTGTGCCAAACCTTTTTTTGGCTTTTAAGGGTGTTTCCTTACTTTTGAGACACCCTCTGTATTATATGAATTACATGAACAACTTTCCCAGTAATAAGTATACTATGATTACCAGTTCAGTTCCCCTGCTTCAGTCTTTTTCATTATCAGTGCTTGCCAGTATCCATGGGTGTCTTTTACAGTCTTAATAGCAAAGTCCTAGAGATAAGAAGAGATCATTATTTGACAAATCCTGTCCTGTAGCTTCCACAAACCAAACTATAGAAGGTTATATCACTTTTTTCTGTTGATCATTTCATGCAAAGAAGCTATATGTGGAAATGACAGACACTTATTATTGGGTCATGCCTATTTTGTCTCACTTTACCCTGTTCTTGAATTCCCCATTGAAAGCAAACTGGTTCTCTGGTTTTCTGTCTGGTACTTTGTACATTCTGAACCAGTCCACTGTAGCTTCCAGATAACCTGGTTTCAGCCTCCTCACGTCATCAATATCTGTAGAAATGACATAGCACGGCCACCAGTGAGCTGGAAACAGTTCTGGATCATTGCAGATTGAAGTTTCTCACTCACCATTAAAGTCTTCAGCTTCAGGGTCCTCCACATTAATGACAATGACTTTCCAGTCTGTTTCCCCCTCATCTATCAGTGCCAGTGTCCCCAGTACTTTCACACGGATGACTTCTCCACGAGAGCACACCTGCAGTGAGTCAGAAATGAAGAAGAGACATTTAAAGCTAGAATGATTTGCGCATCTACTGTAAAATAAATGACCTAAAATGGAACATCAAATGTCAGGTGCCTTGCCTGTCAGCTTAATTTATGCCCTTCTGGGTCTTTCTGTGTTTAAATTCAAATGAGTCACTGTTGTGTAGATGTTGAAATGTGGTTCACATTCAAATATAGTATTTTTTGTTTGTGTAAATGATACTGATGCTCAGAGGCTCTTTTAACCTGCTTGTGGACCTGGGGGCTACAGGTGGTTGTTGGCCCTGTGGATCCAGGTGAAAATCAAAATAACAGAACAACACAATCAGAGTCTCCTTTTACAGTTACACAACACACACTACATCCAAAAACCAAACTGTTTTACTCAGTGTCAACTGGGAGCTGACTTAAATATGAATGTATAAACTATATATATATATATATATATATATATATATATATA